>CM051265.1:21311217-21436914 GCA_027921565.1 Artemia sinica | reverse complement strand
CTTACTTTCAGTTTAAAAAACTTGTTTTTTTTATTTAATTTTTGAACGTTTTTGAATAAATGCAGGTTTTGATCTTGGCTCACCGTACATGAATAATTAAAACAAAATTTTCATATTAATTTACTTTTATTTAGTTAAATGGCTTTCTCGAAACTTGTTTAATTTTATTTACGAACGTTTTTATTAGTAATAAATATACGTAACTTACGAATTAACTTACGTAACGAACTTCTATATTCATATATTTTTAATACATTTATTAGGGGGTTCGCCCCCTAGTCAATACCTTGCTCTTTAAGCGAAAGTTCAAATTTTGTTCCAATTCTTTAGAAATGACCGCTTAATCACAAAGGCCGTTAATTAGAATAAATAGCTCTTATGAAAGTACTAAAAAATCTTTGGCTTAAAGAGCGAGGCATTGACTACGGGGTGAACCCAATTATATATGTAATATTTTCTGTTCGTTTAAAGTTTCGATGTTGCTGCTGTTGCAGTTGAAATACTTGTTTTTTTATATTAAAATTTATGATCTTTTTTTGAATAATGCTGGGAAGTCCGGCGTCCCCTTCATAGCAATGTCCCTTCCCCCATGAAAACTTCCTTCATGGAAAGATTCCTCCCACATAACCCCTGACCTACCCCCCCCCCCCCACCTACCCCCCACTACCAGGAAAAATCTCCCCTGAAAACGTCTGTATACTTCCAAATAACCAATACTATATGTTAACATTGGGTAAAGTTCATAACTTTCAGCCCTCCCCCCGGGAATTTCGGGGGATTAAGTCATCCTAAAAGACATACTTATTATATTTTCGAACATGCTGAACAAAATGGCTATCTCAAAATTTTGATCAGGTGACTTTGGGAAAAAAATGAGCGTGGGAGGGGGCCTAGTTGCCCTCCATTTTTTTTAGTCACTTAAAAAGGGCACTAGAACTTTTAATTTCCATTCCAATGAGCCCTCCCACGATATTCTACGACAACTGGGTCGATACGATCACCCCTGGGAAAAAAAAAAAAAAAAAAAACAAATAAACACGCACCCGTGATCTTTCTTCTGGCAAAAAAATGCAAAATTCCACATTTTTGTAGATGGGAGCTTGAAACCTCTACAGTAAGGTTCTCTGATACGCTGAATATGATGGTGTGATTTTCATTAAGGTTCTATAACTTTTAGGGGGTCTTTCCTCCTTTTTCCAAAAATCAGCCAAATTTTCTCAGGCGCCTAACTTTTGATGGGTACAATTAAACTTAATAAAACTTATATATTTGAAATCAGCATTAAAATCTAATTTTTTTGATGTATCTATTTGTATCAAAATACCGTTTTCTAGAGTTTCGGTTACCATTGAGCCGGGTCGCTCCTTACTTACAGTTCGTTACCACGAAACTGTTTGATATTTTTAGGAGTTTTGGGTTTTTATATTTCTTAGCATTGGACTGATCGTCTCTTACTAGGTTGCTAGCTACTGCTGCAACCCAAATTCACATATATATTTTTATGAGACGCAGCCTGGCCGAGTGGTCCAAGGCACTGGTGTTAGCCACCAGTCTCTTCGGAGGCGTGGGTTCAAATCTTACCGCTGGTATTATGTTTGATAGACTGCAGTGTGAAAAGACATCAAAAATGCAGTTTTTGGTGGAAAAATTTATTCTCTTTTCGAAATAATTTATTTTAGTTACTATAGATTTTTAACCCAATTAATTTCCTTTAAAATGAGCTATTGAACAACTATCTACGATGTTCCAGTGCCAAGCTATCTCTGGAAACAAAGACAAAAGAAAAAAAAATATCCCGTCCGTTTAGGCAGAATGTTGTAGTAGCTGCCACTTTTCTTGATTTTCAAGCCAATATATTTCCCTTGGCTGGAACTGAAGGTAATGTTAAGCAACAAGAAGATTGATCAAGTTGTCGACTTGACTTACCCAGGTGGTATTATAGGTAAACGGGGGGGGGGGGTGCTGCAGTGAAGATGTTAAAAGTAGAATAGCCAAGGCCCAGAGTTTTATTTTCAATAGTTTAGAAAAGTTCGGAAGAACAGGAAAATAAGTCTACAAACCAAGATTAGAAAATGGCAGCTATAGTGATGACAGTGGTCAGCTAAGGTTCTGAAGCGTGGGCGCTCCGAAAAACAGAGGAGGATTTGCTAGACATTTTACAGTGAAATTGCCTACAGATCATTTTGGGTACATGACTGACTGATCGTATTTCAAACAGTAAGCTGGAAGAAAATTATGGTTCAATCTCGCTTTCTAGGGGTATAATGAGAGAAAGATTGAGGTGGCTAGGATATGTTCCGTGTACGAAGGATGACATATTGACAAAAATTGCCCTTGTTGACCAAGCATCTATGACCAGAAGAAAAGCAGGTCGTTCCTAAATGGGGTGGAAAGATATCATAAAAGATTGAAGGGAACTGAGAACTTCTTGGGTGGGTGTGATGAGATAGGCTTTGAATAGATTGGGATGGAGGAGGAGTGTGTGTAGCTGGTGGGGCTCAGGCGGCTTGGTGCTGCAGGGAGTTGTTGTTAGCAATAGAAGTAGTTATATAACATACAGAATCTTAATTCCTTGGACCTACAGACCAGCAATACAGGATCTACGATTTTATTTTTCTGTTTTTCTTTTTTTGGGGGAAGGGTTGGGTCTAGTCAGAATTTTGACCCCCCCCCCCCCCCCCCACACACACACACACGTAGACAAACACACAAGCGCTTTATACTCTTTACACATTCATAGGCTATAATTTTGACAATCTTTTTGTGGCTTTTAACAGAATAGAATCCGGATTACTTTTATTGATAGACACATCCATATAAGTGCATAAACCAGTCATAATTAAATAAAATACGACTACACAAAAAAAAACAATTTTTTTTTCAAAGATACAAAGACATAGTTATAGACCTTTCGACTATGCTGAACAAACTATAGCTATCTGAAAATTTTAATCGGATGACCTTGGGAAAAATGAGCGTGAGAGAGGGTCTAGTTGCCATCCAAGTTTTTTGGTCACTTAAAAGGGCACTAGAACTTTTAATTTCCTTTTGGGTGACCTATCTGGTGATATTCTAGGACCACCGGATAGATACGATCACCCGTGGAAAAAAAACAAATAGACACGCATCTGTGATCTTTCTTCTGGAAAAAAAAATACAAAATTCCACATTTTTGCAGAAAGGAGCTTGAAATCTCTACTATAGGGGTTCTCTGATACACTAAATCTGATGGTCTGGTTTTCATTAAGATTCTATCACTCTTAGGGGGGATTCCCCTTTTTTCCGAGAATAAGGCAAATTTTCTCAGGCTCGTAACTTTTGATGAGTAAGACTAAACTTGATGAAACTTATATATTTGAAATCAGCATAAAAATTCGATTCTTTTGATGTATCTATTGGTATCAATATTCCGTGTTTTAGAGTTTCGGTTACTATTGAGCCGGATCGCTCCTTACTTACAGTTCGTTACATCGAACTGTTTAAAATCGCTAGTACCAGGGGACCGAACTTCGCTCTGTAAAAACGAAAGACAGCTTCTTTAATCTTTTTCGCCCAACAATTTAATTTCATTTTAATTGCTGTATTTGACGTCATTCGTATGGAGAAAATTAATTAATTAGAAAATTAAATTAGAAAATTAATTTGGAGTTTTTTCAAAATTAATTAAGCACCTAAACTAATTTTCCCAAAGTCATAACCTATCTTGAATTTAATTTCGTCCGGAAAATAGCAGTATGCAAATTTTTAGATAAAACTAATTTTCGAGAAAAAAAATTTCAGATATACGAATATATACAATTATTGCTCATTAAATATGACATATTTGTCTTTTATAAAGTTTCTAATTCGTTTCATACGCTTATGTATGGTAAGTATATGGTCATATGATAAGCATCTGCTTACCATATTCTAAAAAGCTACCTTTTTTTAATGCTATTTATACTTATTTCCCATGATTTAGATTTTCTCATTTTTGCGTTACTATGTAGGAGTTCCTCCTTTCTGAAGTAGTTGTCTTCGGGGCTACAGTACAAGGGAGAGGCTTTTTTTCACAACGGTATTTCAAGTAACAGTGGACCAGGTGGGTCGAAAACGTTTGGCTTGCTCTTTCACTGCATTACCCTGAAAGACATTAAGTTCCGGAATGAGCGAAACGATCAATTTTTTCTTATTTATTTTAAAAATTTTGGATCTAGTATTATGTGCAGAATGGGCTGTAGCCCTTTCCATTTCTAAATATGTACATTTGATTAGTCCTCAAACTATGAAAATTTCCCAAATATATTCAAATTTCCAGCAATTCAAATATAGATGACATTATTAAAATAGTTATGGAAACTTGCATCGATGTGGGAATAAAAACAGAAGTTAAGCTCTTTTGTCACAAAACAGAGTCTTTTTCTTGTTACAATGCCAAACAGAAGTCGATCAGATGGGTCTAGAATTTTCAGGTTTGTTTATCTTGCCTCTTTATGACATTAATTAAAAAAAAAACTTTCCGAAAAATAAGTTTTTCAAAGAAAAGTAAAGGCCATTTTAAACTTAAGCTCAGGAGATACAAATACCTGTTAAAGTTCAAACTCAAAACGACCAGAAATTACTATTAAAGAATAAATGAAACCCAAAACAAACGGAAATTAAATAAGCAATCATAGAAAAAAACATACAACAAGTAATAAAATAAATGAATAAATAGATCTTAAAGCGAGTAATGCTTAGATTGAGATATGAAAATCAAGCTTAAAACGAAAAAAAATAATTTGCTTTTAAAGTATAAATGAAACTTAAAACGAACAGAAATTAAATAACAATCAATGCGAACAAATATACAATATATATTAAGGTAAATGAATAAATAAATCTCAAAACGAGGAGTGAAACTTAAATTGAATATGCAAATCAAGTTTGAATCGAATAAAAATAACTACAAACAAGAGTTTGGGTATCGCCTCACTGCAGAAGCCTAAAAACCTATTGCGTCATTGGCGCTTTACTGAAAACAATTCTTTCATTAATAAAGATTTTAGGGAATAAATATCAGCATATGTTTATTAAATTGACAATGCACATTTTTTTTTCAGTAAACTCATTTGAATTTTTTTTCAGTAAAGTACAAATTTTATTCTGGCTTTTAGAAAGCATAGGGGTTTTGAACCCTAGTCATATTAATTTATGCTCGTTTTGAGTTTGACTCTAATATTTATTTTAATATTTGTTCGTTTTGGGTTTCATTTAATTATTGATACTGATTTGGGGGCAGTTGTATGCTTGGTAGATTATATGATAGTCCGGACGCCAGGTGTTGAAAGTGTGAATCATACCACGACGGAATGGGGCTGCTATGAGAATTAGCCTACCCTCCACCCCCTAAATTGACCATGTGGATTCAAAAATACCAATGGCACTTGCTTGCGAGTGGTGGAACACTCCGAAACTTGACATTTTATTATATTTTGGTGTTTCATGCAAGAAAATACATGTTCCACAAAGTTTGAGGTGCAGTTTTCCGCTCAAATAGAAATGCCTAGAATCCATAGAATATAACAAACCAAAATGATTAGTTAGACAAAATGGCAGAGTTAAAAAAATGGCAAAACTATATGAGTCTTGAACAGTCTTGGAAAGTATATACAAAATCAAATTGAATATTAGATATATAATGATATTAATTGTTGAAAGATCCATCAGTTCAAGATTTTTTTTCCCTGTAATTTATTTTCATTTTCAATGCTGTAAGAACTGGAAAATAATAAATTTGTAATATACGAGTAATTCGTTTTCAGTGAAGCACCAATGACGCAGAAGGCTTTAGGTTTTTACAGTTAAAGAAGGGGGCAGTATCCAAATTTTGTTTGTAGTGAAACTATATTTGTCTTGACTAATCTTGAAAAGAACTAATAAATTAAACTGAATATTTGATGCATAATGATATTAATTGCTAAAAGCTCATCAGTTCAAAATTTTACTGTAATTTCAATATTTATTTTCAATATTAAGTACAAAAGAAAACATTTGTAATATAATTCGTTTTCAGTAATATGCCAATGACGCAGTAGGTTTTAGGCTTCTGCAGTGAGGCGATACCCAAAAATTTTGTTTGTAATTATTTTTATTCGATTCAAACTTGATTTGCATATTCAATTTAAGTTTACTCGTTTTAAGATCTATTTATTCATTGATATTAATATATATTGTATGTTTGTTCGCATTGATTGTTATTTAATTTCTGTTCCTTTTAAGTTTCATTTATACTTTAATAGCAAATTAATTTTTTTTTTTCGTTTTAAGCTTGATTTTCATATTCAATCTAAGCATTACTCGCTTTAAGATCTATTTATTCATTTATATTATTACCTGTTGTATGCTTTTTGCTATGATTGTTTATTTAATTTCTATTCGTTTTGGGTTTCATTTATTCTTTAATAGTAATTTCTGGTCGTTTTGAGTTTGAATTTTAACAGGTATTTGTATCTCCTGAGCTTAAGTTTAAAATGGCCTTCACTTTTCTTTGAAAAACTTATTTTTCGGAAATTTTTTTTTAATTAATTTTTGTTCGTTTTTGATTGCAAAAAGTTTTAAGTTTTTATGGCATGGGGGGGGGGGGGTGCTCACTGTCCGATTATTCTTGACTTTAAAAAACGGATCTAGAACTTTCAATTTAAATCAAATGAGGCTTTTTTCAAAGTCTATACGATTACCTCTTTGATGAAAAACCTTATATATGAAAAATAGACAGCTCGCATAACTTGTGGAGAGCGATTGACAACAATGTATGGATTGAAAAAATAGCTCCAATAAGGGGGTTTAGACCATTTCACTTGCTGACACAAAGGGGTCACGACTGTTTGGAATTGACCTTAATAGGATTTTGTGTGCCAAAGCAATTTTACATCTATCTCAGAGTATGTATTTTAACCTTATAATTGAATAATGATAATAGATTTCCTATGTGTTCTTCCCATACAAAACCCCTTCCCATAAGTTATAAACCCCCTTTAATAAGTTATGCCCCAGGGCATAACTTACAACGCCTACCCCTGGGCCCTGGTGGGCTGTGTCGACCCCGGAGTTTTTTGTTATCAGAACTTTTTAACAAAATGTCTATCTCAAAATTTTTATCTGATGCATTTAGGGCGCAGAGGAGGGGGGGGGGGCTAGTCACCCTCCAATCTCTTTTGACTCTTAAAAAGTGAACAAGAACTTTCAATTTTCAGTCAAATGAGACCTCTCCAAAGTTTATACGAGCATCCCTTCCATAAGAAATAATGGGAAGGATTCGGAAAATCCTTAAATTAAAACTCTTGCCCTGAGGGCTGTGGGGGAGTTGTCATCCTCAAAGACCTAATTTCCACAACTTAAAACTACGTTTAATAAAATGACTGCCTCAAAATTTTGATTTGATGTGTTTGGGGAAAAGGTGGGCGTGAGAGGGGGTTAATTAACCTCAAATCACTTTCGACTATTAAAAAGAGCACTAGCCCTTTGAATTTCCAATTGAATGATCCTTTTTTGAAGTTTCTATGAGACCGCCTTCTATAAAAACCTTATATGCTCCCAGGGCATAACTTAAAACCCTTGGCCTGAGGGTTGTGGGGGATTGTCCTCCTCAAAAATATATTTTCTATCTGGAAATCAACTGTGCTGAACGAAATAGCTATCTCAAAATTTTTATTGGATGTGTTTGGAGGAATGATGGGCGTGGGGGGGGGGGGGGGGCTAGTTGCCCTCCAATCACTTTCGACTATTAAAAAGGGCACTATCCCTTTGAATTTCCAATCGAATGAGCCTTTTTTGAAGTTTCTACGACAACGCCTTCTATAAAAACCTTATATGACCCCAGGTCATATCTTAAAACCCTTGCCATGAAGGTTGTGGGGGAGTGTCCTCCTCAAAAACATATTTTCTATCTAGAAATCAACTACGTTGAACAAAATGGCTATCTCAAAATTTTGATTGGATGTGTTTAGGGAAATGATGGGCGTCGGGGGGGGGGGGGGGTAGTTGCACTCCAATCACTTTCGACTATTAAAAAGGGCACTAGCCCTTTAATTTCCAATCGAATGAGCCTGTTTTGAAGTTTCTACAACAACGCCTTCTATCAAAACCTTATATGCCCCCAGGGCATAACTTAAAACCCTTGCCCTGAGGGTTGTGGGGGAGTGTCCTCCTCAAAAATATATTTTCTATCTGGAAATCAACCACGCTGAACAAAATGGCTATCTCAAAATTTTGATTGGACGAGTTTGGGGAAATGATCGGCGTGGGGGGGGGGGGCAGGTGGGCTATTTACACTCCAATCACTTTCGACTATTAAAAAGGGCACTAGCCCTTTAATTTCCAATCGAATGGACCTGTTTTGAAGTTTCTACGACAACGCCTTCTATAAAACCTTATATGCCCCCAGGGCATAACTTAAAACCCTTGCCCTGAGGGTTGTGGGGGAGTATCCTCCTCAAAAATATATTTTCTATCTGGAAATCAACTACGCTGAACAAAATGACTATCTCAAAATTTTGATTGGATGTGTTTGGGGAAATGATGGGCGTGGGGGGGGGGGAGGTTGCTAGTTACACTAGAATCACTTTCGACTATTAAAAAGGGCACTAGCTCTTTAATTTCCAATCGAATGAGCCTGTTTTTGAAGTTTCTACGACAACGCCTTCTATAAAAACCTTATATGACCCCAGGTCATATCTTAAAACCCTTGCCCTGAAGGTTGTGGGAGAGTGTCCTCCTCAAAAACAAATTTTCTATCTGGAAATCAACTACGTTGAACAAAATGGCAATCTTAAAATTTTGATTGGATGTGTTTGGGGAAATGATGGGCGTCGGGGGGGGGGGGGGCTAGTTGCACTCCAATCACTTTCGACTATTAAAAATATATTTTTCTATCTGGAAATCAACTACGCTGAACAAAATGGCCATCTCAAAATTTAGATTGGATGTGTTTTGGGGAATGATGGGCGTGGGGGGGGGGCTAGTTGCCGTCCAATCATTTTCGACTATTAAAAGGGGCACTAGCCCTTTAATTTCCAATCAAATGAGCCTGTTTTGAAGTTTCTACGACAATGCCTTCTATAAAAAACCTTATATGCCCCCAGGGCATAACTTAAAACCCTTGCCCTGAGGGTTGTGGGAGTGTCCTCCTCAAAAATATATTTTCTATCTGGAAATCAACTACTCTGAACAAAATAGCTATCTGAAAATTTTTATTGGATGTGTTTGGGGAAATGATGGGCGGGGGGGGGAGGTTGCTAGTTACACTCCAACCTCTTTCGACTATTAAAAAGGGCACCAGCTCTTTAATTTCCAATCGAATGAGCCTGTTTGAAGTTTCTACGACAACGCCTTCTATAAAAAACCTTATATGACCCTAGGTCATATCTTAAAGCCCTTGCCCTGAAGGTTGCGGGGGAGTGTCCTCCTCAAAAACATATTTTCTATCTGGAAATCAACTACGCTGAACAAAATGGCTATGTCAAAAATTGTGATTGGATGTGTTTGGGGAATGATGGGCGTCGGGGGGGGGGGCTAGTTGCACTCCGATCACTTTCGACTATTAAAAAGGGCACTAGCCCTTTAATTTCCAATCGAATGAGCCTGTTTTGAAGTTTCTACAACAACGCCTTCTATAAAAACCTTATATGCCCCCAGGGCATAACTTAAAAACCTTGCCCTGAGGGTTGTGAGGGAGTGTCCTCGTCAAAAATGTATTTTCTATCTGGAAATCAACTACGCTGAACAAAATGGCTATCTCAAAATTTTGATTGGATGTGTTTGGGGAAATGATCGGCGTGGGAGAGGGGGGGGGAAGGGGGCTAGTTACACTCCAATCACTTTCGACTATTAAAAAGGGCACTAGCCCTTTAATTTTCAATCGAATGAGCCTGTTTTGAAGTTTCTACGACAACGCCTTCTATAAAAACCTTATATGCCCCCAGGGCATAACTTAAAACCCTTGCCCTGAGGGTTGTGGGGGAGTATCCTCCTCAAAAATATATTTTCTATCTGGAAATCAACTATGCTGAACAAAATGGCAATCTCAAAATTTTGATTGGATGGGTTTGAGGGAATGATGGGCGTGGGGGGGGGGGGCTAGTTGCCCTCCAATCATTTTCGAAATTTAAAAAGGGCACTAGAACTCTCGACTTCCAATCGAATGAGCCCCCTTTGAAGCTTCTACGACGACCCCTTCCATATGAAGTGCCTTTGGGGAAAAAAAATAATAATAATAAAACATTGGAGCCGTATGGCCTTTAGTATAGGCAACGCTACAGCGTTGCCTCTGATTGCAATTAACAGATAGCATTACCCTGGAAGCCATCCGGCTGTCCAATTCCTAAACAGTGCATCTGCATCTTTTTCCTATTTTGTATTAAGGATGGCGCCTTGTGTAACTTTCCGCACTGAATCGATTTGTGTAACAGAGTTGAGGTATTTTTTATAGTTGCTTAAATTGACAAATCATTTTTACTGTGTACTCTTCACCTGACTTCTCAAATTCAAAACAGTATATCTCATTGACCAATCAAAATGCTCCAAAATAATTACTAGCACACAAAACGGTATCAGTCGAGCTAGATGCGAGCAGGTAATCGTTGAAGTTAATTTAATTAAAGAGGTTATACCGAAGCTTAAAAATAAGTTTTCATGTGTGTCAGATGGGATTTGTGCTCGCCATTTTGAGTTTGCCAGCGATTACCTTTTTGATCATATGGCTTTACTGTTCCAGATGATTTTTACAGTAGAAGTTGCGCCCGATTGCCTATGTGTTGGTGTTGCAACTCCGGTTTTGAAAAAAGTGAAACCGCTTGCTCTATGTTCGCCTTATAGGCCTATTACAATGTCTAGTTTGTTTTCGAAGATCTCTGAGTTATTGATTATTGAACATATTGGAGAACAGTGCGTCATGCCTCCTTTTCAGTTCGGGTTTCAACTGCGTCTTGGCTGCTACCATGCTTTAAGGAGTTGATAAAGGATGCTGAAAGGTCAAGTACCCCCTTTGGCTGTTGGCGCATATGACATTGGTAATGCTTTCGGATCTCTAATTCATTCTCAGACTATGCTTGAGTTATTGTATGTATAGACACCTCCAAGTACGTTTAAAGATTAGAACTTCACTCCTTCCCTCAGAACTTCGTGTGAATCTTGGAATT
The DNA here is from genome assembly GCA_027921565.1 of Artemia sinica. NCBI lineage: Eukaryota > Metazoa > Arthropoda > Branchiopoda > Anostraca > Artemiidae > Artemia > Artemia sinica. The sequence continues at coordinate 21,425,758 of CM051265.1, read as the reverse complement.
AAATAAGCGGCTATTACTTCTTCTGTTATTTATAACAACATGGCCCTAAGAGCCCAAGGAGATATATCGCCTTGTTGCATATTGAATGGTATTAGTGTTTCTGTTTTATGTCATGCAGATGACGTTCTTAACCTAAGTAGAGCTGTGCTTATTTTGGAAAAAAAGTTTTAGGGAGATTGTTAAGCATTATAATGAGATTGGTCTTTCTTTAAATGCGGCTAAGTCTCAAGTGCTATTATTTAATTTTAACTGTTCTGAAACCCCACTTAGAGTAAATCTGAGTGATTCATATCATACCATTGCAGGAACTTGTGTACCTCGGATTACATATTGGTACATCCCTAAAGTCAACTCGGAAATTACTTATTGCCAAAACAGAGCTAAGATATGTAATTTTATGGTAGTGCAGTTGTATCACAGCTTAATCTTGGTAAACGTATCCTTGTGAAAGTATATAGTGCTATTTCTCCCAATCATATTCTATTCCTGGTTCCTTTCTGGGACATTTTCAACCAATCAAAAATAGAAATCAGGAGGGCTTATTTCAAATAGTTAAAGTTCCTTATTCGGGCTCCTCCTTGGACTAAGAATGGTAGACTGCGGGAGAGATACATCTTGCCGGATTCTCTTGATGCTGTAGATAAGCTTTTTTCCAAGCTTTAAGAATATCCGTAGAACCACCCTTGGAAGGATTTTTTGTTTTAATGCTCGTTTGCTTATTATTTTGCTGTATAATTATTATTTTTATATTGTGTTTATTTGTTTGATTCACAAAGAGGTTTGCCACCCTTGGAGTGGCTTACTTTTTCGAAATGTCTGTTTATTCATGTTTTTATTTTGTACATATTTCCTCCTGTTTTTGTATGTCTTTTTTTTCGTTTTCTCTCTTTTTGTTATACTCTATCACCGTCCCTTGTATTTTGATTGGTTATAAAATACGCTTATTCATTCATTCAGTGTATCCAAAGGACCAATCACAAGCCAGGATAATCATCGTATTTATTATGCTATCCATCACTATAGTCAATGTTTACCTTTAACGTAGTTCTTTAAAGCAGTTTCAGCTAGAAATACATGAGTGTGACTTGAGTTCAGACATTGTTGAAAGGGTTGGTGTTCCCGTTTATTGATTTTTGAATAAAAAAAAAAAGAAATAAGTAAAAAAAAGGAGGTTAAAGTTTCTTGAAGCGTAAAAATATTTCTGTATATTTCTTATAGTTCAAAACAGTGTATCTGCTCGAAAAAAACCAAAACCGCGTTTTGGAAACCGTATATATACAGAAAGGTATATTTTCTGATAATCTGGTCATGGTGTCGCAAAAAAATAGCTCTGCGTGAATCATCATGAAAAATGATAGGAGTACTATTCAATTACACATTTTTCGAGGCGGGTGAGGTCCAGCAGTCACGAAAATCTGTCACGATTCTCATATAAAATTTGAAAAATGCAGATACACTCTTCTGGATCCAATAACCGAGTTGCTTTCTAGAAAGAGTGAAATAATTATCTTTTTTCTTAGACAGCGTTTAACCCTAAGGTCTGATATTATGTAAAAGATAGACCGCAGCACCTTCCTGGTCTATACATTTCGTTAGACCTCATACTACATGGAATGTTTCCAAATATATTTGTACATTACAATGTAGATGGCAGTATCAAACATTTCTAGAAATTAAGTTGAACCAGAAACAGCAGATTCGAGAAAGCTCTTTTATCGCGAAAAAAAAAGAAGAAAAACAACAGGACAAACACCAGTGATCACAAAGCAAAGGAACACGCTCCATAGCAGCAAATCAGTTCATAAACTCGTACTTATTATCATAATCATAATAAATTACTTTTATCGATTACATCAATTACAGTTACATATTTATCATAATTATGATAAATAATAATTACTATATATTGCTAAACTTAAAGAGGTGTTGGAGTACCATTTACACGTTGGAAAAGGAGGGGAGGGGTCTCGGAATCACATCAATGTGTGTTTTTAGACTAAAGTTTAGCTGGGGGTTGTTTCGATCAATCTTAGGAAGAAATCTAGCATCCCTCCATGTGCTTCTATAATAGTTAAGAATTTATTTCTTTTTTTAATAAGACAATTATCATTAATTTAATATTCTTTGAAAGGAAAATTTCATACATGATGGAATCTTATCACTTTTTTTCCACTAATTGTTGCACTTACTATATTAATTCATTAGTATTAGCTTCAACAATGACAATACAAGGGTCAAACATATCATGTTTTCCAGTCTCCCTCTGTGAGCTTGTACAATAGTTGAAAGTTTATTACCTTTTTTTAAATGAAAAAAATATCATTCATTAAATATTGTTTGAAAGGAAAATTACATACATAATGGAATCTTATCATTTCTATTGATTTTTAGAACTTTTATAAACCATAGATTACACAATGGAGGGCCTGAATTTTTTTATACCAATTTTCAACCTATTTCTCAATGTAACAAGACAATCTAATATGTAACAAGACATATAAAACAAATTTTAGGATTGTAATTCGATAGGTAGATAAAGCTGAATCTTATCTTTTGAACGATTGCAAAATTGTTGAAATATTAAACCCGTAGGCCTGCAGAAAAGTATCATACTAAAAACTTGCAGAGGGGACACAAGCTTTAAACCGTTCACTCCAACCCCACATATATTCATGGCAACAGAGTAAAAAATCTATTCAATGAAAAAAGAAACAAAAACAAATTAAAAAGAAAATTTATAATGAGGAATAATACAAGAAAAAATGTCATTTTAGAGCAAGAAAGGCTACGTCTGAACAAGCACGAACGAAAATAATTTATTTTGAGGGATACTTGGTAATTTTGGAAGGTTGCCACAAGCGGGTGAAGTATATAAGAAATATAATCAGTTATAAAAACAATATTCAAACATTTAGAATGTTGAGGCTGAGCACAGGAAGATGGGGGTGCGCCAGTACAAAAAGCTGTTGAATAGGCTAAAGAAATAAGAGAATAAAAAGCAGTTATGATAGGGAATGTAGTGGAATATTCATCTGCACTTGATCATATTTTTGGTATGGACTAGTTAATAACACTTCTAAAGCATCTGGTAAGCAACGTCTTTAAGCAGTTGACTTCTTCTCTTCTTCTGCTTTGTCTTCACTGGTAGCCTCACCGTCATCAAGTATTATGTCCTCTGGTTCAGGTGCTTTGGCAAAAATTCAATATCACCATATGCCTTAGTGTATACTTCTTTGGCCTATAAAAGAGTGAACGAACAAACATAACAAGAATAGAAAAAGGATTATTATATATACATCCAGACTCTCTCTCTCTCTAGTTTCTATCTTTAAGGTATATACGCCCTTTATTATGTGTGTCTTTGCGTGCCATCTATTCATATGAGGAGGGCAATAATATTAGTTCTATATTTTTTATTTATGAATAAATCAATTCATTAAAACTATAAAAAGGGACAAGATTGAGCTATTAATTAAAAAATAAGGAAAAAGCACGGAAAAAAATAAGGCACAGTAAAAATAATACGGTAAAAATAAGGCTATAATACGTAAGTCCTATACTCCCAGAAAATTTTTGAATAAGACTTTACGTGCTAAAATGGTCTTAAGAATCTTTTGTAAAATCTCGTTCTCAAAGTCATTAGGATATTTCTTATAAGTAACAAAAAGGTTATTTGTCTTATTCCCCCCCCCCTCCAGTTGTTTCACAATTTTTGTGGTATCTCATTTCTTTGAACTGAGTTTCTTTATTCTGCTTCTTGTGTGTTAAGGTGATAATTATAAAAAACTATTGCCTTGTTGGGGCTTTTTATTCATTTCTTTACTTTAGTTTTTTATTGTTTCATATATTGAGAAAAAAGACTTCGGTTTAGGGGGGAACCCCGGAATGTTTTAGGTTCCTTTTGATCCAAGGACTTACGGCTGTAAGTTCCAAACTGGTTATCGACAAAAAGTCCCTTTACGAGCACCGTACCCCCCTCCTCCTCTCATTCAACAACAAAATGTTTGACTCTTCCGACCCAGAGAACAATTCATGAAAGGTTGGAGCAAATCGCACGCCTAGCATTGGACAGGTCTCGGCTTTCCCTTATAAAACTTACGTTTGAAGAATTGGCAATTTGATTATTTACGGCCCTTGGTCGTAAACAATCGGGCAATGTGGAGGGCTAGTCATCCCAGGAAGCGTAATTATTGGACTTTTCGGCCATTTTGAACATATTGCCTATCTTAAATTTTGATCAGATGTCTTTGAGGTTATTGAGGGGGAGCGAAAAGGAGCTGGAGAGGAAGTTGGCTGTTATCCAATTACTTTTGACTCTAAAAAGTGCACTAAACTTTCAATTTCAAGTCGAAAAAGCCTGCTCCGAAGTTTCAACGACCACTCCTTCCACACTACGTGACCGGGAAAAAAAATCGATAACAGGTTTAAGTCTAATGGCTTTTTATTTAGATTGCGCTGCCTCTGATATGTCATAAGGTGTTCATCTTCCCATCATCACTGGTTGCATAATTTTCACTACTAGTTCATAATACTAAACATAAATTTTTACTTGCCAATTTTTTTTCTCCACCTTAATAGATTGCACAGCTGCGTAGTAATATTCAAGTTACTAAAATTCAAATTATAAAAGATTCACGTTAAATTTCACGTTACCAAAAACAAATTACCATCACGTTACCATCAACGGGTGTATATTTTTAAAAAAACCAATTAGTTGCCGCAGTACAATGGCGAGAACAATCACCTTTTATGTGGGAGAATTCGAGTTCAACCGTTTCTGTTGCAGCAAATAAAATACCTAATCACATCTAATATAACTAAAATATATACAAGATTATAACCCTTTAATAGTGTGGTAATTTTTTAAAAATTACTTTTCTCATGTTATATACATAAAGTATAAAATTTTATTTTATGTTGATTCAAGGGAATTGGGAACAACACACACAGAAAAAGAAAATCCCCATCAAAGAATAAAAAAACAAAAGTTATTATTCAAATTTGATTGGGTACTAAAATATAAATTTTTAATTATTTTGAAGGTTTCTTTATGGTTGCAACAGCAGCTGTAACTTAGTATTAGACTACAGATTAAATTATTTGTTTGTGCTTTTGCTTGATATGCTTTCTGTTTTTGTCCGTTAAATTGAAAACAAGGATAAAAGCAACAAGAAAAAAGGAATTCTTCGAATATATTCACAAACAAGATTTCTTTTTAAAATACTGTCTTATGTATGCACCACAGCCTAAAATGACAATAATCGAAAAAAAAAAAAAAAATGTCAATGCTCTGTCATCCTAACTCTTCCTACTTAGAGGGATTAATATAATTAGTCATGATATTGGATCGGGTTGATCTGGTTCAATCCTCATCATTGCAACGATGAGGATAGTCCTCCGATACTTAGGATCCCTTACCTTTTGGGTAGGAGAGAGTAACCGTAGTTCCGTGCAAGACTGCCGCCACGTTACGGTTGAAGCTGCTGCGGCATACAGTATGGTGTATGGCTTTCAACCAAGGCAGATCGTTTGGCTGCTTTGTATTTTACAGCTGCTGCGGCATACAGTATGGTGTATGGCTTTCGATCATGGCAGATCGATTGGCTGCTTTATATTTTGCAGCTGTTGCGATATCCAGTATAGTGTATGGCTTTTGACCATGGAAGATCGATTAGTTGCTTTGAAGTTTGCAGCTGTTGCGGCATACTGTATAGTGTATGGCTTTCGACCATGGCATATCGATTGGCTGCTTTGTATTTTACAGCTGCTGCGACATACAGTATGGTGTATGGCTTTCGACCATGGAAGATCGATTGGCTGCTTTGTATTTTACAGCTGCTGCGGCATACAGTATGGTGTATGGCTTTCGACCATGGTAGATCGCTTGGCTGCTTTGTATTTTACAGCTGCTGCGGCATACAGTATGGTGTATTACTTTCGACCATGGCAGATCGATTGGCTGCTTTGTATTTTACTTAGAATTCTGGTACTAACTTATATACAGAGCCGTCACAAGCAGATGAACTGTTTTCATTCATTAGACTTTTGTTGTCCTTCTGGATTTGTGGTAAGCGAAGATGTGGTGGAAAAAGGAGGTAGCTTCATCGTGGGCGGGTTGGAGTTTGGGAGTGGGCGTTTTTGGCAATGGATTTGATTTCCAGTATATTTCAGTTATTTCGTATATTTCAGGAACCGGCTTTAACTTTTACGTTTGTAGGCTGATTCTTAGTACAGCGTTTTTGGTAGGGAATATTTACTTTGATTTCATTATTACAGTATTTCAAATATTAGTCATTATAGAAGCTCCAATAGATATAAAATGCGTTTAATTTATACTTGGTTCGATAATTATACTTGGTTTCGAATATCCAATACGCTAAAAGAGCTCTTTTTCTCGAAGCATTGGTGTGCAAAAAACTAAATATTGATTTAAAGACTGGGGTTTTGAGGGTAGCCCTCCTTGTAATTAGAGTAATTCTATACCCCTACTATGAAAAACGAACAGAAATAAAATGATAAAAAAAAATATTTAATTAAATGGAAGAGCGATACTAAAACTTAGAACGAACATAACTTATTCCTAATATTAGGGGTGATACCCTCCTCAAGCCCCCACTCTTTACACGAAAGTTTTTACTTTTTGCCCCAATCCTTTAAGAACACAGTTCAAATACGGTGGCAAATATGGTGTTTTATTACTCTTTTCCTAGACAGTGGAAAACCGTTAGGGTGCTTTATTTTTTAGTAGTCCTTTGAAGACAAAGAATTATTCCTGAATTTTTGTTATTTTTCAGAATCTTGCTGAACTTCATATTTTGATGAATAAGTTTGTTTGAATAACTAGCTTAATAAAGACGATAGATAAACAGTAACTATTATACCTTGGAGACTACACCATCGATGTCCAAGTCTGCTCCAGGTCCTTCGATGTAGAACACATTCTCGGGGTATTTTCCATCACATTCTACTTGACTAGTATTAAAGTAAAGGGACCATAGCACACGTGGTTTTTCATCATCCTCTTCTTCGTCCAAGTTCAGAAATCGCTTAGCCAACGATTCAATATCTTCCTTCGCTGTTGTTATCTGTCCACCAAAAAAATGTACAATCCCTGAAAAGTAAATTCTTGTTTATTGTATTTTTTCATATGTATATGCCTGAAGGAGTGAAGGACAAAAGAATTGTCCTTTTGAAAAACAGGGGCGGTTAGGAGAGGTACGAAAAAGACAATTAGAGCCTGTTAAAATAAAAATGAAGAACAAAGACACACGTGGCTAGAAGATATACGACACCGAACAAGTGAGGGAGTCAAAAATGAAAATGAAGAGCAGCGAGTCAATGAAAATCAACCTAGACAGCGAGAATCAAAACGTGTCAAAATTGAAAATGATAGCGATGATGATTGGGTTTGGGATTTTGACATGAGTAAGGTCATAAATTCCTACCATACCTTTGTAAAAAACAAACGAAGATTCTGCGATATGTATTTCATAATGAAGAAAGATAAGCCGAGGTGCAACGAACCAAATAAATTGAAAATAATAGCGATGATGATTGGTTTTTGGATTTTGACATGGATAAGTTCATCAATACCTACTATACCTTTGAAAATCAAAAATATGGACTGGATAAATCGTTGGAAGAAAAAGAAGTTATTGTCCCACCACCTGTATAATTAAAAGAAACAAAAGGTTCAGCGATACGTCTTTCATAATGACAAAAGACAAGTCCAGGCAAAAGAAGAAGCTCTTGCCCCACCACCTGAACAGTTAAAAGAAACAAAGGTGGTCGTCACTGCTTTCAATACCTTTGAAAATCAAAAACCTGATTTGTTTTGTGTATGACATCATATAAATATTTGTTTATATTATGTCATGCATAGCATAAATAAGATTGTTGAGCTTCCAACGCAACAGTTGTTTATATAATATAACGTCTGTTGAAAGGCCCAAAAAACGAAAATTTGTAGTTGCATTTACTATAAATGATGATTCTTTGGAACCAACACCCTGAACTATCAAACGTGATAAGATGTGAAATTTGACAACCTGGACCATTAATGGCAACAACACCAATATGGAAAACTAAAGCAAAGGCCATTGCTTAATTGTCTGAAGTAATCAAAATCCAAAAGCGTATCAAAAATGAAAATGAAGAGCAAAGACACGGGCGGTTAGAATATATGCGAAATCAACAATTAGACAATTAGCGTGTTAAAAATGAAAATGAAGGGCAAAGACACACGCGGTTAGAAAACATACGAAACCGAACAAGTGAGGGAGTCAAAAATAAAAAAATAAAGAGCAGCGAGTCAATGAAAATCAACCTGGACAGCGAGAATTAAAATGTGTCAAAATTAAAAATGATAGCGATGATGATTGGGTTTGGGATTTTGACATGGATAAGGTCATCAATGCCTACCATACCTTTGTTAAAAAAAAAAAATTGTATTTAAAATTTTTATTTTTAACTTAAATTTTAAATTAGATTTTAAATTATATTTTTTATGGTTAATATTTGAATTTTGAGTAGCCAAAAGGGTATTAAAAAATTTTTAGTAGTTTATTTGTGTGTTATTAAGGAAGGATTAGAATGACTTGCCTAAAGATGCTGTAAGGGCACAGCATTATATTCCTCCTAGGTTTGTTTTGGGGTTGAGGGAAGATTGGGAGGATGCAGGATGATGTACAGTTGATTGAGAAAAAGGTTTTAAGAAAAATATTTACGTATTATTAATGTATTTCCCCGGTGAAAAGGGTGCCCTATGGCTGAAGGGGCACCCTGCAAAACCGGGAATGGTATTTTTTTTTGTGGTTTTGAAATTTTTAGTAGTATACCTTGTCTTCATCAGTTATGTTTGGCTACCCAAATTAAAAAACAAAAGAAGTTTTTAAATTAGTGTAGGTGATATATTAAAGTTTGAAATTAAGTGAAAAAGATTATAATGTCACCAAGAGCAGAGGAGGTGGGATTTTAAAAAATCTAAAAAAAAAACAAAAAAACCAAAGGTTAAGCGATAATGACGAAAGATAAGCCGAGGTGTAACGAAGTAAACAAATTGAAAATGATAGCGATGATGATTGGGTTTTGGATTTTGACATAAAAAAGGTCAACAATACCTACCATACTTTGAAAATCAAAATTATGGACTGCATAAATCGTTGGAAGAAAAAGAAATTTTTGTCCCACCACCTGAACAATTGAAAGAAACAAAGGTTCGGCAATATGTCTTTCCTAATGGCAAAGACACGCCAAGGCAAAAGAAGAAGTTTTGTCCCACACCTGAACAATTAGAAGAAACAAAGGTGGTCGTCAATGCCTTCCATACCTTTGAAAATAAAAAAACCTGGACTAGATAAATCGTTGGAAGAAAAAGAAGTTTTTGTCCTACCACCTTAACAATTGAAAGAATCAAAGGTTCGGCTACATGTCTTTCATATATAGAAGCCTGCCGCGTGCCGAGTGCCGGGGCCCGGCGGCTTCGCCGCTGGGCTCCCGTAGATTATTTTGATGGACAGAAACAAGCCAAAGCCCTATAGAAGAACATGGTATCGAATGAAAAATGTAACACCTTGACTAGAGTTATTTAGATTATTTGAGTATCCTAGATAATAATGTTAGAAAAATGAATGAATTTTCGGAGGTTTCCAGAATCCGGGTGTAAGAATGGGTTCAAAATTTAATGTTAAGAAGACTAAGTCACTCAGACTAAAAATGAAGGAGGATGGAGAAGTAACTTTATGTCCGGAAAATCGACCAAGCGGAAAGCTTAACTAAACTGGGTAGCATTATCAGCAAAGAGGGTGGTTGCAATGATGATTCAAAAATAGAATAAGGCAAGGTGCAGGGTGTTTCATCCCTCTATTAAGAAGGACTAATGAAAGTAGTCGTCATGAGCCTGAATCAGATTGATCTGGCTTAATCCTTATCACTAGAACGAGGAGGATGATCATACCGATAATCAGGATCTCTTACCTTCTGGGTAAGGGAGCGTAACAAGTGGATGAACTAAGATTATAATCCTGGTTATCAGATCAAGACAGTGACCAAGTATGGCTCTGAAACGTGGGCGCTTCGAAAGGTCAAGGAAGATTTATCAAATATTTTCCAAGGGATTATTTTCTAAATTAAATAACATATTATATATATAATAAGTTTATCGTAAAATTATATAATATATATTTTGTATATATAATAGTATATGTTATATCATATAATAGGATATTGTCTAAGGATCATTTTAGATACTCGTCCCGATTTCATAATCATAAAAAATTACTATTATGGGTACTATATAATTTATGTATATATAAGTATTTATGTTATATTATATAATAGGATAATTGTCTAAGAATAATTTTAGGTACTCGTCTTTATATCACAAAAATTATATCATAAAAATTTACATCTTAAAAATTATATCATTGATATTATATAATAAATTATTATATTATGGGCACTATATCCCAGTAAGCTGTCCGAAAAATGTAGCTCGACCCCACTTTCTAGGACAACAATGATGAACAGGGAACATTTTACAGATGAAGGATGACAGATGTATAAAGGTATGTATGTTATACACACATACCCTTTTCATGGCAAATAGTCAAATTTCTCAAATTGTCTAGCGATGGTCAATCGAAATTAGATGACCTTTTTTGATTCCTCACCATTGGGAGAGATATACGGGTATTTGAGCAAAGTTTCTATGGAACAAAAGTCTAAAACGAGTACACGGGAAATTACTAAGATAGGAAGATAAGAAGTAGATAAGAAGAGGAAGATAAGGAAATGTTCATAGATAAGAAGAAGAAGCAGAACAAGAAGTACTTACTGATATCTTTGGGGGCAGATGCAGTCTCATATCCTGTTTCAAAAATTCTAAACTCGCTCCCACTGATTGTCATAACCACAACCTTTTCTTCATTGTTTTTATTTAAAGATCTGCAATTTTGAAAGTCAAACAGTTATGCTTTATATAACATACTTAAAACTATTTGAGACTGTCTATATTACACCATGTCTATAGTGCAGAATTTCAGAAGACCAGACGACTCCTTATCTCTTCGGGTTACTTTTCATTATTTCAAAGCCCAGAAAAACAAGTTAAGAGAATCAAAGAAAAAATACAGGCATATACTGCCATAAACCAGGAATACAATTCATGCACAAGAAGGGTGGGTCTTATGCGTCAACTCTTAGTTTTTCCCTGGTGACCGAGATCGATTCCTCGCGTGGCCCGTTATTTGGTTTGGGATGGGGGCCAGTGGCGTGACTCTGCAAGCTCAGCCAGAGTCGACCCAGCTTTAAATGGGTACCTGGAGAAGTCTGGGGAAGGTAAGCAGGAAGGGTGTGTGCGAAAGCACACTGCACTTCCTGGCTGAAGGGCCACGAAACGGAGATCAGCGCCGCCGGTTTGGATCTTAAGGTTCTAGTGCCGAAAGGTGTGCGAAAGCACACATACCTGAGGCATTTTCTGTAATCTAAGCACGACTGAGCATGCCACTTTGTATAATATGGCGCACAACAATATTAAGTAAACGTAAAGTTCAAATACAACAAAGTGTAGTACAAAAGGAGAGTGATACAGAGAGGAAACAGTGAAGCACAAAAGTTAGTAAACACTAAAGTACAACAGGTAAGTAAAATGTAAATGTATATTCTTAATGATGATGACGAAGGCTAAAAAGACCTATAACACGCGACGTTTTTCTGTAATTAAGATTTTAACAGGCTCCATTTCGGGCGTGTGTGTTAAATTACAAAATTCTAGTACAGTTTGGGGTTTGGAATCTAAAATCATAATTGCTGTACAAAAAAAATTGAATTAATTACTACTTAATGCTAATTAATTATTATTTAATGTTAATTAATTACTATTTAATGTTAATTAATATATTCAGGGTTAATTAACATATCTCTGTTCCATCAATACTTCAGATTTAGAATTGTTTTTAGATTCTGTGGCGCTCAGTCACAGTAGCGACAATTATATATATATAGATATTTGTTTTTATTTCTTGGTTTTGGATTTTATTTTATTTTAGTTTTATCTTTGTTTTTGTCTTTTTTGTGTTGAAGATACCCTGTTTCATACAGACGAATATTCGCGTCATTTTAGTTTTTTTTTGCTTCTATTGGCCGTAGTCCCATTTGTTTCTTCACCGTGAGGTTTCTCTCTCTATTTGTTTTTGTCATGGCTGATCAGTTCGACTTAAGATATTTTGAAACTAGCCTTAGACAATAACTTCGGAAAATATTTACTGCTTCACTGCAGGGTTATCAATTCAGGAAAAAAACATAGGAAGGGGGTATGCATTTTTAAAAATCAGGAGGGAGAATTCTGTTGTTTTTTTTTCGATTATTTTGTAACGACAATACCTAAAAAAGGTACTTTTCAGTCGACTCAACTTTTTCCGTCAAAGTTCAAGCATAGCAAATAGCTTTTTCAGCAATTTTTAGGTGAAATTACTAGGTTAAACTGGAAATTGTCAAAATTGAGTGTGTTAAACAAATATTAAAAAATATATATATACATACATAATATATAACCAAGTTGTTTTTGTACCTGAAAGATTAAGCTATGTAACTACATGGATGTCTACATGGCTGCAATGAATTAAATTGAAAAGCTGGAAGTTAACGACAAAATAGAGGCGATATACATCTCCAGACGTAAAATTTGGTTATGCAGGAAATCATTTTCAGCAGATAAATATTTTTCTGCAGAACCTGAGGCATACATAACAGGAATAATGCACGGATACATAATCTTTTAAATGTAAGATCGACAAAATAAAAAAACTCGTACGTTAAATTTCGATAATCTTATCGTATAATCTGTCATAATTATTTCCATATAAAACTGTAATTACTGCTTTTATATTTATTACATTTATTACCTCCCCCTGAATTACAGTCAAGAATAAAATTTAATTGTACTTCCAAAATTCCTTCTTGGTTAAACTTATAATTTTACTAAACATCCAACGAATTAATTAAATTCCATATACCATTTTTAACTAAAATTTTAAATAGATGATCTATTATTTACTAAATTAAAATTAATAAAACAGTAAAGAAATAATAAATCAATTGATTTTAAAATGGAATATTCCAATCCAATATTCCAATTGAAAGCTATCATATAGGTCCAGGGGGGGAAAAGGTCCAACCTACCTATCAGTTATGAATATTGCTCTTGAAAGCTATCATATAGGTCCAGGGAAAAAAAGGTCCAACCTACCTATCAGTTATAAATATAGCTCTTGAAATACCACGAGTCCTTGATGGTTGACTACCACCGGGGATATAACCATTTGCCAAAACACAGTAATTACAATCAACAGCTTTGCCATGGTAACTATTCCAGTGCATATATTATCATCACTAACAAGAAGGCCATCCACATCGCGGTTCAAATAATAAACACCTCCAAAAACTGCACACAATCTGAAATGGAAGGAAACAAAATTATGCCTCAGAAAACGGCAAATTATAAAAGTTTTGGAGACATTCCAAAAGAATACTGTTATTAAAATGGTTGACTCTCAATCTCTCTCATTAAAGGAAGCTTAAGATCAGCTTGACAGCTTTTAACCTGATATCTCAAAGTTTCAAAACAGCAGAACAAAACAGAAATAAAAACCCTGAAAAAGAACCAACACTTAACATTCCACAATACTATTCATTTCCCTCTTGTTACATTCTTATCACAATCATTTCACATTTAATTCCAATCCTTAATACCCTGCTAAAATTATACTTTAATTTTTCAAAAATATTTTCTTATGGACTAACTAACATTATTTCCTCATTTTTAACATACTAGCTCAATAAATCCTATTCGATTTAAATAGCTTCTAATCTAAAATCTTACCAAAATCTCTGCTATACAATATACAGAATTCTCATACCTGTTACTTCATAAATATCCGCATAAAAATAATCAAAGGCCGCTTTGACATGCTACAACAAACCAAAGCTTTTCACTGGCCAATACTGACGGGCAAAAGTTCAACACTAAATGCACTGCATTAATTCATTTAAAAATACAACACTTAAGACGGTAATGGAATAATTCAGAATGATAAGACAAATAAATGTTAAAATGAGTACATTTATAAAAAAACATCCCCCCCCCCCCAAAAAAAAAAAAAAACAACAACAAACAAATAAACAAAAATGATACAGTCTAGAATTGCAACAAATAATACTGTTAAGTGTTGAAAGCTCAGAAACTTTTAAGATTTTATCAATGTAATAATTACAAAACAAAAACTTTTGTAATCATAGGATCATATATCATAGCTTCCATTGATCATAGAGTATGGATCCAAGATTTTTAAGAGCGTGGTTGTACATTAAGCTAAGGAGGGTGATTCTCCCTGGTATCAATAGAACGGCCTTCTGGAAAAAGTTATAGCAAAACTTAAACGCAAGCAAACTGATTCCTAATATTTCACAGCGATCGGAGGAGGCAAGGGTAACAGGTTTTTTAAGAATGTGGTAATACATTAAGCCAGGGGAAGGGGATTTTTGCCGGACCAAGCGAGGAAATAATTTTTCTTTTAGGAAAATGTGGGCATAAACAAGGACCTTTCAAGGATTCTCCTCCACTTAAGAAAATCTCGTAAGGTCTGATAATACGAGATACGCATACTACAAGATTCACTAAACTCTAATAATTTATTTATTTCTTTGAACGAAATTTCAGTATTGTACTCCCTTACTAAAATCCATGAAAACGTTCACACAGCTGCCATGTTTAGAAACAATACTAGCAATAAGCAAGAACTCAAAAATAAAAGTGAAGAACAAACAAAGATGCGGTTAAAAGATATACCAAAGCGAAAAACAAGAAATATACGGTTAGAAATAAGCGACAACGAGAATTACAAGCGATAACGAGAATCAGAACGTGTCAAAAATGAAAGTGACAGTCATTAGGACCCTTCAACGTTATATGTATTCTCCGCAGAACCCTCAAATTTTCCCGAGGAAAGAGTAGTAAACAAACGCGATTCATTTGGAGGTTGCTACTTACAACGAGAATCAATACATACCTACTTACAACGAGAGTCAATACAAGCCTGCCACGTGCAAAGGGCCGGGGCCCTGCCTTGAAATCGGCTACATAATTTTTTTTCTTCTTAAAAACAGGCATACTGACATTTCTGGCCACAAACGATCTAAATAGGTCACAAATTTTAGGAAGAATTTGTATTTTTCCCAGAATGGTTGTATCGAAAACTATGGTGACAATATGACATCAAGAAGAGGCTGTGGTTTGGAAGACAAGCGACGATGTGACTCAATATATACAAGCCTGCAGCGTAGCCATGCAGGGGCTCCCGGAAGTATATATATATATTAAATAAAAAAACAAAACAAGTTTTTTTCAACTGAAAGTAAGGAGCAACATTAAAACTTAAAACGAACAAAAAATTATTACGTATATGAGGGGGTTCACCCCCTCCTCAATACCTCGCTCTGTACGCTAAAGTTCGAATTTTGCTTCGATTCTTTAAGAACGACCTCTGAATCACAAAAGCCGCTTAATTAGAATAGATAGCTCTTTTGAAAGTACTAAAAACAAAACTTAGCGTAAAGAGCGAGGTATTTATGAGGGGGGTGGGTGCGAACCCAAATCATATACGTAATAATTTCTGTTTGTTTTTAAGTTTTAATATTGCTCTTTACTTTCAGTTGAAAAAAGTTGTATATTTTTATTTATTTTTGGTCATTTTTTAAATAATGCTAGGAAATCTGGCACCCCTTCATGAAAAATCCCCTTCTCCCATGGAAAGATCCTCAAACGTAACCCCCTCCACCGACCCCCCCCCCCACCAGATAAAATCCTACCTGAAAACGTCTGTATACTTACGCAATTACCAATACTATATGTAAACAATGGGCAAAGTTCAGAACTTGCAGCCCTTCTCCCGGGAGACTGTGGGGGACTAAGTCATCCTCAAAGACATAGTTATTAGATTTTTCGACTACGTTTAACAAAATAACTATCTCAAAATTTTGATCGGGTGACTTTGGGAAAAAATGAGCGGGAAAAATAGAGGGCCTAGTTGCCCTCCAATTTGTTTGGTCACTTAAAAAGAGCACTAAAACTTTTAATTTCCGTTCGAATGAGTCCTCTCGCGATGTTTTTTAGGACCACTGGGTCGATACGATCAGCCCTGGAAAAAAAAAAATAATAAAACGCATCCGTAATCTTTCTTCTGGCAAAAAATACAAAATTCCACATTTTTGCAGATAGGAGCTTGAAACCTCTACAGTAGGGTTCTCTGATACGCTGAATCTGATTCTAAGACTTTTAAAGGGGAGTTTTCCCCTTTTTTCGACAATAAGGCAAATTTTCTCAGGCTTGTAACTTTCGATAGGTAAGAATAAACTTGATAAAACTTATATATCTGAAATAAACATGAAAATCCCATTCTTTTGGTGCATCTACTGGTATCAAAATTTCGTTTTTTAGAGTTTCAGTTACTATTGAACCGGATCGCAATCATTGTTTCGTTACAGCAATAATTTGTATTTATTTCTCAAAAACGGCTCCATATTTTTATCGGGAAAATTGGTATCTTGGTTATTCTCGCATAAAAAAAAAAAAACGATCTAGATAGGTCAGAAGTCTGGAAAAATTCGTTAAAATACCTTAATTTTGGGGGGAAACAACTGTAATAATCAAATATCTTTGAATAGACCCAGTATGAAAAGACATTAAATTGCCTAAAGAACAAAAAAACTGGTAATTGCAAAAATTTTTGAATATATTTTAACAAGGGATTACAACCATTCAAAAATTTAAAAAAAAAACTAAAACCAAAAGTTTGAAGCTTAGCAGAAATCGCTGTTAGAAACTGGACTTGCTTAATAATCAATCAACTTTGAAAAAGACACAGTATGAAAAGACAATAAATTGCGTAAAGAGCAAAAAAATGGTAATTTGACAAGGGATTATAAGTAGTAACCTATCTAGTACTTTGACACCTACATTCACGCCAACAAGAAATATGCTCAAAAGTGTAATAGATACGAACCCTACATTCAAGCGTACATTCACGCCTACAAGAAAACCCATGCCTGAGGCACTACAGCATCACATGGACATTTTAAAAGAGTTGGCAAACCTACAAAGTGCTCAAACACGTTTTGAAACTATAGTCAAGGTTATATAAGACAACCAGAGTGGTTTTTGAGGCAACATCCGTTTTTTAGGAGCAAATCAGAGACAGCGGAGGTTGCTCAATACACGATAACTTGATTGGTGATTGGATTTGAATAAAATGAATGGTTTTCATTACAATTCATATTATTAAGAGAATCGAATTCAGAGAGAATAGTTTATTTGAGAGGATATTAGTAGAGAAAATGAGTGGTGCATTTACATTATTGAGATTAATGATGGAGCCGGCAGCAGCAACGATATACGAGTACCCAATGTGGCTGTGGAAATAACCGGAGGCTGTAGACTATGCCTTGAATGGGACGATATGTATGCTAGATACGTGATATCATTAAGCAAATTTAAGCAGGAGGAGCAACTATGTTTTGCTGCGAAACTGAATATTGTGCATATAAATAGACTTCGGGCAGCATTAGATGTGCTAGCGAAATATATTGATGAGAACAAAATGCATCAGTGAATGTTATTGTTGTAATTATGCTCAATAAAATTGTTTCTAAATCAAAGATATTTTTCTTTCTATAGTAGACTAGCGTATATATTTTTTAGAGTAGAAAAAATTCTGGTCAGTCTGAAGTTGGCTGTGAGAGTGTTTCCCGCGGCGCTTCCCGCGGCGCTTCCCGGCCCGCCGCAGCGGGCCCCGCGGCCACCGCAGCGGCCACCCCTGGGGGGAACCCAGTTAAAATGCTGTAAATAAAAAGTGATATTATTATTTTAAGTGCATTATTCTAATAAATGTTGTATTTTTTATAAACAAAAAAAAAAAGTGTATTTATTAAAGTGTTTTTTTCTAGTGCCTATGTAAATGTTGTATTTTTTTATTATAAATAAATTAAAAAAAAGTGTATTTTTCATGTTTAATGTGCTTTCATGTTCAATGTAGTATTTTTAAGTGTTGTTACTTTTATTCGTATAATAAAAGAAAATATGATTCTTTATTCGTCTTATTATTATTATTCTTGAACGGACTAGTAGTAGGGAAATTATTTACTCATAAGACAGCTATAGTCTACAGTTAGTTGTCTAGGTGAACTGTTGAAGGGAACATGTATCAATTTAAAACACCATTCAGATCGTTTCTGTGTGGGCCGTCAATGTCAGGCAAAAAACAACACTCTTAACTAAAATAATTAAAAATTGCGATAAAATGTTTGTGGAAAAGCTGAAAAAAATCTACTATTGTTACAGTATTTGGCAGGAGTCATACGATAAAAATAAAAGCAATTGGCACGACGGGATTGGTGCAGATACAATTCATACAGGGACTTGATGTTTTCAGCATTGTTCAAACCAAACTCTTGGCTGATTATTGACGATCTGGCTGAATCTATTGAACAATGGTCCCAGGAAATGCTACAACTGTTCACTGTTCGCTCTCATCATGAACAGATTTCCGTTACTCTGGTTCTACACAATCTCTTTCATCAGAGCAAATGTATGCGAACACTTGCATTGAACTGCACCTACTATATCATCTACAGAGTTGTTCGTGATTCTAGCTCGCTAAATAACTCTCAATAAAACAGATATACCCCGGCGCTCCTAAATTTCTGCTCTCAGCATACAATCAGGCAACTAATAAACCCTACGGCTATATCCTATTGGATCTTAATCAAAATACACCGAGGATCTGCGTGTAGTCACAGATATTTTTGACAATGAAATTACAGTATATCTCCCCGTGAACACTAAAAAGACCTATTAGTTGCTGTCATGACACTGAAGAAACTACATGAAAATAGACATTATTTCAATTCTAAGCACTTCAAAACCCTCGCTTAGGAAAGCCATACTCAAACATGGTATTGACAATGATTTCATTAATCTAATATCTGAACTTTGTTTAAATTTGACCGAGGGTAATGTTCAACTGCCAGAAGTAGTTAAGCAACAGGCAAAGCAACATCGTTCTATTGTACGTACATTGGCCTCTAAAAAGAAAGGAAAGAATTTTAAAAAGAAACGACTTCTTCAGGCGGGCGGTAGCTTTTTCACACTTTTACTGCCAATAATTGCAGGACTTGTAAACAGTTTTCTCTAGATGGCCAAACCCTATAAATTGACTCCAATAGAACTCGCTCTCTCACCCGTGGAACACTTTGAGAACAATCTGAGTAAATTCATTGACAACGAGAATATTGAGGATGATAAAAACTGCTTTTTACTTCAAGATGCACTTCGCCGAGTGGACAAACATAAGCCCTATCGGGCGAAGGCCACTGGTATTGATCACAAAAAAGAATCATCTCCTCAGGATTCTGCTGCTGGAACACAATTAAAGAAGGAGGAATTGGATTCAATTGTATTGAAAATTAGACATCTAATGCCCCACTCATATCGTGAACAAAGTAAACGACTCCTAACCTATCTCATGGAAAGTGGTCAAGATTCATATTCAAGTTGATGGCAATGGGAAAGGGATTATAATTCAGGGCAAGAGCTATAATCTACTTGATTTAATCTATGATATGGTTACAAATCGTAAAGGACTATTATCATTTGACGCTCATCTATACAACTTTCTAAATACATTAAACTTCCCCAAAAGCCTTATTAGCAATAGACAAATTCTAAAAAAATTAAATGAACATGCACCATCATCATCATCATCATCAACAAACACCATTAAAATATGAAGAGGAAGAAGAAGAAGAAGATTTTTAAATCAATCTTGGAAAATACTAGCACACCTAGTGGAAACTTGACAATGGTGGCGAGGAAAAAGCGAAAAACGTATCATGTCACCATCACCCCATCACCAACCACAAACTAGTATACAAAAGGGTAGCGGACGTTACACTACGTGTTTACGTTCAAAATGGTTGAAGTTCTCTGAAAGGTGTTTATGAAAATATTGGTGAAGCGGGGAGTTTAAGTTCCCCACCACTCTTTCCAAGGTCACTGGTGTCCACACTAAAAGTGTACAAGACTATCTACAAAATGAATCAAGTTACACTCTGCATAGAAATCATAGACTTCGTGCTAATCAATATCGAAAAAACTAAAGCCTTTTTCTCATTGCATATAATGCAAGCAGATCTCCTAACTCTAGATGAGATTCAACAACGTCACAATACACCGTACAAGTAGATTCTACTTGCAATCAGTGTTTATAGTCGTTATGCATATGCAATTCCCCTTGCGGTCAAAGAGAGGCGTTGGAGTTGCTCAGGCTATAGAAAGTATTCTCGAACAGGATTCGTATAAAAAAATTCAAACGGATCGTGGTAGTGAATTTGTTAATCCCCATGTTGCAAAAGTACTAGCAAAATATTATACACTGCTCTATCATAGTGTTTGTCCTATAAAGGCTGCATTGCCGAACGATTGATAAGAACTATTCGACTTTTATTTTCAAGATATTGTAAATTGAAAAATACACCGGCTTTTATTCATGATTAGATAAAATCCTGTTGATTTATAATCAACAACCTCATCGATCATTGTCCAACTCAACCCCAACGGAAGTTCATCATTCTGATCATGATACAATTGACACCTTTCTTAAACAATATTCCAATGAAACGATTGTCAAGAAGAAAAATAAATTCAATGTTGGTGATACTGTTCGAATCAATAGAACAACTAATGTTTTTGAAAAGGGGAATTACTTGTGATCCACAGAACTTTTTAAAGTGGCAAAAAATCCTAGACACTAAACCCATAACTTATCGTTTGCGCGATACCAAAGATGAAGAGATTCTCGGTGGCTTTTATGACTATGAACTACAAAAGGTTAAAAATAATAGTGAAATCTATCAAACTGAAAAGATACTAAAGACTCGTACTCGCAGGGGTAGGAAACAGTTACTTGTTCGGTGGCTAGGATACAACTCTGATTTTGATTCTTGGGTCGGTGTTGAAGATATTGACAATGCCCAATGATTTCTATGTAACATATATGTCCAACGTTTCCGATCCTCTCTACAACGACTTGAATAAGACAAGTGATTTTTGGACAAAAAAACTATCCCCGCCATCAAATTTGACGGTGCATATGAAGTGGCTCTTGTCGACTGTATTCTCAAAAATACCTATGACATCCTGAGAAAGGATCGTGTGTATGATATAAAAGTTATACCATTCGATTGGTCACTCTTTGACGACTATGAATGGGTTGAAGCACTTAAATCTAGCGAACATCCACATGTTAAATTGAAATATATTGAATACGATAATATGACAGATTTGTGTCGTACGATCAATAGAAAAATCTCATATCGTAGGAATGGTACATTCCATTTTAATTATTCATTGGAACACGATAGGATTTACATTACCTCACCTGTTGACACCGAAATAATTATTCTCAATGATAATCTGAGAGATGGTCTTGGCTTTAAACAGAATATGATCAATGGGAAAAAATGCTGGCATCGTTTACGGGATGGATCAAGTTATTTTTGCTGATTATCCACCTGGTTTCACCTCGGACTTTTGCATATTTCTCTATGCATCCTTTGTGGAAACATCGAGAGTTGGTAATTCAAATGTCCCCCTCCTACGTGTTCTTGAACGAAAAAACAACTCATGAACTTGTTCATCACTATAATATAAAGCATCTTCAGTATGTTCCTGTAAACACTTCGTATTTGGCACTCTGTCAGTTAACACTAAGAAGTGAATTGGGTGATCCTCTAGCAATAACAAAAGGCTTAGCAGTGATTACATGTCATTTTCGACCCATTGTCGGCGACAGCACAATCACCTAAAATGAACAATAGAAGAATTCCATTTGTCTGTCCCGATATCGATTGCTATGTTGGTGCTCTGAGTCCACGTCAAATAGGCAATGGATTGGACTACTACAAGGGGCGTACTAGAATGTCTGGCTATGGTCTTGGTAGCTGGTTTGCTAGGCTATTTTGTTCTGCACTACCCCTTGCCAGAAAATATCTTGTACCTGCTGCATCAAATTTTGCTGCCTCAACACTACAGGACTGGGGGTCGGGCA
The DNA here is from genome assembly GCA_027921565.1 of Artemia sinica. Taxonomy (NCBI): domain Eukaryota; kingdom Metazoa; phylum Arthropoda; class Branchiopoda; order Anostraca; family Artemiidae; genus Artemia; species Artemia sinica. The sequence goes on along the minus strand of CM051265.1, from coordinate 21,403,601 downwards.
AGAATTTCAAGGAGAGTGTTAAGGAAATATTAGATCTTCAGCAAGAGCCGTTGGTGAGCAATTAAAATCTCGACAAAATGGGGAGGGATTGAAAAGGATGAGTGCGCGTCATTCACTCAATCAGTCTCCACCCAGGCGGGAAGCGAAGGACATCAACAAGGACTTTGAAGAATAAAACAAGGAAGACCAATAAGCAGAAGAGGAAAAAGAAAAAGATTGTTACATCAAAGAAGGATTTCTTCTCTTAAGATGACTTATCTCCCCCACAAGGAATCATATCCATCAATCAGTTCCTCATTGAATCTATTCAATGCTGAAAATGTTGATGTCAGTGTCAAGTACGGCTACTATGAACAATTTCACCCCCAACAACCCCTCTCGGAAAATATACACTTTCAAATATTTTCCAATGAAGACTATTTCATTGATTTGTCATCAACATTTATTGATTTAAATGTTGTGGTGAAGAAAAAGTCAGATAATACAACTCCAACTGTTGCCGATGGTCTCTCCTACGAGAACTGTATTCTACACAATCTGTTCAAAAAAAATTAATGTATTTATTAATGGAACATTGGTGAGCACTAGCAATAATTTATCCAACTATGCAAGATACATACAATTTATGATGATGACACCAAAGGCATACAAGGAGTTGAGAGGACAATCATTGGGCTATGAATATCGATCAAGTGTTGATACTGACGGTGAGTTGACTACTGCAGTGACCCAGGAGTATCATCTGGTTGGAAAATTAAATCATGAGATATTCAATATATCCAAATGGCTACCCCCCAATGTCAAGATTGACATAAAGTTACAGCTGGCCCCATTTTGAGAAAAACACTTCCTGCAGCACCCGATGCAAATGTCATTATCACATCGGCAATTCTCCACGTCCAAAAACAACAGGTTATGAGCTCTGTTGCATTGGCAGTGGAAAAGCTAAGAGCCCAATGGCAACAACATTAAACTTCTTGTCCCCATACGATCACCAATCAACGTCACATTGCCACCGGCTCTCGTAGCTATAGCGGTACATCATTTATCAATGGAGAAATCCCATCAAAATTGGCTTTGGCCTTTGTGAAGAGAAAGCAGTGCCGTTGGATCCTGGACTGAATCCCCCATGATTTTAATTTTTTGGTCTATCTAGCCTTGGGTGCAAAGTGAATGGTATTCCACTGTACACTCTATCATTTGACAAAAAAATCCTATAGAACTCTGTACGAGTTGACCATGCAATCCCTAGAGCATGACTCTCAACTATTTGAAAATGGAATAACCAATTCAATGTTTTCAAAAAATCATGGGGTAATTGTTTTGGACTTGTCGGGGACTCAGGATATGAGCATAGTACGAAACAGGGAATGTACGTTTAGAGTGTACATTTGCCGATGCTTTGACTGAGAGCATCACGCTAATATCATTGAGTCAATTTGAAACCTATTGGGAAATCACACCCGACGGCAGTGTTCTACTAGACCTAGCACCATGAATACAAACCAAATAATCAACGTATTTAGTATGGATCCATACATGTCCCAGTACAAGTCCTATTGTATACCATCGGACTTCATTGAAAAAATCCCAAGTGTTAACAATACCTTAATCATTGTTAATAGCAGTCCATCGACTTTGAAGACAGGCCATTGGCTATGCATCTTTCAAACAGTGAAGAATATTGAATTTTTTGATCCTCTTGGCCTATCGTATAAATTCTATACTCCATACATCAGCAACTTTATTGAGAGCAGTGGGAAAACTATTATTCAAAATCAACAAAGAGTAAAGGATTTAACGACTAAGACATGTGGCTTTCATGCACTACTCTTTTTCATGTTCAGATCTCGTGGCTACACCTACTAGCAGTTTCTCGACATCTACGTTGACTTACCTCGATTGAACGACTTTCTAGTGGAAAATATACTTACAAGCGTATTTAATATTGATTTTTAGTGCCCTACGAATAAAATGTTCGAAAAATGTATGTGAAATTGTTTATTAATAAATGAAAAAATGTATATACATGATAAAAAAACGACTTTTCTACTCTTTAGATTTCATCTTCTACTAGGTATAGGTTATTTGTCGACAACAACTAATGCAGGTAGATTATCTGAAGTCACAGTGTACTGATCCTGATGTACTGCAATGTCAGGGTCACATTTTCTACAGTAGAGTGTAACTTCACTCTTGTCATATCTCTTTGTATAGTCAATGATACTATTCTCATTCATTCTATAGAATTCACATGTTTCAATTTGCTTATTTGAAGCAATTTCACAAACAGTGTCCTCAAGTGTCGAATCACACTCCGTCACAGCCAAATAAAAATCAGTGGGCCTATAATCATAACACCCATTGTCTTCACAACGATGAGGTAGAAACCATATTCTTTTGTTGTTCCAACAGTTGAATCGTTGACCCGGCTCCTCCTCCCAGAATAATCTAAAACCACGACGATACCAATCTCGTAGCAATAAAACTAAAATCACGCTTAGGATTCTTTCCAATCATACCGGGATATGTATTCTCCCACTGATTAAATTTATCATAGTGGCAATTGGAGCATAGGTGGCCTCTAGGATGAGAGTCACACACCTCTTCAAGACAGCAATTACAACCTTAATTTGTACAGTATATCCTCTATGCAATTTACACGGGTTGCATAATCTACACTTTTCATCATACTCATCAATCATTGTACAATTCTCACATGATGACCAGCTGCCCAGTGTGTACATACATAGCGGGCATGTATGGAACATTTTTACATGTGTTGACACTCTCACTGCCACAATGAAACTGAGCTACCAACAACAAAAAATTGACTGGGATAGAGAGAGAGGAGTAAATCATCTTGAACGCCATCTTTCTCATGAAAAAAGTCCTAAATCTCTAAACTAATGTTTAAAAAGCATATCCACAATATCATGTTGCCGTGTCGTGATCAATATATCAATAAATTGTGTAAATACACTTGGACCACGACGTAAAAGCTTCATACAATAGTCTAATGATGGAGAATCAGTTTTCATTATATCGACAAGCATTCCCTGAGAAAATATCTTCCTTTGAATAGACAGCTCTAGAAAATCATCATCTAGAATCAAACGTTTTTCCATAAGCACTAGATTCCCCATGATTCGCTCTTTCTCAAATCTATCCATTTTTTAGAGTCCTAACACTCTCACAACCAAATTCAGACTGACCAGAATTTTTTCTACTCTAAAAAATATACGCTAGTCTACTATAGAAAGAAAAATACCTTTGATTTAGAAACAATTTTATTGAGCATAATTACAACAATAACATTCACTGATGCATTTTGTTCTCATCAATATATTTCGCTAGCACATCTAATGCTGCCCGAAGTCTATTTTATATGCACAATATTCAGTTTCGCAGCAAAACATAGTTGCTCCTCCTGCTTAAATTTGCTTAATGATATCACGTATCTAGCACCGTATGTGGAAATAACCTCCGGTTATTTCCACAGCCACATTGGGTACTCGTATATCGTTGGCTGCTGCCGGCTCCATCATTAATCTCCAATAATGTAAATGCACCACTCATTTTCTCTACTAATATCCTCTCAAATAAACTATTCTCTCTGAATTCTATTCTCTTACTAATATGAATTGTAATGAAAACCCATTCCTTTTATTCAAATCCAATCACCAATCAAGTTATCGTGTATTGAGCAACCTCTGTTGTCTCTGATTGGCTCCTAAAAAACGGATGTTGCCTCAAAAACCACTCTGGTTGTCTTATATAACCTTGACTATAGTTTCAAAACGTGTTTGAGCACTTTGTAGGTTTGCCAACTCTTTTAAAATGTCCATGTGATACTGTAGTGCCTCAGGCATGGGTTTTCTTGTAGGCGTGAATGTACGCTTGAATGTAGGGTTCGTATCTATTACACTTTTGAGCATATTCTTGTAGGCGTGAATGTAGGTGTCAAAGTACTAGATAGGTTACTACTATTATAACAATTAAAAAACCTTAAAAAAGAAAACCAAAAGTTTGAAGCTTGGTAGAAATCGGACTTGCTGTAATAATCAAATATCTTTGAATAGACTGCACTATGAAAAGACACTGAATTGCGGAAAGAGCAAAGAACGGGTAATTGCAAAAACCTTAAAAAATAAAACAAAAAGTTTGAAGCTTAGTAGAAATCGTTGTTAGAAATCGGACTTGATGTAATAATCAAATATCTTTGAATAGACTTTAGTATAAATAGCGACGAAGATCACACTGCCTTTCCATCATAAAAAATAAGTAGAACAATAGGGATATTTTTATATAAGACAGTGGAACTCAACTTTAAATGAATATTACGACCCTATATCCAAGGGCCGTTCTCAGCAAAACAAACAAAGAAAAAAAAACAATATAAAAGAAACTCACATTAAAATTCAATCATTAAAACTGAAATCATTAAAATTTTCAGTTTTAATGATTGAATTTTAATGTGAGTTTCTTTTATATTGTTTTTTTCTTCGTTTGTTTTGCTGAGGACGGCCCTCGGATATAGGGTCGAAATATTCATTAAAGTTTAACAAGGGATTACAACAATTCCAAAACCTTAAAAAATATAACCAAAAGTTTGAAGCTTAGTAGAAATCGTTGTTAGAGATTGGACTTGCTTTAATAATCAAATATCTTTGAAAAGACACAGTACTGAAAGATATTAAATTGCGTAAAGAGCAAGAAATACACTATTAGAACCGTATTATCTGAAACCCATATATAGGAAACTTACCGTCCCTTGGCTTGAATAACGAGGAAAATCTATTGGCTTGAAAAACAAGATAAGTTGCTTGAACTACGATATCTGCATAAACGGCATCTTTTTTTTTATTTTTCCCGTCTGTCCCAGTCATATAGCGAGGCACTGGAACATCATAGCGAGCTGTTTAACGGCTCGTTTTAAACAAAATTGCCGCATCTAGTTTTTTTTTTAATAAAGAATTTTTTTTTTTTAATAGAATATTTTTTTACGAATTTCTTTCCAGAGCCATTTCATATGGGAAGGGGGATCGTATAAAGTTTGAAGGGGGCTCATTCGATTAGAAATTGAATATTCTAGTACCCTTTTTAACAGCCAAAAGGAGTCGAAAAATAACATGCCGCCCTTACATAATCTTTTTTAGAAAAATTAGAAAAAAAAATTTAAGAGTGGTAATTTTTTACATTTTGTTTTATCATGGTCACAACAGCAGCTAAAACCTCGTAAGAAGTAGACGACACATGATAAGTGGAAATTGAGAATTCATATTCGAAAAAAAGCGTAAAGTTATCTCTGATTGAGATAAGGTAGCAAATATTGCCGTCAAGTTTATCTTGAAACACTTTTAAAAGAAAAAAAAAATGTTTGTGCTTAGGAGAGGCTGAAAAACGTCTGAAGATGCGTTTGAGCGTCACACATTGAGTGTAGCATCATAATGAAGGGAATATATCTAGTAACGTAAGTGAAATCTAAATACTATTCGAGGACAATTTATTTTTTAAGCACTTTTATTTGGGACTTGTGACCTTTCCTTTTTTAGATTCTACTTGCATGATTGTTACTATAAAAAACAATTTAATATCCTGACAAAAGGTTTATTCGAAATTTGATCTCATGTTCTATAAGAGTGTTTGGTAAGTGGCGGTGTCACCAAGGCATTTTTTTTCCAGAAATAAATAAAGATAGAGAATCATATAATTTATTGTTAATTAAAATAAATAAAAGTTTTTATATACGTATATAATTATTAGGCCAAGTTTCTTTTTAATGAAAGTAAAGAGCAACGTTAAAATTAAAACCTGCAGAAATTATCACTGATATATATATAATATATATATATATATATAATATATATATATATATAATATATATATATATATATATATATATATATATATATATATAATATATATATATATATATATATATATATATATATAATATATATATATATATATATATATATATATATATATATATATATATGATATATATATACTATAATATAATATATATATATAATAAATATACTGATATATATATAATAGATATATATATATATATATATATACTATATATATAATATATATATATATATATATATATATATATATATATATATATATATATATATATATATATATATATATAAGATATAGTATATATATAATATAATATAATATATATATATATATATATATATATAATCATATATATATATATATTATAATATAATAATAATATATATATATATATAATATATATAATATAAATATATATAATATATATATATATATATATATATATATATATATATATATAATATATATATATATATAATATATATATATATATATAGATATATTCCTCGTTATTCAAGCCAAGGGACCGGTAAGTTTCCTATATATGAGTTTCAGATAATACGGTTCTAACAGTGTATTTCTTGTTTTGATCTGCCACTATTTTCGGGAATTATGGGCTGTTGTAATTTTTAGTATTGGACTTGATCGTCTCTTTCTAGGTTGCTAGCTGCCGCTGCAACCCGAAATTTTAATATAATCATTTAAGTATAACATTTATTTTTAATTGGGTCTTTAAAAGCCTGCGTGATGCAGTGTATAGCGTGTTGGAATTCTACTCCGAAGGTCGCAGGTTCAATTCCTGCTACAGACAATTTTTACAAATTTGTCAAATTAAAGTCTAATAATAAAATGAGCCATTCAACAAAATTTCTATTAATTACTACCACATGAGATCCTCTTGACTGACACTATTTATGATGAGCTATCGATCCTTTATGTAAGTTTAATTTAAAATCTAGTTTGGCTAGTTTCAATAAGAGAAAAAGGCATCATCGGAATTGATGTCGCTTTCGCTGTTTTGTTTTTCCATTTCGTCATCACCATTACTTCCTTCGGAGTTTTTGATTGCTAATTCACTAAGTCCTATCTCCTTTTTTTTATTTTTTTGAAATGCACTTGTTTTTCTCATCACAGAGCTAGCTATATCCACAGAAGTAGTCATCTCCCTTTTTATTGGTTCTTTTTGCTTTTCCTCAGTTCTTTTCTTTTCTATTTCTGTTTTATCTATTCCTTTTCTGATTTTTTCAAAAAATATTGGTGCTTTTTTAATTACTTTAGATAAAAATCCTGAAGATGTTTTTGAGGTCTGAGACATGGTATTTGATACGGATGATATGGATGAATCAAAAGATGTATTTTCAGAAACGTTAATGTTAGCAAATACTCGCTCAAAATTTTGGAGAGCAGGACCCATAATTCTTGGGGCTATAACCTCTTTAATCTTTGTAAATGGTTCAAATATCACTTCTAGAAGTATCTTGTTTCTATGTGAGCTCTTAAATGCCATAAATGGGTTGTAATCAGTCCCGCTGTAATAAGAAATCCCTCATAGTTTACCATGATTTATGTGACTTCTATGGATCGAATCAGATATAAAATAACTTGTCAAGTAGTTAAAGCCTAGCAAAAAACAAAAATAATTTTAAAATGATCAGGTACTTTTTCTGATTTGAATTAAAAAATTAAAGTTATTGTTCAGACATCATAAATATTTTTGCAGTTTGCAGTTAAATAAAATTGTTTTATTTAAAATTTTCAGGAATTATTCTAGTTTCGGGTGACAAATCAGATTTTTTGTTAACCCCCCCCCCTAAAAAAAAATACTGCACTTTACATAACTATATCTACATACTTTTTATAATGGTTAAAATCCTATTTTGATTTTTGTATGCAGGAATATATTAATAAAATTTGTTACTGCAGAGTTATAGAAAAATGCAGTTGTTCGTAAAACTGATTTTGTTTCTAAGAGTATTTTTTGTTAATTATAAAAGGTTTTTAAATAAAAATGAGCCATTAAACAAATCTCTATGATTTTCCAGTGCACCACCAGCTGCACTGAAAAAAAAAACAGAAAAAAAGATGCCGTCGATACAGAATGTCGAAATTAGGAGTATCGTAGTACGATATTCTATAAATTAGGAAAATAACGAGATTAGGAGAATCAGGCAGCTAGCTAAGCCCAACATGTGCCATGGTTTGTTCTTTACTAGGTTTCAGCAGTCTCTACAGCCATGATACAGATGAAACATACATAATCCCTATTTATGATTAACTATAGCGATCCTTTATATAAGTACTTCAAAAACTATTTCCTTTAAATTTTTCCTTCCTAATTATTCTCTAATCTTCTACATTATCCAGTTCTTGACTCTTTAGTTTAATTGTCAATTATTTACATTTTGGAATCGTTGTGACGTCTGTTGTTGTGTGTCTTATTGCCACGATGTCGTCACGCTTCATATTTCCTCAGAAAATTTCATTGCCTCAGAACTTTTATTCAAAATATTTATTCAAAATCAAATGTATCCTCGTATGAGGATATGACGCCATATATACCAAAGACCATTTTTACTTTTATCTGTTGATTCAGTTACTATGGGATTGACTTCAGTCCTTAATATAAAAAACCCGGAAAATGTCCTATATAGGGGTTTCCGACAAGACGGTCCTAATGGTGTACTTTTTGTTGTGATCTGACTCTATTTTCAGGAGTTATGGGTTTTTATATTTCTTAACATAGGACTTGATCGTCTCTTACTAGGTTGCTAGTTACCGCTGCAACCCGGACTACAATGGATCTTAATTATGCAATAATACCTTTGCTTCTAATTATTTTTACATCTCTAATGATTCTGCATCTTTCTACTGCCTTGTATAAGCTTTAAACAAATTTTGCTAGAACAGGAAAATGTGGTGCTAATGCTCGTAGAGCACAAGAAGCTGTAACATCCATTGCGTGAATGACAATAAATTGACCCGTTTTACCAAGCCGAATTGACTGGTTTGTGCAGTAATTAAATTTATCTAAATTCCATTCTACAAGGGAATCCACTGACGAATCTTCTTTCATCTCTGAAATTTTGCAAAAGAGTATATGACACATTTCAATGTCAATGGGCTCACATTTGCAGAGATCTCGATGACATTTCCATTTAAATGACATTGACATTTTAAGGCTATCTGGGGTTGAATTCTTTTAGTTTGTAATTAAGCTATCAATAAAACCATGATACTTACAAAATTCTAATTTACAGTATCGATCCATTATGTAATATGTGTTTTAATTACAAAAGGTTTTTAACCCCATTAATATTAAAATAAAAAAAACTACAAACAGGAAAAAGCCTATGGCTTTTTCTTAATGGGAATAGTAAGAGACGACCTGGCTACATTCTACGATTATAACGTCATTGATCAATCTTTAACATGAAATATGCAGTTTTCGTAAAAAAAATTGTATCCGCCCTCCAATCAATCTGAGTCTTAAAAAGGGCACTAGAACTTCTAATTACGAATCCAATGAGCCCCCTCCAACGTTTATATGAACGCCCTTTCTATATATACCTTATATGCCCCCAGGGCATAACTTACAACTCTTGCCCACAGGGCTGTGAGGGGGGGGGGGGGGGTAAATCCTCAAAGACAAAATTTCCGGACCTTTCAATTACGTTGGGCACTGGCCCTTTCAGTTTCAAATCGAATGAGCTATTTTTGAAGTTTCTAGGATAACAAATGGCCATATTAAAATTAAAATCAGATGCATTTCGGAAAATACGAGGTCTGAGGGTGGGGGTATCCACCCTTAGATCCCTCTGAATTTTAAAAGAGCACTAGAGATTCTGATTACCAATCTAATTTGCCCCAAACAAAGGTTATAGGATCACCCTTTCTATATATACCTTATATGCCCCCAGGGCAGAATTTACAACCCTTGCCTTGAGGGCTGTGGGGGGTTGTCATCCTCAAAAACATAATTTCAAGACCTTTCAATTACGTTGAACAAAATGGTTATCTCAAAATTTTTTATTCAATGTGTTTGGGGAAATCGTGGGCGTGGGAGGGGGGTTAGTTACCCTCCAATAAATTTCGATTTTTAAAACGGGCACTTCCTCTTTCAATTTCCAATCGAATTAACTTTTTTCGAAGTTTCTTCGACAACATATAGCCGTCTCAAAATTTCTATCAGATGCATTTCGGGAAAATACGAGGTGTTGGGGGGGGGGGGGGTATCCCCCCTCTGGTCACTTTGAATATTAAAAAGGACTCTAGAACTTCTGATTACCAATCCAATGAGCCCCCTTTTTTTGGCTAAAAAGCCATTTAGACAAAAAAAGCAAAAGTAATATGCAAATTTTGTTTTAATTTTTCATGTAAGGTGAGCCAAAATCAAAACATGTATTAATTCAAAAACATTCAGAAATTAAATTTAAAAAAACAAGTTTTTTTAACTGACAGTAAGAAGCGATATTAAAACTTAAAACGAACAGAAATTATTCCGAACATGAAAGGGGCTGTCCCCTCCTCAGCGCCTCGCTCTTTACGCTAAAGTTGGACTCTTTTTCTCAAATTCTATTTCTTAAAACAATAAAAAACTTTAGCGCAAAGATCGAGGCGTTGAGGAGGGGACAGCCCCTTCATATACGGAGTAATTTCTGTTCGTTTTAAGTTTTAGTACCGCTCCTTACTTTCAGTTAGAAAAATCTTTTTTTTTTTTTATTTAATTGACAAAAAGATTCAACACAGCAATGGGTCTATAGGCATTGCAAAGGTGAAAAAGTTTCGCTCGCTTTATCGGAGGTATTTTATATTAAAGCTCGTATTGGTTAATTAAGTGCGATTATACCTGACTAATTTTGTTGAGAACGGGGCTTTTGAGCATAAAACAGTTAAGAACTGATGTCACTAAAACCTATTAAATAAAAAAAAAAGTTTTTTTTAACTGAAAGTAAGGAACGACGTTAAAACTTAAAAACGAAACATAAATTATTCCGTGTATGAATGGGGCTGTCCCCTCCTCAACGCCTCGCTCTTTACGCTAAAGTTTTTATTGTTAAAAAAAAGAGTTGTGAGAAAGTAAAATTTCAGCGTAAAGACCGAGGCGTTGAGGAGGGGACAGCCCCTTTCATATACAGAATAATTTCTGTTCGTTTTAAGTTTTAACGTCGTTCCTTACTTTCAGTTAAAAAAAAACTTGTTTTTTTTTATTTAATTTTTGAACGTTTTTGAATTAATGCAGGTTTTGATATTGGCTCACCGTACATGAATAATTAAAACAAAATTTGCATATTAATTTTACTTTTATTTGGTTAAATGGCTTTCTCGAAACTTGTTTAATTTTATTTACGAGCGTTTTTATTAGTAATAAATATACGTAACTTACGAATTAACTTACGTAACGAACCTCTATATTCATTGATTTTTAATACGTATATTAGGGGGTTTGCCCCCTAGTCAATACCTTGCTCTTTAAGCTAAAGTTCGAATTTTGTTCCAATTCTTTAAAAATGACCCCTTAATCACAAAGGCCGTTAATTAGAATAAATAGCTCTTATGAAAGTACTAAAAAAACTTTGGCTTAAAGAGGGAGGTGTTGACTAGGTGGTGAACCCAATCATATACGTAATATTTTCTGTTCGTTTTAAGTTTTGATGTTGCTCCTTACTTTCAGTTGAAAAACTTTTTTTATTTGTTTAATTTCTGATCTTTTTCTTTAATAATGATGGGAAATCCGGCGCCCCCTTCATAGCAATGTCCCTTCCCCCATGAAAACTTCCTTCATGGGAAGATCCTCCCATATAACCCCCGACCCCCACCCCACTTACCAGAAAAGATCCCCCCTGAAAACGTCTGTATACTTCCCAATAACCAATACTATATGTTAACATTGGGTAAAGTTCATAACTTTCAGCCCTCCCCCAGGGGACTTCGGGGGATTAAGTCATCCTAAAAGACATAGTTATCATATTTTCGACCATGCTGAACAAAATGGCTATCTCAAAATTTTGATCGGGTGACTTTGGGAAAAAATGAGCGTGGGAGGGGGCCTAGTTGCCCTCCATTTTTTTTGTCACTTAAAAAGGGCACTAGAACTTTTAATTTCCATTCCAATGAGCCCTCTTATGGTATTCTAGGACCACTGGGTCGATACGATCACCCCTGGGGAAAAGAAAAAAAAAAAATAAACACGCATCCGTGATCTTTCTTCTGGCAAAAAATGCAAAATTTCACATTTTTGTAGATAGGTGCTTGAAACTTCTACAGTAGGGTTCTCTTATACGCTGAATATGATGGTGTGATTTTCATTAAGGTTCTATAATTTTTAGGGGGTCTTTCCCCCTTTTTTCGAAAATCAGCCAAATTTTCTCAGGCGCGAAACTTTTGATGGGTAAAACTAAACTTGCTGAAACGTATATATTTGAAATCAGCATTAAAATCTGATTCTTTTGATGTATCTATTGGTATCAAAATTCCGTTTTTTAGGAATCGGTTACCATTGAGCCGGGTCGCTCCTTACTTACAGTTCGTTACCACGAACTGTTTGATTCAGTCATTTATTTTTCTTTCAGTCATATAATCAGTCAGAGATCATTTCATTCAATCATTATAAGTAAAATATTTATCATCTTCTCTCAATTGATTAATTCGCTATTTACTGTGATTTTCTATAATTCATTCACTGATTCTTAAGCAAGCATTTTTAATAAAAGAAAAGAATTAAAAGAATTGCGATTTCCAAAGTGAAACCTAAAAACTAAAGCAATTAACAACTGTTTAACTGGAGGTTGATTCAACAATTGATGTTGAATGCATATGAGCCGTCTTATGAAACCACATCTATTGACCTAAATATTAGATAATCTTATTCGTATTGATTGCTCCATTAAACCTAAGAGCAGTTGCAGCAAATCCATATGCTTTTCCACATTACCAGGCATCTGAAATTCAAGCATTACGTGTGTAACCGTACACTCCCAGGCTCATGGCTATGTGTAACCGTACAGGCTCATGGCTATTTATTTTCACTGTCTGATCACTTTCTGTGATCAGCTTTTTTCTCGTCAGCTTCGTATCTTCTCTTTTTCATTTTTGGTTCACCTCGATAATAATATGTATTGCTTAATTTTTCTTCCCGACGATTTTCGTCATAGTCTCTTCTTTTATATATGGGCTTATTCTCAAAGGCATTCATATGCTCTCCTCTTCTGCTTTGCTCCTTATATGTATGACGCGGGGGAGACCACTTTTGATAATAAGTCCTCCTAGAGCTACAAATAGGAGACCTGTACCTATATCTCTTGTCCCTTCTAGGATTTTCTGGCGTTCTTGCATTTTGACTATAATTATTGTTGCGGCTGCGGTAGCTATATCCTTCTTGCTCATAACGTGGCTGATGAACATAGTAACTGGGTTCTTGTCGATATTGTTGATGGGCTCTCCTGTAAGTGCCTCTTTGTTCTCCCCTGACATATCTATCACTCGCATTGCAATAAGCCAAAGGGGTCCTTTCTCGTCTATTTTCATACGTTTTTTTTTTATTGCCCTCACCATTCCTGGGGTCCTTGTTTCTTCTCATTAGATTGTCCACGGCATTACTACGTGACACATTCATCCTTACAGATTCAGATTCAATGGCAATGTCATCTAATTCATCTACCATTTCATGATAGAAATAACTGTCAATAGAAATCCTGTGATTTTCCTTTTTAGTTTAACGAGAGGAGTAAACCATATCCTCCAAAAGTGAATCCATATAATCACCGAAATCTTCAAAACTTCCCTTATCTGTTTGCACCTCTGTTTGCATCTTTGTTTGCACCTTCTTTAGATTAATCAAGGACAGCTTTATCATCTGTTTCATATATTTGTGGAGCAAGGACTCCACAAATTCATGGGGTTTATGAAATAGGATATATAAAATAGAATTACAGTATATCCTGTAATTTTTATTTCTAAGCCTTTCGATCAAAGGCTTCACCATTTCCTTAACTAAGGTTTTGATAATATCCCGATCGCTCTCACTATCACAGCTCAAGTTTTCCGCACCTTGAGGAATGCCTTCTTGTTCTAACTTCCCTTTTATCTGAAATTCTTTTTTGTCACTAGATATAAGCTTAACTGTATCTGAAGGGGTTTCTTCTCCTTGATGCTCCTTTGGTGAGCCCTGGCCTATAATACTGTTGACATTACTTCCGTTGGCACTACTGTTTTCATTTAAACAACTCATCACGATATTTTTAGTCACTTGTTAATAGCTATGAAACCATGTGTCAAGTATCAAGAACCTATCAAAAATCAAAACTAATTTTCTAATTTTCAGGTATTTTTCTGTTTTTAGTTAAAAAATTAGAATTTTTGCTCTGACACCATATATATTTTTGCAGTTTACATATTAACTTTAGCGATCCATGAAATAAAATTATTCAACTTCAAATTTTCAGAAATTACTCTAGTTTCAATTCACCAGTTAGATTTTTTGTTAAAACTCTAAAGGAATTACTATATTTTTATAACTATATCTACATGCTTTTGATTCTATTAAAAATACTATTTTGATCTTCATATGCAACATGATGTTAATACTATTTACTATTACAGTGCTGTGCAAAAATGCAGCTTTTCGTATAAAATCGATTATATTTACTATGTGCAGTGTTTTTTTTACTAGGTTTCAGCTGTATCCAATGACACTAGCATATGCCCCATTTATAATGAACTGTATCGATCCTTTATGTTCAGTCTTACGTAAAAATTGATTATATTAAAACTAAAATATTAGAGATGGCTCTAGATGTGGCAATTTCCTTTAAAAATTATTACTATATGAAGAAAAGAAAGAAAAAAAGATCCAGTATATGCAGAATATCTACTTGACAGACACAAATTATGATGAAGTACATCGATTTTTTATGTAACAAGCCAAGGGACAGAAATTTTACTATACAGGGGTTTCGGACAAGGCGGTTCTAATGGTGTACTTTTTGTTTTGATCTGACTCTTTTTTTAGGAGTTAGGGGTTTTTATATTTCTTAGCATTGGACATGATCGTCTCTTACTAGGTTGCTAGCTACCGCTGCAACCCGGATGATTTCTTAAGGAATATGATTAAAATTATCATCTATATAATGATTCCTTTTTTTTAGTTACTAAAGGCTTTCGTTCCTTAATGTAACATCTTGCAGCTCCAACGGTGGTTCCAGTTTTCTCATTCGAATTGGCCATGAAAACAGGGACTCAATTCAAATGAGAGGACGACTGAAACATTTTTTGTTCTTGAAGGGCGTGGTACAACTTGTGACGCCAAGCTATTTCCTGTTTCATTAGATTGCCACTCCTCGGACTCAATCTGTTGTATAAGGGGTAAAGAATCTCCTGAAGTGCCCAATCCCTCCTTGGGTTTAAGCTGCTCTGTTAAGCATATAAGACCATAATGAAGAAATCTCTCCATTACCAGTATTGGGACACAGCGAGGATGGTGAATATTCTGCCAAGGCTCTTTTGACGAATTTTCATTTTTCTTAGGGAAAACATGATCAATTTTACACAATCTATAACATTACCTATCACAGTATTATTTGTGGGATTAATATGATTGGCACCGGTGTTCTATCTTTTTCAATTACATTCTCTTTAATTTTGTTTGGAATGTTTGCTTTTTCTACTGAATTCCTGTCTCTTCGAAAGGTTTGTCAGCTCCCTACGTAAGGTTCATAGGTTCAAAAAATTAATTTTCTGAAAAAATGTTCTCTAACTTAGTGAGTTTCTGTTGACTGTTTGTGATGTTTTTGCGATTCTTTTGCTAATTTTTGGTAATATTCTTTCTTGTTTTTTAATATTGCCATTGTACTTGCTTTACTTTTTAACTACGTTTCGTGGCGCCGAGATGATCTTCTGATTTCGGTCTTTTTCTCTTCTTTGGTTGTTTGACATATTTCCTTTTTACACTTGGCTCTTGTTCAACTGTTTTCAGATCATCTATTCCGTGACAGTTTTTCAGCATGTTTTCCCTTCTCATTTGGCTTAGTTGGCTTTTTGTCATTCGCGCAGAGTTTCGGCCAACTCGAGTTTTTGCTGCGTTTTTCAGCTCCGGATTGGGTCCAAATTTTCCCATTCGAATTGGCCAAAAAAGCAGTGACTCCATTCGACGGACGAGGAGACTGAAGCTTTGTGCGTACCTTGAAGGGTGTGAGGCAGCTTTTGACATCAAGCTATTTCCTGTTTCATCAGATTGCCGCTCCTCGAACTCAATCTGTTGTGTGATGGATAAAGAATCTCCTGAAGTGCCCAATCCATCCATGGCTTTAAGCTGCTCTGTTAAGTGTTTACGAGAATAATGAAGAGATCTCTCCAATAGTAGTGTTGGCACACAGGGAGGATGGTATATATTTTGCCAAGGCTCTTTAGATGGAATTTCATTTTTCTTCTTTGAAACATGATCATTTTTTTCACAATCTATGGCATTGCTTATCACAGTGTCACCTATTGGATTAATATTGATTGGCGCTGGTCTTTTATCTTTTTCAATTATATTCTTTTCAATATTTTTTAGAATGTTTGCTGGTTGTGCTGCATTTCTATTTCGATCAAAAGGATTGTCAGCTGTTTGCATAGGGTTTAAACGCTGAAGAAATAAATTATTAGAAAGTTTACGTTTTTTTGACGGAGGCTCCTCAGTCAAGTCTCTATCTTTCTGTTTGTCACTTCTAGCTAGCTTGTCGTACGCTCTTTGTTTTGAATTTTTGTCCTGCTCAGCAGTATTTTCTGCTTGATCTTTAAAATTTCCACTTTGTGGAACGGGTTTATCAATTTTTGGCCTCGGGTCTTCATGTATTCTAAACGCTCTTCTTCTTAATGAAAGTTCTAAGGAAGGATCCTCTTCTACATACTGCCTGTCTCTCAATATATTTACAAGGTGTTGTATCTGAGCATTAGGAACATAGGTATCCAATTTAGGATTAACACAGAAGATTTCATTGACATTCCCGTCGACTCTATCATAATTCCTGATAAATTTGTAATTATCAACTCCAAAAAATTTCAAGTATCTTGCTAGCAACAAAGCAGCTTGCCGAGACTCTTTGGAGAGTAGAGTACAAGATGGATTTCTATATTCCGATTTAGACCTTCCTGTGCGGATAAAATATGATTGGCAATAGTTTTTCAATTCTGTTAGTATTTCTGCTTTTGATTTCTTCGTCTGGTTTTGTGTACCAGGACGCGAATTTCTGAATTTGTTTAGGTCAAATTTCCCTACTTTGTTAATAACATCATCATCGAATGAGTGCTTTTTTCAACACTTGTACGTCTAAGATCATGATACTTATGATAGTCTAAAAACACACATCTATCTTCAATCTGTTGTACTTCTTTATTGGTTAAAATATGCTTTTGTAATTCCTCTGCTATATTATGGATATATTCTTTCTTATCTTCAAGTGTTATAATTGTGTTTGGTTACTTTTTAACTTGTTTAAAATTTGTTTATCTTCGTAATTAGTCCATAAGCTTTGCTTATCTTCATATGAATCAATAATTTTCCGTGTTACCAATATTTTGTACCTTTTTTCAATTGAATTTTTAGTTTCTAGCTTTTAAAAAAGGTTCTTCATTTTTACTTTCCATGTTTTTCTTGGAAATAATAATAACTGCATCTTCTAATCTGCTATAATGGGTGTCTCCATTTTCCGCTTTTCGGGCCCTTTCTTGAATAATAGCATAGAGTGCTTTAGCTTCGTGATAAGAATGTGACGAAAGTTGTTCACAAAATGGTTTACATTTCTCTATAATTTGAAAGGGTACTACTCCACTGACTTTATGACTAAGTTTATCAATTAAATCATTTCTTGTTGATATTCTTATTTCCGATATAAATCTACCAATTTGATCTTCTATCCATTTTTTTTGTCTATGTTTGAAATCTGTCTCTGTTTGAAGCGTTTGCCTTATTTTATTGACGTCAATATCTGATTCTAAGGAAGTGTCAGCGATACGCAGTTTATCCAGTTCTTCTTTCAAAATATTTGCCTCTTTTGAAGTTATTGAATCATGAAGTAGCCTGGGCCGACATACTATGTCCCAAAACTTACCCCAGATATCCATAGGCTGTTGTAATCGTGGATGATTCCTTTTAATTTCTGCTACCGTAATTTTCCAGTTTATCTCTGTTGAATCCATAATGGACAATTCTTCTTTTTTTCTTGTTGTGTCTGTCATGTTTTTTATAAACTTTCGCACATCAGTAAAATGCTTCTTCCATTTTGTAAACTCATCAGTTTCGTATTTCAGTTTGTTAGACATGCGATAGCTATCGTGCCATTTATGTAATTGATCATATTCTAACTTCGCTTCTTCAAGTTTCTGAGTAGCGACCTCATTCACTAGAATATCGGAAATATCCGAGTTCAAATAGTGGACAGGCTTACAAAGCTTTAGACAGTCGTTCAATTCTTTATCTTTCACAAAAACAGATGAAGAATCATTTATTTCTTCTTCACTGCTATTGCTATACCTCGCATCGTTCCACTTAAGACTTGTCATGGCCAATATTAAGTATTTAATGTTTTAACCTATTATAAGCGATTCTACAGTTGAATAACTGTAGTTATATTTTTATTTTACTGAAAAGACTATGTATTTTTAGAAACGGCCCAAGTTGAATAATAATAATGGAAATATTTCTCCACTTGTTGAAAACATCTTCCGTTGAACAGTTAACAGAAGGTTTTTCAGGTATTAATTTATGCAAGGCTATTTGCAGAAGCTTGAATTAAGCCTCTCAACTACTTTTTCGAAGCTGTATTAACATTTTTGGTTCTCATTTTTTTATGGCTTTGGCCTAGAGGTCTGTGCATCGAAAAAAAAGAGAAAGAAAAGGACGACTAAAAAGTAGTTCTTCCCCCCGCTTCTGGAAAACAGAAAAGACTGGCTAAAAACTCCAAACTTGAGCATTAGAGAAAGTTGGGATCAAATAAAGAATAGCTCTTTGCCTAACACTGCATTTTATATGACCATTTCGAACTAAGGCCGAAACCGATTATTTCCTGGTTACTGTAAACTGGTGCAGTAGTTACAGAAAAATTATTACTTGTACTTTAAATTTGAGCACAATCAGATGCTGGAACACCATTGGCAAGCTTTAACATATACCAAAGTATGACTAACAAAAAGACTATTAAGTTTGATTAAAACCACCATAACACTTTTTTACTGGATGGTTATCAAATGGGGTCTGCTCTAACCGGTCTTGACTGTAGAGTTTAGTGTTACATCACCTTACCTTTTATCTTTACCAGTCGTAAATTACCTTAAGAAAAAATTATGTCTCACATGTTTCACTTTTTACTGACCACTTCATATAAAACTAACTAATGGTAATAGAGAGCTGAGAGAGAGCCCATTCGACTGAAAATTGTAAGTTCTAATTCCCTTCTTAAGGGCCAAAGTGATTTTATGGCAACCTCCTCTGTGCCATTTTTATGAGACAGGATTGTCTTCTGTCTCCTTTCTTTTGAGTCCCTCGTGAGACAGGATTAATATTTTCGAATAATCATTTAGCTAATAATAGTCGGGATTTTCCATGAACATGCCTCGCAGTATCATAAAACTGGTGCCAACCCAGGGACTAGAACCATGAATTATATCAATGGTAATTTGTCCTTGGGATGTTTTCATAGAAAAAAAGAGGTAGCGAGATTTAAATTACCATCTGATCAGCTTGACAGTTCCAGGGAATTCTCCCAGGGACTAGTAGACGAACAAATAAACGTTCAAATGGGGGTAACTCCATTTATTAGACAGTGAAAACAGATACAAAAGTCTGGATATTTTGACCACATGTACAGTGATCGTCGTCAGCAGAACTTCTAAAGCATTAAAATTGAAACAAACATTCTTATACAGAACAAAATAATAGATTTTGGTACGCAGATAATTTTACGGTTCATTCGATTGATTCGTCTGAGAGAATTTATTAACAGGGTTCATCCAAAGTCTTAAGTTGTAAATTTTCTTCTTTAACATTGCTTAAATGTAAGTTGAATTTGTAATGAAGCTGGCAAAATCTTCTTCTTTTTCTGACTGCAACAGGAAAGAGGTTGAATTTATAGTTATTTACTTGATTGGTCAAATTTCCCTATGTGAAGAATTATTCCAATTAAAGTGCAATTATGTTGAAGAATTCGTTCCTACAGAGTTGGGACACAAATCCAAATTTTAGCTTAAACATCGAGAGGTGAGGAGGGGGTACTTCTCCTTCTGTACAGAATAATCATGTTTGTTTTCAGTTTTAAGCCGATTAGGATGGCAGCTATAAAATATAAATAAAACACATTTTACACATAAAAAAGCTAATTTTTTCTTTTACGATGATAGACTTGAGGCCTATGTTCCCTGTGCAAGTTTTTGTCATGTCATTTTCGGCACTGTTGTGGTTTTACTTTTTCAGTGTAACAACAACAATTTGCAATCATTTGATAGCTGAGATCGGGTTTTATCCATCTACTGAGTTTTACTTTAAACTTTGGTATACATCTTTTCCAATTCTAAATACGTCAAAAATTGGCCCTAGAATCGTTGAAAAAGGACGGTAAGTTTGCTAAGAAGTTTTGGACAAGGCGGTTCTAATAGTGTACTTCTTGTTTGATCTGAATCTTTTTTCAGGAGTTATGGGTTACTTTAGTTTTTACTATGGGGCGTGATCGTCTCTTACTAGGTTGCTAGCTACCGCTGCAACCCGGATGGTTAAGTCAATTTTCTTGATTTTCAAGCCAATATATTTTCCTTGTTATTCATGCCAAGGGATGGTAAGTTTCCTATATAGAGGTTTTGGACAAGGCGGTTCTAATAGTGTTCTTTTGTTTTGACCTGAATTTTTTTTTCAGGAGTTACACGATACTTTAGTTTTTACTATGGGGCGTGATCGTCTCATACTAGGTTGCTAGCTACCGCTGCAACCTGGATGACTACTATATGAGATTCTCTACACCAACATCATTTATGATGAACTAAATCGATCCCTTAAGTATGATTACAAACAGGAAAAAGCCTATGGCTTTTTCTTCTTTGAAATAGTAAGGGATGAACCTAAAATAATCAAGTAGCAAAACTAATTCCAATGTTTGCAATGGTTTGTTATTCAAATGATCGTCTTTTAATGTAACCATTGAACAACTCTCTACGATGTTCCAGTGCCAAGGCGGTTCTAATGGTGTACTTTTTGTTTTGATCTGACTGTTTTTAGGAGTTATGGGTTTTTGTTTTTCTTAACATTGGACGTGATCGTCTCTTACTAGGTACCGCTGCTACCGCTAGCTACCGCTGCAACCCGGATAAACAAACATGAAAAAACCTAAGGCTTTTTCTTCTTTGAAATAGTAAGAGACGAACATCAAACAATCAAGTAGCTAACTAAGTCCAATGTGTGCAATGTTTATTGTTCCAACGATTGTTTTAATGTAAAAATATCAAATATCTTTGAAAAGACTGCAGTATGAAAAGACATCAAAAATGCAGTTCCTAGTGGAAAATTTATTCTCTTTTAGAAATAATTTATTTTAGTTACAAGAGATATTTAACCCAATTAATTTCCTTTAAAATGAGCTATTGAACAACTCTCTACGATGTTCCAGTGCCAAGCTATCTGTGGAAAAGAAAAAGAAAAAAAAAAATATGCCGTTTAGGCAGAATCTTGTAGTAGCTGCCACTTTTCTTGATTTTCAAGCCGATATATTTCCTTTGCTGGTCAAGCCAAGAGACAGAAAGTTTTCGATACAGGGGTTTCGGACAAGGCGGTTCTAATGGTGTACTTTTTGTTTTGATCTGACTCATTTTTTAGGAGTTATGGGTTTTTATATTTCTTAACATTGGACGTGATCGTCTCTAACTAAGTTGCTAGCTACCGCTGCAACCCGGATACTATTGAGACGAGTCGCTCTTACTATACAGTTAGTTACCACGAACTGTTTGATTCTGGCCAAAATAAAATATTCCAAGATTCCTCAAGATTCTATAGCTACTGCTGCAACCTGGATTAGCTAAACCTTGTCTGAGCTTTATACTGAAATTTAAAATTAGTTTTATTTTTTGTTAGGTTTTTGTTTAATATCAAGCAACATATTTTCTTTGTTGCTTAAGCAAAGAGACTCCGGATCACAGCTGCCACTGCAACCCGAATACCACTGCAATCTGGATAACTTGCAGCTACCCGTGGAACAACCATATATCAGTTACTATGGGCGAGAGAGCGTTCTTTACTGTAATAATATGATAATAAACTGATTACACACTGGAAAAAGCCTACGGCTTTTTCTTCGTTGAAATAGTAAGAGACGAGTCTCAAACAATCAAGTAGCTAGCTAATTCCTATGTATGCGGTTGTTTGTTATTCCAATGATCGTCTTTTATTGTAATACTGTAATCTCTTACTAGGTTGCTAGCTACCGCTGCAACCCGGATGGTTTGTTCTTTACTAGGTTTCAGCCATTTCTACAGCCATGATACTGATAGAAATTATATAGTCCCTATTGATTTTTCAGTTAACATGGGCTAGGTGTCGTTCTTTATTGTAAATTTGCCAAAGAATTTCTAGCCGACTTTTCAACAGCATCCGCTCTTTCAAAGAGAATTTTAATCTGTAATTTTGAATACTTTTCGTGATCCGATAAAACATGCGTAAAATGTTTCTCAATTACAAAGATCAGCCTGCATTTTTGCCATCTTCTTGTATTTCTGAATGTAATTTTTCCCTTTGTCCTTATGCGTTCTTCGGTACAACCTCGCAGAGAATTTAATTTTTTCATTATAGATTTTGTCACCCCAGTAACGCTCCTTGATCTTTTGTTGGCTGTCTCAATTTTTACTTCTCGATACACCTGGACGGTTGAATACCTTTGCTTCTGGTTTTTCTTATATTTTATGCGGTAATCTTCATCATTGTGATAACTCTCCTTGAACTTTTGTTTGGCTGTCTCAATTTTTGCATGTCTATAATCTTCATCATTGTGATAACACATCTTGCTCTTTTGTCTAGCCTGCTCAATTCTTGCTTCTCTGTAATCTTTATCATTGTGATAACGCTCCTTGATCTTTTGTCTAGCCTGCTCAATTTTTACTTCTCGATACGCCTGGTCGGTTGAATACCTTTGCTTTTCTCTTTTCAAGATACTATCTCTGTTGTTTGTGTAGTACTGTTTTTTTTAACTTGCGTGCAGCTTGCTTGATTGAAACCATTATGTAATTATGAATGAGAACATTTACAGTTCTGACGCTTCTTATATAGTAATTATGACGTCACGGCGTAATGATTTTATTTCATGATGACGTCATAGCGCAATGATATTATTACATGACGTCTTCAGAAACAACAATATAATTTCGTGTTTTTCTATTCACGTCATAGCTCTAATATAAAACTATGATGACATTCATTATTTATCTAGTAGGGTTTCAGACAAGGTAATTCTAATGATGTACTTTTGGTTTGATCTGACTCTATTTTTAGGAGTTTTGTTATATTTCTTAGCATTGGACTGATCGTCTCTTACTAGGTTGCTAGCTACTGCTGCAACCCAAATTCACATATATATTTATTTATGAGAGGCAGCCTGGCCGAGTGGTCCAAGGCACTGGTGTTAGCCACCAGTCTCTTTGGAGGCGTGGGTTCAAATCTTACCGCTGGTATACGATTATGTTTGAAAGACTGCAGTGTGAAGACATCGAAAATGCAGTTTTTGGTGGAAAAATTTATTCTCTTTTAGAAATAATTTATTTTAGTTACAAAAGGTTTTTAACCCAATTAATTTCCTTTAAAATGAGCTATTGAACAGCCCTCTACGATGTTCCAGTGCCAAGCTATCTGTGGAAAAGAAAAAAAGAAAAGAGAAAAAATATCCCGTTTGGGGAGAATAACGTGGTTAAAGTCAATTTTCTTGATTTTCAAGCCAATATATTTCCCTTGCTGTTCAAGCCAAGGGACAGAAAGTTTCCTATACAGGGGTTTCGGACAAGGCGGTTCTAATGGTGTACTTTTTGTTTTGATCTGACTCATTTTTTAGGAGTTATGGGTTTTTATATTTCTTAACATTGGACGTGATCGTCTCTAACTAAGTTGCTAGCTACCGCTGCAACCCGGATACTATTGAGACGAGTCGCTCTTACTATACAGTTAGTTACCACGAACTGTTTGATTCTGGCCAAAATAAAATATTCCAAGATTCCTCAAGATTCTATAGCTACTGCTGCAACCCGGATTAGCTAAACCTTGTCTGAGCTTTATACTGAAATTTAAAATTAGTTTTATTTTTTGTTAGGTTTTTGTTTAATATCAAGCAACACATTTTCTTTGTTGCTTAAGCAAAGAGACTCCGGATCACAGCTGCCACTGCAACCCGAATACCACTGCAATCTGGATAACTTGCAGCTACCCGTGGAACAACCATATATCAGTTACTATGGGCGAGAGAGCGTTCTTTACTGTAATAATATGATAATAAACTGATTACACACTGGAAAAAGCCTACGGCTTTTTCTTCGTTGAAATAGTAAGAGACGAGTCTCAAACAATCAAGTAGCTAGCTAATTCCTATGTATGCGGTTGTTTGTTATTCCAATGATCGTCTTTTATTGTAATACTGTAATCTCTTACTAGGTTGCTAGCTACCGCTGCAACCCGGATGGTTTGTTCTTTACTAGGTTTCAGCCATTTCTACAGCCATGATACTGATAGAAATTATATAGTCCCTATTGATTTTTCAGTTAACATGGGCTAGGTGTCGTTCTTTATTGTAAATTTGCCAAAGAATTTCTAGCCGACTTTTCAACAGCATCCGCTCTTTCAAAGAGAATTTTAATCTGTAATTTTGAATACTTTTCGTGATCCCGATAAAACATGCGTAAAATGTTTCTCAATTTACAAAGATCAGCCTGCATTTTTGCCATCTTCTTGTATTTCTGAATGTAATTTTTCCCTTTGTCCTTATGCGTTCTTCGGTACAACCTCGCAGAGAATTTAATTTTTTCATTATAGATTTTGTCACCCCAGTAACGCTCCTTGATCTTTTGTTTGGCTGTCTCAATTTTTACTTCTCGATACACCTGGACGGTTGAATACCTTTGCTTCTGGTTTTTCTTATATTTTATGCGGTAATCTTCATCATTGTGATAACTCTCCTTGAACTTTTGTTTGGCTGTCTCAATTTTTGCATGTCTATAATCTTCATCATTGTGATAACACATCTTGCTCTTTTGTCTAGCCTGCTCAATTCTTGCTTCTCTGTAATCTTTATCATTGTGATAACGCTCCTTGATCTTTTGTCTAGCCTGCTCAATTTTTACTTCTCGATACGCCTGGTCGGTTGAATACCTTTGCTTTTCTCTTTTCAAGATACTATCTCTGTTGTTTGTGTAGTACTGTTTTTTTTAACTTGCGTGCAGCTTGCTTGATTGAAACCATTATGTAATTATGAATGAGAACATTTACAGTTCTGACGCTTCTTATATAGTAATTATGACGTCACGGCGTAATGATTTTATTTCATGATGACGTCATAGCGCAATGATATTATTACATGACGTCTTCAGAAACAACAATATAATTTCGTGTTTTTCTATTCACGTCATAGCTCTAATATAAAACTATGATGACATTCATTATTTATCTAGTAGGGTTTCAGACAAGGTAATTCTAATGATGTACTTTTGGTTTGATCTGACTCTATTTTTAGGAGTTTTGTTATATTTCTTAGCATTGGACTGATCGTCTCTTACTAGGTTGCTAGCTACTGCTGCAACCCAAATTCACATATATATTTATTTATGAGAGGCAGCCTGGCCGAGTGGTCCAAGGCACTGGTGTTAGCCACCAGTCTCTTTGGAGGCGTGGGTTCAAATCTTACCGCTGGTATACGATTATGTTTGAAAGACTGCAGTGTGAAGACATCGAAATGCAGTTTTTGGTGGAAAAATTTATTCTCTTTTAGAAATAATTTATTTTAGTTACAAAAGGTTTTTAACCCAATTAATTTCCTTTAAAATGAGCTATTGAACAGCCCTCTACGATGTTCCAGTGCCAAGCTATCTGTGGAAAAGAAAAAAAGAAAAGAGAAAAAAATATCCCGTTTGGGGAGAATAACGTGGTTAAAGTCAATTTTCTTGATTTTCAAGCCAATATATTTCCCTTGCTGTTCAAGCCAAGGGACAGAAAGTTTCCTATACAGGGGTTTCGGACAAGGCGGTTCTAATGGTGTACTTTTGTTTTGATCTGACTCCTTTGTTAGGAACTATGGGTTTTTATATTTCTTAACATTGGACGTGATCGTCTCTTACTAGGTTGCTAGCTACCGCTGCAACCCGGATATGAAAAGACATCAAAAATTATTTCTCTTTTAGAAATAATTAATCTTAGTTACAAAAGAGTTACAAAAGTGCCAAGCTATCTGTGGAAATGAAAGAAGAAAGAAAAAAATATGCCGTTTAGGCAGAATGTTGTAGTAGCCGCCACTTTTCTTGATTTTCAAGCCAAAATATTTCCCTTGCTGTTCAAGTCAAATGACAGAACAACTCTCTACGATGTTCCAGTGCCAAGCTATCTGTGGAAATGAAAGAAGAAAGAAAAAAATATGCCGTTTAGGCAGAATGTTGTAGTAGCCGCCACTTTTCTTGATTTTCAAGCCGATATATTTCCTTTGCTGGTCAAGCCAAGAGACAGAAAGTTTCCGATACAGGGGTTTTGGACAAGGCGGTTCTAAGGGTGTACTTTTTGTTTTGATCCAACTTTTTTTAGGAGTTATGGGTTTTTACATTTCTTAGCATTGGAAGTGATCGTCTCTTACTAGGTTGCTAGCTACCGCTGCAACCCTATATTCTTAAAACTTCTATTAATTAGTACTACATTAGATTTTCTTGACTGACATCGATATTTTATGTAAATTTTTTCAGGAGTTATGGGTTACTTTAGTTTTTACTATGGGGGTGATCGTCTCTTACAAGGTTGTTAGCTACCGCTGCAACCCGGATTTTGATCTGACTCTATTTTTAGGAGTTATAGGTTATTATATTTCTTAACATTGGACGTGATCGTCTCTTACTAGGTTGCGAGCTACCGCAGCAACCCGGATTTATAATTTTAATTTATGACGTCGTGGTGCAATTGGCTGGCACGATCGGTCGTTAACCTAAAAGTTGGTGGCTCGAGCCCACCGGGGTCGATTTCTTTTGTTTGATATTTAGATATCAATAAAGCATGGTTATAGTATCGATCCTTTATATACTATTAAAAGGAGACTAGCCCTTTGAATTTCCAATCGAATGAGCCCTTTTTCAAGTTTTTACGACATGGTTTTCAATAAAAACCTTCTATAACCTCAGGGCATAACTTACAACCCTTACCCTGAGGGCTGCAGGGGTGTTTTATCCTCTTAGATATAATTTCCAGACCTTTCAACTATTTTGAACAAAATGGCTATCTAAAAATTTTGATGGGATGTGTTTGGATAAATGGTGAGCGTGGAAGGGGTGTTAGTTGCCTTCCAATCACTTCCAACTATTAAAAAGGGCACTAGCCATTTCAATTTCCTATCAGATGACCCCTTTTTGAAGTTTCTACGACAACACTTTCTATGAAAACCTTATTTGCCCCCAGGGCACAACTTATAACCCTTAACCTGAGGGCTCTAGGGGGGTTGTCATCCTCAAAGACCTAGTTTCCAGAACTTTCAACTACGTTGAACACAATAGCTATCTCAAAATTTTGATTGGATGTGTTTGTGGAAAAGGTGGGCGTGAGAGGGGGATTAGTTGCCCTCCAATCACTTTCGACTATTAAAAAGGGCGCTAGCCCTTTTTTCCAATCGAACGAGCCTTTTTTGAAGTTTCTGCGACAACGCTTTCTATAAATACCTGATATACCCCCAGGGCATAACTTACAACCCTTGACCTGAGGGCTGTGGGGGATTGTCCTCCTCAAAAACATAATTTTATCTGGAAATCAACTACGCCGAACAATATGGCTATATCGAAATTTTAATTGGGTGGGTTTGGGGAAATGGTGGGCGTGGAAGGGGTGTTAGCCGCCTTCCAATCACTTTTGACTATTAAAAAGGGCACTAGCCATTCCAATTTCCGTTCGAATGAGCCCTTTTCGAAGTTTCTACGACAACTCCTTCGATACGAAGTGCCCTGGTATAGTAAAAAACAAAAACAAACTAAAAATAAATAATACATTATGCCAACATCGTTCTTTACTTAGGCACTGCGATTGCGCTGCCTATGAAAAAGGACAATTTCAATTTCCAATCAAATGAGCCAATTTTGAAATTTCTACAACAACTTTCTATATAAACCCTACATGCCCCCGCAGCATAACTCCAAACACTTGCACTGAGGGCTCTGAGGGGGTTTATCATCCTAAAAGCCCCTAATTTCCAGAACTTTCAACTACGTTGAACAGAATGGATATCTCAAAATTTTGATTGGATGTGTTTGGGAAAAGGGTGGGCGTGAGAGAGGTGATAGTCGCTATCCAATCACTTTCAACTATTAAAAAAGGCACTAGCCCTTTTAATTTCCAATTGAATGAGCCCTTTTGAAGTTTCTAAGACAACGCTTTCAATAAAAAACTTTATATGCTCCAAGGGCATAGCTTACAACCCTTTCCCTGAGGGCGAAGGGGAGAGGGGTTGTAATCCTTAAAGACCTAATTTCCAAAACTGTCAACTACGCTGAATAAAATGGCCTTCTAAAAATTTTGATTGGATGTATTTGGGGATAAGATGGGCGTGAGAAAGGGGTTAGTTGCCCTCAAATCACTTTTGACTATTAAAAAGGGCACTAGCCCTTTTAATTTCAAATCGAATGAGCCCTTTTTCAAGTTTCCACGACAGAGATTTCAATAAAAAACTTTATATGCCCCCAGGGCATAACTTATAACCCTTGCCCTGAGGACTGTGGGGGATTGTCCTGCTCAAAGGTATAATTTCCTGAACTTTGAACTGCGTAGGACTAAATGGCTATCTCAAAATTTTATTGGATGTGTTTGGGGAAATGGTGGGCGTAGAAGGGGTGGTAGTTGCCTTCCAATCACTTCCAACTATTTAAAAGGGCACTAGCCATTTCAATTTCCAATCAAATGATTCCTTTTTGAAGTTTCTACGACAACACGTTCTATAAAAAACCTTATATGCCCCCAAGGCATGAACTACAACCCTGGCCCTGAGGGCTTTGGGGGTTTTTCATCCTCAAAGACCTAAATTCCGGAACTTAAAAACTACGTTGAATAGAATGGCTATCTCAAAATTTCGATTGGATGTGTTTGGGGAAAAGGTGGGCGTGAGAGGGGGGTTAGTTGCCTTTAATCACTTTCGACTATTAAAAAGGGCACTAGCCCTTTGAATTTCCAATCAAATGAGCCTTTTTGAAGTTTCTACGACAACCGCCTTCTATAGAAACCTTATATGCCCCCGGGGCATAGCCTACAATACTTGCCCTTGAGGGCTGTGGGGAGTGTCCTCCTCAAAAACATAATTTCTATGAGGAAATCAACTACGCTGAACAAAATGGCTATCTCAAAATTTTTATTGGATGTGTTTCGGGAAATGGGGGGCGCGGATGGGGTGTTAGTCGCCTTCCAATCATTTTCGACTATTAAAAAGGGCACTAGCCCTTTTTTCCAATCGAACGAGCCTTTTTTGAAGTTTCTGCGGCAACGCTTTCTATAAAAACCTTATATACCCCCAGGGCATAACTTACAACCCTTGCCCTGAGGGCTGTGGGGGAGTGCCCTCCTCAAAAACATAATTTTATCTGGAAATCAACTACGCTGAACAAAATGGCTATCTCGAAATTTTGACTGGGTGTGTTTGGGGAAATGGTGGGCGTGGAAGGGGTGTTAGCCACCTTCCAATCACTTTTGACTATTAAAAAGGGCACTAGCCATTCCAATTTCCGTTCGAATGAGCCCTTTTCGAAGTTTCTACGACAACTCCTTCAATACGAAGTGCCCTGGTATGGAAAAAAACAAAAACAAACTAAAAATAAATAATACATTGTGTCAACATCGTTCTTTACTTAGGCACCGCGATTGCGCTGCCTATGAAAAAGGGCAATTTCAATTTCCAATCAAATGAGCCATTTTTGAAATTTCTACAACAACTTTCTATATAAACCCTATATACCCCCGCGGCATAACTTAAAACACTTGCACTGAGGGCTCTGAGGGGGCTTATCATCCTAAAAGCCCCTAATTTCCAGAATTTTCAACTACGTTGAACAGAATGGATATCTCAAAATTTTGATTGGATGTGTTTTGGAAAAGGGTGGGCGTGAGAGGGGTGATAGTCGCTATCCAATCACTTTCAACTATTAAAAAAGGAACTAGCCCTTTCAATTTCCAACAGAATGAGCCCTTTTGAAGTTTCTAAGACAAAGCTTTCAATAAAAAACTTTATATGCTCCAAGGGCATAGCTTACAACCCTTGCCCTGAGGGCGATGGGGAGAGGGGTTGTAATCCTTAAAGACCTAATTTCCAAAACTGTCAACTACGCTGAATAAAATGGCCTTCTAAAAATTTTGATTAGATGTATTTGGGGATAAGATGGGCGTGAGAAAGGGGTTAGTTGCCCTCAAATCACTTTTGACTATTAAAAAGGGCACTAGCCCTTTTAATTTCAAATCGAATGAGCCCTTTTTCAAGTTTCCACGACAGAGATATCAATAAAAAAAACTTTATATGCCCCCAGGGCATAACTTATAACCCTTGCCCTGAGGACTGTGGGGGATTGTCCTGCTCAAAGGTATAATTTCCTGAACTTTAAACGGCGTAGGACTACATGGCTATCTCAAAATTTTTATTGGATGTATTTGGGGAAATGGTGGGCGTAGAAGGGGTGGTAGTTGCCTTCCAATCACTTCCGACTATTTAAAAGGGCACTAGCCATTTCAATTTCCAATCAAATGATTCCTTTTTGAAGTTTTCTACGACAACACGTTCTATAAAAACCTTATATGCCCCCAGGGCATAAACTACAACCCTGGCCCTGAGGGCTTTGGGGGTTTTTCATCCTCAAAGACCTAAATTCCGGAACTTAAAACTACGTTGAATAAAATGGCTATCTCAAAATTTCGATTGGATGTGTTTGGGGAAAAGGTGGGCGTGAGAGGGGGGTTAGTTACCCTTTAATCACTTTCGACTATTAAAAAGGGCACTAGCCCTTTCAATTTCCAATCAAATGAGCCTTTTTGAAGTTTCTACGACAACGCCTTCTATAAAAAACCTATATGCCCCGGGGCATAACCTACAACACTTGCCCTGAGGGCTGTGGGGAGTGTCCTCCTCAAAAACATAATTTCTATGTGGAAATCAACTACGCTGAACAAAATGGCTATTTCAAAATTTGATTGGATGTGTTTCGGGAAATGGGGGGGGGGCGCGGATGGGGTGTTAGTCGCCTTCCAATCATTTTCGACTATTAAAAAGGGCACTAGCCCTTTAAATTTCAAATCGAATGAGCCCTTTTTCAAGTTTCTACGACAGAGATTTCAAACCTATGCCCCCCCAGGGCATAACTTATAATCCCTGCCCTGAGGACTGTGGGGGGATTGTCCTGCTCAAAGGTATAATTTCCTGAACTTTGAACGGCGTGGGAATAAACGGCTATCCCAAAATTTTTATTGGATGTGTTTGGGGAAATGGTGGGCGTAGAAGGGGTGTTAGTTGCCTTCCAATCACTTTCGACTATTAAAAACGGCACTAGCTATTTCAATTTCCAAGCAAATGAGCCCTTTTTGAAGTTTCTACGACAAAGCTTTCTATAAAAACCTTATATGCCCCCACGGCATAAATTACAACCCTTGCCCTGAAGGCTTTGGGGGTTTGTCATCCCCAGAGACCTAATTTCTAGAACTTAAAACTACGCTGAATAAACTGGCTACCTCAAAATTTGGATTGGATGTGTTTGGGGAAAAGGTGGGCGTGAGAGGGGGTTAATTGCCCTTTAATTACTTTCGACTATTAAAAAGGGCACTAGCCCTTTGCATTTCCAATCGAATCGAATTTCCAGCCCTTTGCATTTCCTGCTCTAAAGGAAAAAATAATAAATAATAAAATGTGCCAACATCGTACTTATATGCCCCCAGGGCATAACTTAAAACCTTTGCCCTGAAGGTTGTGGGGGAGTGTACTTTTGCTTTCATTTGTTTTCAATGGTGTACTTTTGTTTTCATCTGACTATTTTTAGGAGTAATGGGCTAATATATTCCTTAACATTGGACGTGATTGTCTCTTACTAGGGAGCTAGCTACCGCTGCAACCCGGATTATATTTGTAACGCAGTTCCTTGTAAATTGCAATATATTCAAAGCAGAGGGTCGTTCCTTACTAGAAAAATTTCTTGTCAAAAGATAAACGTGTATAAATATTACTTTCACTTAATACGTCATATATGGTAATACGAGAAAAATCAATCCCTTTATACCTTTTCAACATATTGTAAACAGTAACCTTTTCAATGTTATTATAATAACTTTATATTTGTTCTTTATTATAAAATCTTCGAAATCTAATTTGTTAAAACAACATTCTGGGCAATAATTTTTTTCACTATACTGAATATTCACATAATTATGAGACGCAGCATGGCCAAGAGGTCTAAGACGCTGGTGTTAGCCACCAGTCTCTTCGGAAGCGTGAGTTCAAATACCACCGCTGACATTACTTTATACCAAAGAAAACAAATTACTTATTTGAGTCTTAAATTATAATCTTATTTTATTCGTTACCACGAACTGTTTGATATAATACTTCAGTTACAACGGACTAAAGTTCGTCCTTTAATGTAAAAAAAATGAAGTTTTTCGTAAAAAATTGATTCTATTTTAAAAAAAAAAAAATAAATACATATGGCACTAGATCTAGGGATTTCCTTTGAAATGAGCCATTGAACAACTCTCTATGATGTTCCAGTGCCAAGCTATCTGTGGAAAAGAAAGAAAGAAGAAAGAAAAAAAGATGCCGTTTAGCAGAATGCTGTAGTAGCCGCCACTTTTCTTGATTTTCAAGCCAATATATTTCCCTTGCTGTTCAAGCCTAATGACAGAAAGTTTCCTATACAGGTGTTTCAGACATGGCGGTTCTAATGGTGTACTTTTTGTTTTGATCGGACTCTTTTTTTAGGAGTTATGGGTCTTTATATTTCTTAACATTGTACGTGATCGTCTCTTACTAGGTCACCAGGTTGCAGCGGCAGCTAGCAACCTAGTAAGAGACGATCACTACCAATGTTAAGAAATAGTACACTATTAGAACTGCCTTGTCCGACCCACCTTTATAGGAAACTTTCTGTCCCTTGGCTTGAGCAGCAAGGGAAATATATTGGCTTGAAAATCAAGAAAAATGGCAGCTACTACAGCATTCTGCCTATACGGAAAACAAAAACAAAAATAATACATTATGCCAACATTGTTCTTTACTTAGGAAGCGCGATCACGCTGCCTATGATTTTTACAACAACTTTCTATATAAACCTTATATGCCCCCAGGGCATAACTTACAACCCTTGCACTGAGGGCTCTGAGGGGGTTATCTTCCTGAAAGACCTAATTTCCAGAACTTTCATCTACGTTGAACAAAATGGATATCTCAAAATTTTGATTGGATGTGTTTGGGAAAAAGGTGGGCGTGAGAGGGGGGTCAGTTGCCTTCAATCACTTTCGACTATTAAAAAGGGCACTAGTCCTTTCAATTTCCAATTGAATGAGCCCTTTTAGAAGTTTCTACAACATCGCTTTCTATAAAAACCTTATATGCCCCAGGGCATAACTTACAACCCTTGCCCTAAGGGCTGTGGGGGGGGGGAGGGGTTGTCCTCCTCAAAGACCTAATGTCCAAAAACTCTCAATTACGTTGAATAAAATGGCTATCTAAAAATTTTGATTGTATGTGTTTGAGGAAAAGGTGGACGTGAGAGGGGGGTTAGTTGCCCTCAAATCACTTTCTACTATTAAAAAGGGCACTAGCCCTTTGAATTTCCAATTGAATGAGCCCTTTTTCAAGTTTCTACGACAGAGATTTCAATAGAAACCTTATGTGCCCCCATGACATTACTTATAACCCTTGCCCTGAAAACTGTGGGGGGAGTGTCCTGCTCAAAGGTATAATTTCCTGAACTTAAACTGCGTGGAACAAAATGGCTATCTCAAGATTTTTATTGAATGTGTTTGGGGAAATGGTGGGCGTGGAAGGGGTGTTAGTTGCCTTCCAATCACTTTCGATTATTAAAAAGGGCACTAGCCATTTCAATTTCCAAAAACCCTCAAAAACTTATTCTGTGGAAAAAATTTGTTTAATTAACTTCTGTTCCTTTTATATTGACACAGTCTTTTCAGAGAAAAAGAAAATACTACTTTAAATCTTTTCGTTTTTTTAAGACTATAGTTTGACCTGCTATTTGTATGCTGGAGAAAACCTTTCAGCAATATTTAACAACATACACCCTTTTAAAAATCTGGACACACAAAGTAGTGTTTAATTTAGTTTCATACCTCCTCTAGTTGACCTGAAATGGAAAACTCGATACCATTCGCCAAAAAAAATCTGTTTACTTTCTTTGATAGCTTGTATACACTTACGCTATTTTGATTTGGTTAAATTTTAAGAGCAGAAGTAGCCCCGAAAGTTTGAACATAATACCCTCAGTCGTTCTTGGGATACTGCTGAGATGCCTTATTGGGAATTAGCATTAACACAGTGAATTTTGATTGAATCTTAAGGCAACATTTAGCTTTTAAACATAATGGGCAAATGGGAGGGTGGGCGTGGTTGGGGGATTAGTTGCCCTCCAATCACTTTCGACTATTAAAAAGGGCATCAGCCCTTTCTATTTTCAATTGAATGAGCCCTTTTCGAAGTTCCTACGACAACTGCTTCGATGAAGTATCGTAGCCCCTTTTCAAGTTTTTACGACAACTCTATCTACAAAAACCTTATATGCCCCCAGGACATAACTTACAGCCTTTGCCCTGGGGGCTCTGGGGGGTTTGTCATCCTTAAATACATAATTCCCAAAACTTTCAACTACGTTGAACAAAATGGCTATCTCTAAACTTTAATTGATTTTTTGGGGGGAAATGGTGGGCGTGAGAGGGGGTTAATTACACTCCACTCACTTTCGACTATTGTAAAAGGCAATTTCAATTTCCAATCAAATGAGCCCTTTTTGAAATTTCTACAACAACTTTCTATATAAGCCTTATATGCCCCCAGGGCATAACTTACAATCGTTGCACTGAGGGCTCTGAGGGGGTTATCATCCTAAAAGACCTAATTTCCAGAACTTTCAACTACGTTGAACAAAATGGATATCTCAAAATGTTGATTGGATGTGTTTGGGAAAATGGTGGGCGTGAGAGGGGGGTTAGTTGCCTTCAATCACTTTCGACTATTAAAATGGGCACTAGCCCTTTCAATTTCCAATTGAATGAGCCCTTTTTGAAGTTTCTACAACATCGCTTTCTTTAAAAACCTTAGGTGCCCCCAGGGCATAACTTACAACCCTTGCCCTAAGGGCTGTGGGGAGGAGGAGGGGTTGTCATCCTCAAAGACCTAATTTCCAGAACTTTCAACTACCTTGAACAAAATGGTTATCTTAAAATTTTGATTGGATGTGTTTATATATATATATATATATATATATATATATATATATAATATATATATATATATTATATATATATATATATATATATATATATATATATATATATATATATATATATATATAATATATATATATATATATATATATATATATATATATATATATATATATATATATATATATTCGTTTTTGGTTTCATTAAACTCTATAATTTTCTTTGTACAACTAGTTTCTTAGAAAATACTTTTTTAGTTAATTTTCGTTCGTTTTTAATTTACACTATTTTTTTATTGTTAGTGAAAGGAATATTTGCAAGTTTGTTTTTTGTTGTTTTTTTTGTGTGTGTGTGTGTGTGTTTCTCCTGAAGAGTCAAGATTGTGGCTTGCTTTTTATATTTTGGGCAAAATTATTCAATAAATTTAATAATAGTTCTTCAGTAAAATTTTGAATGGATGGGGGAAGGAATATTGTTTAAATGGGCTGATCATCTGTACAAGTTTTGGCCTTGTATACGGCTGAAGCCATCCTGACCCCCATCCTGTTACAACCTTTAATATAGATGAACATTGATCGGTCGCTCTTTTATAAGAATCTTATCATATTATGTGTTATATGTGCTTGTTCATTTAAATAAAATTATTTTGAGCTCATTTGTTAAAAAAGGTATTTTTTGTTGTTTTGAAAATAAAAGTAAAAATAGAGCGTCAAGAGTCAATCAACCAGATTTTCTTGACATAGATTCTCTTGGCTCTGAAATCTTAATTGAGGCGTCTTCATGATCTGTTATTTTAAAGCAGATCAGCAAAAAAAATAGAATATTTTACAGTAAGAACCAGTCACTCCGGGGTCCAATAACCACTTCTCATGTCCACTAAGCCGTTGATTTCGAAATTATCTGCAAGACATTACAGATGACGTATTTTGATAACCTGGATGAAAATAGTGTCTTTCAATTCAGCCCTATTATTTTTCCCACCCTAAAATTTTGAGCCCATTGGCCCTCCTCTCCCCAAACATTCCCTAAAAGTTCAAATTTGTTACTCTATACTGTTTCTGAGCAATTGCATGTACGATAGATGGACAACCTGACAGCGCATTGTATATTTTGATATATCTATTTAACTATGTTCAATTCCTCGCGGCGCAAGGAAATATGCAAGTTTAATAGATCTTTAGTTTTAGGTCACATTTCCGTTTACAATTCAATGCGACTTTTGCAGTTTCTTGTTCCATGTCTTTTTCTTCGGCTGTTCGGAGTCATTTGTCATCTTTTGTAATTTTGCATGCGTCATAGATACTAAAAACAATACAACAACTCCGGTGGGAAATGCTGTAACATATGCTCTCTCATCACTCATTTCACGTCACTCATATGAATTTTTTCGCCAAAATTGAGACTATCAAGAACTTTTCTCAAAGTAGTGAACTATCTACATCTTTTTTTTTTTTTCAGGCCAGAAAATTCCAGGGTGCCAATTTAAAAAAAAAAATATATATATATATGGAGCCATTTTCAAGAATAAATTTATAAAATTTTTATGAACATACACAAATACATACACAGTTGCTCGTTTAAACAGATATTGATGAGTTGTTAATGAGTAGGGGTGGTATAGTCGCTTATTAGTGATTTTTATATGATAGTTCTTTTTTGTTGTTTTTAGGGGTAGTGATCTCCTGTACAAGCTTAGCTTCTGGATTTTGTTATTTTTTGGTTGATGAATAAACCCTAATCTAACTTCAAAAAAATATATAAGGATATGAGAAAATAATGCATACGAATAACTCATATAAGAAACAAAGTAATAATTTTGAACATTGAACAACATTTTGAACGTTAGAAAAAATTATATAAATTATAGCTAAAATTATAGTTAAAATGACAAAATACATTATAGTTAAACTAACCTGCAGAACGCTTGGGGAATTTCACCAGTGCCATACTGTGTCCACAAATATGGACTATTACCAAACCGTCCAAGGCTTTTAAAAAACTTTTGAACTCGCTCGACGCCTTCTTTAAACGGAGTTTTTTCATTTGTTTGAGTAATGGCCGACGTTGCATAATGAATCAATCTGGGAGTCAACTTCTTATATTTGAGATAATCCAGAAAACTTTTATCAGCAAATTCTAAAATCACATATAACTGTCAACCTAATTTGAGGCTCTGAATAGAAAATACAATAGAAAAGTTTTATATATATAAAACCTTTATATGCCAGGTATATGGTTTACTGTTGAAAAATTGTACCCATTCAAAAAGTTAAAAAACAGGAAACAAAAAAAAATAAAGTAAAAGAAAACTGGTTAATTTGACTGTCAATCTAATTTGAGCCGCAAAACGGCCTAACATATTATATAATGGTAGAGTTCTATTTTTATACGTATTCCAAAGTTCACACAGCTCTCTTTCTGTGCAAAAATCTAAGGGCTTGTGTTGCGTTTTGTAGCGACATCTTCACAATTCTCCGTTAAAAATTTTGTTCAGCCGTTGCATACTGAATTTGTTGAAAAAATGAGAAAAAAATCACTAAAGACAACAGATAAATTGAAGTTCTATAAAACTGTTTTATTTCAGCCTGTCAGTCTAATTTGAGCCGATCAACCACGATGATAATCAATAAAAAAGGTTTTGTGACAAAGCCCCTGAGTTTATACAGCTATCTTTCCCCGCAGAAATTGAGGGCTTGCATTTCAGTTTTGGGTTTTTTGTTGTGTTTTGCAGTAACATCTTCAGTCATGGCAGTTTACCGTTAAAAAGTTTTGGTTGAGCCGTTGCAAATCGCATTCGTTTCAAAATTGAGAAAAAAAAATCACTATAAGACATCTGAAAAATTTCAAGTTCGAGAATTTTTTTTATTTTCGCCTGTCAATCTTATTTGAGACCGACAACCACAATGATTATAAATAAAAAAGTTTTTTTTTGACAAAGCCCCTGAGCTTATATAGTTATGTTTACCCACAGAAATTGAGGGCTTACATTTTGGTTTTGGGTTTTTGTGTTGTGTTTTGCAGTAGCATCTTTAGTCAAGGCAGTTCACCGTTGAAACATTTTGGGTGGGTGAGCCGTTGCAAATCGCATTCGTTTCAAAATAGGGAAAAAGATCACTATAAGACATCTGAAAAATTTAAGTTCCAGAACTTTTTTTTTTGCCTGTCAATCTAATTTGAGTCCATCAGCTACAATGATTATAAATGAAAATGCTTTTTTGACAAAGCCCCTGAGTTTATACAGCTATCTTTCCCCGCAGAAATTGAGGGCTTGCATTTCAGTTTTGGGTTTTTTGTTGTGTTTTGCAGTAGCATCTTCAATCATGGCAGTTCACCGTTGAAACATTTTGGGTGAGCCGTTGCAAATCCCATTCGTTTCAAAATGAGAAAAAAGATCACACAAGGACGTCTGAAAAATTTTAAGTTCCAGAACTTTTTTTTAATTTCGCCTGTCAATCTAACTTGAGCCCATCAAAAGCCAAAGAGATTACAGAATTGAAAATTATTTTTGACAAATACCCCTGAGTTTAAATAGCTGTGTTTCTTGGCAAAAATTGAGGGTTTCCACGTGAGACATCTTGCAAAAAAAAAAAAAAAAAAAAAAAAGCAAGGTGACCAGTAAGTTCTTTGAAAAAACGGTTCCTTGTGAACATACGCGTAGAGTACGGGGGGGGGGGCTCAGACCCCCAAGAAATTTCAAATTCTACCCTGTAACGTTCAGATTATTAGCACAAGCAGACTTCACAGTAATATTCTCAGTCGTACGACTGATTCTTTTGACTGATCATGCAAAACAGTTTCTTTTCCTTCCTGGCGAGCAAAAACAGAACTTGTCGATTTTGAAAGTTACAACCATAATTAGGCTTCAAGTTTAATCTTGATTTGGCATGAGCCCCCTTTTCCTGGAAAGTGAACGAAAGTGAAAATGAAGGGTAGGATCCTCTAGCGAAACCGTCAGTGCTCAGTGATCATTTTGAACAAGAACGGACTGTGAGTGAAAGAAACAGAGGTGAAAACTGTAACACTGAAAAGATTAGAACACTATATTTCGGCTAAGAACTCTAAAGACGGAACCGAGTTTACAGATGGGAACTCACATGTTAGTACCAAAACAGGACAGATAAACGAACAACCGAGTACTTGTAGTTTTAGTGGTAATGTTCAAGCTAGTGATGTAAATGAGAAAGCAAATGACCTTGGTAGCCTTAGTAGTAGCAATGTGTCTACTGTAGCTCATACAGTCAGTGTCAGCGATGTCGGTAGTAATAGTACTACGAATGGCAGAACATTTCGAGCTAGCTGGACTGAAAAGTACCACTGGTTACGACTCGACTAAGAGCGGCGGTGTGTGTACAGTTTGCAAAGAAGCAGTGAATATGAAAATGTCCCTTCCAAAGACTTCTCGCGATATTCCTTTGACACATTCGTAACGAAAGGGTTCAGCAACGGGAAAAAGGCACTCGATCGCCTTAAGTCGCCCGAAGCTTCGGCATTTCACAAAGCAACTATTGCAACCACAGACTCTTTCCACCGCGGTTATGACGTGAGTCAACAGCTAAGTGCACAACACAAGCAAGAATCGCATGACTCTAGCAAAGCTCTGAATAGTTAGGTACATAAGCCCCAATTTCCATAAGGTTTGTGCATTTTATGGTAAAGGCAAGAAAATTGGCAAACATATGTAGAAAATACGGGAAATCTGACAGGGGACAAAACCACATTTTCTGAGCACGTTTTTCCGCGTTTCACCGCGCTTTTCCGCGCGGAAAATCCTTTATTTTTTAAATTGAAGGATTTGGACATTTGAAGGGTCGTTTCTGGTTGACTCGGGTCTGCTGATTCTGAACATGTGCCCACTTTTGAAATCAGATCAGTTGTTTCCAAGTTATCGTCATTTTCATCATCGCGGGTCGTATTCTTTTCTGTATACTGAGGTAGTAGATGCGCTTAGGGTATCTTTCATGGCTAAATCGAGTATACTGAGTTTGAAAATGTGCTTACTTTTAATATTCAACCATCCGTTACTGAGTTATAATTACTTTCATCATCGCCGGGTGGTAGACTGTCTTTCATACTTCTACATTACAAACTCTGGTTCACCTTAGTGAGCAAGTGACGATTGTAGTCTGAATGAATGGATCATTTGCGGGTTTAAAAACGCAACTCGAAATACCTCATACCACTAGCAGATTTAACAAAGAAAAGAAGAAAATGCACGTGGCACGTACTTTTTAAAGAGAAAGCATATGAGACGAGAACAGGTAACGTATAATTTACCTTTAACAAGTGCTGTTTTCTTTTATAAATGTCTTCATATCATGACATACGTACATGTAAAGTACATGCAGTCAAAATGCAGCGTCTTCAGTTGTTCATACATAGGCTGCAAGGGTAGAGGGGCAGACCTGACAGACTTTTTCAAGCACGAGAACCAGCCTTTTCCACCTTCCCTATCCGAGTACGGCAAGCTACAGTTTGGAAAAAAACTGACATAGTTGACTGTTTGACGGCAGAGCTTGAAGAGCCACTGCCAAGCAGTCTCCCAACTGTCGACTCAATTGTACTAGAAGGGTCTGTTCTAGTACATTTCATCATTCCTAAGCCTGGAATTAGTTTCGGTGAATACGCTCGCTCGAACTTCACTACCTACATTAGAAAGCAACAGTCCCAAACCAATGCTCAATGGATTGGTCTCGTCTTTGACATCTACACTCACGACAGCCTAAAAAACGGAGCGCGTGAACACAGAGGAACTTCGTCTTACGCCGTGAAAATCACAAACCGAACCCCCGTGTTCGGATATGAAACAACATGTCAAAATAAACGTCCCATCTGACCCACATCTCCCCTAAGGCAAACACAGCTTTTATGTTGCTTTGTTTTTGGTGCAAGGGTTGCTCCCCCCCCCCCCGGAGAAATCGAAACTCTACGCCTATGCCTGTGAAATATTGTTCTCTCAACTTTGTCTGCCATTACAGGAATGCCTTAACCTTGAAGCTACTACTTCAAGTGAGTCTGATTAATCTTGAATTCGAAACTTTATTCCAAAATTAAGGCAAAACAAACCTTTTCTCCTATTTCTTGCTTATCAGTTATTCAACTATTGATAGTTTAAAACTTAATGGGGCTAAAATCGATAGTTTCAAACTTAATGGGGAGGGGGGAATCTATGGTGGACACGATTTATCTTTTCTATTAAAAAGAATATTCAAACTTCCGAATTCAAAAACCTAAACGTAGTGTCTCACGTTATCTTACAACGTCATCATTATTTAACTTAACTAGCCCAATTGAGCTCAGCAAACGTTAGTTATTTTAGAAACCCTCAAAAGCAAGGCAACAGTCAAATTTTGATTTCAGGTCATGGGATAAATTAGAAAAATGTCCTTGTGGATGAAAGTTTTTTTTCGTTTCGGTTAATCCGTTTCTTTGGTCTCCCTGAATCGGACCAAAGAGTGCGAAGCTTGGGCCCTGTGACCTAGGAAATCCTCTTAGACCCTACTATCACAGGTCCCTCCCTTTGTTGGGCTATCTGAATAAATCGATAAAAAGAGGCTTCATATTTGAAATGTTGAAAGGAGGTATTAGTCCCGCACATGACACTTATAATGCAGATCATTTTTACACAGTGAATTGTGCCCTCTCTGTTTTGTATTGGAGATCCCAATTCACATTGGCAGCCCTCTCCCTCATCAGATAGAAGAGCGCATGTACATGTGGTACCAGGATCGGGACAGTTGGGCTGCTACATA
Organism: Artemia sinica; assembly: GCA_027921565.1. Lineage (NCBI taxonomy): Eukaryota > Metazoa > Arthropoda > Branchiopoda > Anostraca > Artemiidae > Artemia > Artemia sinica. The sequence goes on along the minus strand of CM051265.1, from coordinate 21,361,337 downwards.
TTCCGTAAATTATTAATTCATAATTAGCGCGTCCGTAGGCTCACCGATATAAGATGGCCAAACTTTCGGCTACTTAGCCAGTTCCGTAAAAACAAGCTGTGTCCAGCTTTAGACTTTGATTTCTTTTATGACGTTATTAAAAATATGGTTTGTATTAATTTTAATTGTTTATAATAGACCAACACAACCAATAAAGGGCAGAGCTCCTTAGTTTCTTTCTTTGGCTCAGAACCAACTTTATAAAAGCAAAGGATATAGGAACAAGAAGAGGGCATCAAAAATACCAATTATAATTTTGTATTGGAGACCAATCCCAATTCACAAGAAGGAAAACAGAATGTTCACCCTTTCGACCTATTAAGGTTGTGACTTTCTTTTGCTAAGATTTCGAGCTTTTTTTCGATCTGACCTTGAACAGATATGTTACACTCCCCATCACCAATTCGGGATCAAGCGAGGAAAAGGTAGTGTGGATGCTCTCATAGTTGTAGCCAAAGCACTAATTGATACCGAATCTTCAGGAGAGTGTCTAGTTGTCACTAGTCACGATATCTGATGCACCTTTGATTCCCTCATCCACACAGTTATACTCCTCGAAGCGGCTAAAGGTGGACTGAATTGCTCAGTGATTCAGTGTCTTGGAGATTTGCTCTCTCGACCATGTATTTGTCTCAAAGAGCCTCCGTATAAAAATATGCCCCCTGATCTACATAGGAAACTCACTCATGTCTTGAAAGGTGTACGCCGAGGGACAGTTATTCTCCTAGTCTTTTCAACAATTGTGTGTTGGATGCTCAAGACCATCTGATTCTATCTTCAATAAATCCGTCTCTATTTTTTTTATGCGGATGACGTTTTAAATCTCAGCCGTACCCTCAAAAGAATGAATGACATTTATGTCAGACTTTAACAGGAGTATTTTAAACTTGACTTAAGTTTTAATCCTGATAGGTCAGGAATAGATCTTTCGAACTTGAATGGGAAGGACCGTCCTTTATAGCGCTTGGTGATACCATTGTTAGAGCCGTTGACCAACTCGTTTATCTAGGTCTTCCCATTGGTTCCTCGCTACGCCACACCCAATCCCTGCACCCAGACCATCTCACACAACGTATATCTCCTTCTTATGCGTCGATTGTTGCAGCAAAATTCCGATTCGACAATCTGCTATTAGCTAGCCTTTTCAATGCCGTAGCCCTCCCTCTTTGGAAGATGTTTACTAGAACTAATTATCTGAAAGTCCGGTCCATTTTTTATATAGCATCATTTGGAAGATATTTACTAGACCTAATTATCTGAAAGTCCGGTCCATTTTTTTTCGGTTTGTTAAATATATGCTTTGGTTGCCACCTTGGTATCGGAATCCTCCATTGATAAGAAAATTTAAACTCGCTGACCCTGATCTTGCAATTTCTAAAATAATTACCAAGTATAACCAAAAACTCAATTCTTCATAGAATGATTAGTATCACGCTCTAATTAAATAGTGTTTAGTATTTTTTTTTTTTTTTTTTTTTTTTTTTTTTTTTTTTTTTTGTTCGTGTCATGACCACATTTGGTTAGTTTCTAACATTTAAATTAGTTACTAATTCATGTTTTATTTTTATCGTTAAATGTCGTTGCTACGACAAGAGTTAGTGCACTAATTGGATTCTTTTTCCTTCTTATTTTCTTCTTATTTCTCCTTTAATCCGTCTTACCATATTGTGTCAAAAAACCAACAGAGAGACAAAGCTCAATGAAAAAAAAAAAAAAAAAAAAAAAAAAAAAAAAACAAGACTGTGGCCAGTGGCGAGAAACGACAAAAGATGTAGAACAACGCGGATATTTCGCCTGTATCCAAACAAGGCGTCTTCAGCACGAGAGAAACACAGGAAGAACAAGATAAAAAAAAAAACTAAAACTAAAAACAAATAAAACCAACACCAAAAAATATAGAATTAGCGCAACTAATCCACGTAGGGAAAAGAAGCTATTAGAGTTACTTCAGTGAGAACACCACTTTTAATGTTCTCACTGCGTTCCTCTCGTGCTGAAAACGCCTTGTTTTGATACAGGCGAAATATCGCGTTATTTTACATTTTTCGTCTTTTCTCTCCACTGGCCGCAGTCTCTCTGTTTTTTTTTCGGTTTTTTTCATTGAGTTTTGTCTCTCTGTTGGTTTTTGTCATGGCTGGCCAGTTCGGCTTAAGATCTTTCATTCATTATGTTGTGTGAATTATGGGTATTCAATAAATATATAAATAGTAAATAAATAGTTACAACTTTGTTTTGAAGTATAAGATTATTATAACTTAAATAGTTATTATTACAGATAACTGAAATTTTTACTCCCGGAATTTTCGACTGAGGATCGGTAGTTATATTTGACTATGCAATATTTCTTTTCACAAGGAATTTGGGAGGAGAGGGTGCATTTCCACCCTAAGAACCCTTAAAAAATCCAGAAATGCTTACTTAAGAATGTGCTTTTTTAGTTTTTAACACCGATATTCCTCTAAATTAATTTGCCCTTGCCCCAGCCCTGTAACAATTGGGCTTATGTGTACCTATGTTGTATATTGTATATTATTTGTATAACTATATTGTATACCTATTTTTAAATAGCAGATTTCAAGGTGAAAAAAGAACATAATTAGCAAACCTTTATTTTCAGCCTCTATCGTCTTTTCATCTTGACATGATTCCATTAGCTTCATAAAAAGTCTTTTTTCCACGACAGTAACCTCATCTGTCGAGAAAACATCAGCTCTTGAACAAGGTACAGAAACAATTCTATCTTCTTCTTCCACAAATGTCATAATCTTGAGGACATTTTTGAATTCCAAGTAGCGAGAAACTCCAGAAGAGATCAAAAGCTCTACCATGTCCCCAGAGGACAGTAAAACCTTAAATTATTTCAATTCAGTTTAACAACGGGTTTTATTCAAAAAAACAAATAATTGATTTACTTCAATAAATAAACTATGATAGTAAAGTAATAAGAATTACTATTATTTCCATAATGGCATACCTGGATGTAATCAAACTAATCCGAGTGGTTCTGTTGCCAGATTGGGATGATTTCCATATGAATATTTTACTAAAAATGTTCGTAGCCATGGTTTCAAACACGCATAGTGCAGGCTGAACTGTTTGGTGAACGGGTAAGAGCGGGAATTCTCCAAGGAAAAAAATCAATACCGTCAAACTTTTATTTAGTAAAAGCCTAAAGGGGTCTAAATCTTGATTTTTTTTTTTTTTTTTTTTTTTTTTTTTGTCTTAAATTTTGCTTGGAATTGATACATTACTTGTAGTGACGACGCGTTTTAACTCAACTGGATAATGCTATACAATTTCTAATGAAGATAACTGTAGCAAAGATCCACATAATTACGAAAAAAATTATTTTTCGTATACATTAAATTTATTTGTATAATTGTTTTTTAAGTTACTCTGTAGATAGTAGGTTTAACCTAAGGTAGTAGCACGATTGCAATAAGGAATTTGACAGTATCCCACAATATATTTGCAAAAAGTTCTAAAATTTTAAGTAATAATAGCGAAAATCCCAAGAATTGGCAGTCCTGAATGTTGGCATTTCTTAAGGCCCAATGACAATGAAGTTTCACTAATATCGAGATCTAGCTACCACTAATTTGAGACAATCATTTTTTTAAGAATTTTTCAGCGACTAAGAAAACTAATACAAATCTTATACCAATAGGGGTAGCATGTTCTTGGTGAAATCTCATTGTGAATAGGCTTTTAATGATTCTAAATCTTACACTACATCTTGGCATTATTTCAAACAGGGAATACTTGCAAGAACAATACTAAAAAGCAAATTATTACCTAGTAGTAGGATTTTAAATTCCATATAAGGGAGTTTAATAACATAATATGCCAATTATTAATTATAGAAGGGTAGAATCAATACATATATAATGTTCAATCAAATAAGAGTTCTTGTTTTGTTCTTGTCTGATTTTTTTTGTCCAGATATCCTATAAACCAGCCTCGAATAAAAATTGACACCCTTTATTTTACTTTTCCTGTATTATTGTAACTAACCTTAATGTGGAAGGTCTTTAAATCTCGGAGTTTTAGCCCGCAGTCTCCATCGACGTATCATGTATACGCTATAGGGAACCTCAGACCGCTAGTCTCGCAATAAAGCAAGAATTGTTGTAAATTGGATCTGCAACTGTTTTAAATTAACTGCACTAGTTAAGTCCTTTAAGAGTCTTGTAAACACCGGCAGCAATTCACAAAAATTTAGAAGAAGTGGAGGAGGGGGGGGGGGTTAAATGCTTCTTCAAAATCAAACGTAGATTTAGGAAAAATGTGCAACATCAAGAAATGTTGCCCTCACGATCAAAGAACGTCGACTGAAAGGGTTGGTCACACCTTGCGATAGCCACCAGAGTACCTGCCAAGGAGGGCAGGAGAAAAACTGGTGGAACCTGGTTAAATCAGGTCTTGAGCCCTTCGGGGGGAGGGAGTCAGAAAGTTCGGACACAGATGGAAAACCCAATGGCTCCTTCTTGCAGAGCAGCTGACAGCAGACCGCACCACATGGTCCAAATAGGTTTAGAAGATTGTCGATGCCAGGCCGACATTTTACAACAAATTTGAGCTAGAGGCTTAATCCAAAGTGAATATCTCAAGCACAGTCAAAGGTATCTGACGTCAAGAGCTAGTGATGATCTTCACAATCCTAATAGGTTTCTACAGGCTCCTCCTGGGCCTGTACAAAATGACCTATTGAATCTTAATAGACCTACTAGCAGTCTTGAATCGAACTTTGATATTCCAGAAAGTTAATACAATAGGTTTACTTTTCCATTAAATAAAAAAAAGTTTTTTTTTCAACTGAAAGCAAGGAGCAACACTGAAACTTAAAACGAACAGGAATTATTATGTATATGAGGGGGTTGCCGCATCCTCAGTACCTCGCTTTTTAAGTTTGACCTTTTGTTCTAATTATTTAAGAAAGACTCCTGATAGACAAGGAACCTTTAATTAGAATAATAAGCTTTATACAAATTCAAAAAACACTTTAGCGTAAAGAGCGAGGTACTGATGAGGACGCAGCCCCTTCATATACGTAATAATTTCTGTTCGTTTTAAGTTTTAATGTTGCTCCCAACTTTCAGTTGAAAAAAATTGTTTTTTTAATTTAATTCCTGATAGTTTTTAATTAATTCCTGGAATCCAGCTCCCCCTACCATGGAAAATTTCCTTCCCCCAGGAAAACACCCTGCCACGTAAGCAACCCCACCAGAAAATCCCCTCCCCCCCCCCCCGAAAATATCTTTCTATTATCCAATAGCCAATACTATATGTAAGTAACGGGTAAAGTTAATAACTTGCAGCCCTTCACCCGGGGGCTGTGGGGGGTCAAGTCATCCTAAAAAACATAGTTATTAGATGTTTCAACCATGCTGAAGAAAATGGCTCGAAATTTTGATCGGACAATTTTGGATAAAAAAAGGGGGGTGGGAGCTAGCTACCCTCCAATATTTTTGGTCACTTTAAAAGGGCACTAGGACTTTTGATTTTCTATCAAATGAACCCTCTCCCAGTCTTCTAAGGTCACTGGTTCGATACGATCACCCCTGGGGAAAACAAGAAATAAAAATAAACACACATCCATGATCTTGACACTGGCGAACAATTCAAAATTCCACATTCTTGTATATAGGACCTCGAAACCTCTACAGTCTGGTTCGATGATATTCTAAATTTTATGGCGTGATTTTCATTAAGATCACTTGATTTCCTGGGGGTTTTCCTCCCTTTTTCAAAAATTTGTCAAATTTTCTCAGACTCGTAACTTTTGATGGGTAGCATTAAACTTCATAAATTTTATAGATTTTGAACAAGCATCAAAATTCAAATCTTTTGATTTATCTATTATTATCCAGACTCTGTTTCTTACAGTTTCGGCAACTATTAAGCCGCATCGGTCCTTACTTACAGTTCGTACGAACTATTTGATACGGCTAAATCGGAAGTTTTGTTTTTCAACGATAAAGGACAGATTAGCAGACATGCGAATTTAGGCAAATCTGCGATTGCGCCATCAGCGAATATACAGTATCCAGGTTTGTTAACGGGTCGAAATGTTTAGGAAACAAGAGAAATTATTCGTGAGATTGTTGATCGAAAATGAAGAATCACGTAGGTTTCAGTAGTTTCGAATACAGTTCGTCCTTCTGGTAAGTAGTTATCAGCTGTTTAAAATTCTGTTCCTTCTCCCCACGTTACCCCGTTTGCCCCAAGCTGCGCCATCTTTAAATGTATTTTCTAATGATGACAAACAATAAATCCAATCGCGCTAATTTAGGTATTTCAAGTTTATGCATCGCCTGCCACTATGGTCTATGGCACTATGCCACTATGGTAACAGCACGTTAATGTGAAAATATACCTTATCAAAGCCCAAAACAGCAATTGAGGCCTTCCTAGGAAGTTTTATAGTTCGGCCCAACCATAGATTTCTGTCCTCTGTGATATGCGGCAACACTCAATTGCGTATTTCATTGTATTTTGTTATCTTTCTTTTTTGTCCTTGGACGTTTTCCTTGTTACTTTGCACTCCGTTCTTTGTCTCTTGATGTATTAAATAAAAAAAACAAGTTTTTTTAACTGAAAGTAAGGAGCGACATTAAAACTTAAAACGGACAGAAATTATTACGTATATGAAAGGGGCTGTCCCCTCTTCAACGCCTCGCTCTTTACGCTAAAGTTTTTTATTGTTTAAAAAATAGAGTTGTGAGAAAGTCAAACTTTAGCGTAAAGAGCGAGGCGTTGAGGAGGGGACAGCCCCTTTCATATACGGAATAATTTCTGTCCGTTTTAAGTTTTAATGTCGCTCCTCACTTTCAGTTAAAAGAAACTTGTTTTTTGTATTTAATTTTTGAAAGTTTTTGAATTAATGAAGGTTTTGATTTTGGCACACAGTACATGAATAATTAAAACAAAATTTGAATATTAATTTTATTTTTATTTGGTTAAATGGCTTTCTCGAAACTTGTTTAATTTTATTTACGAACGTTTTTATTAGTAATAAATATACGTAACTTACGAATTAACTTACGTAACAAACTTCTATATTCATATATTTTTAATACGTATATTAGAGGGTTCGCCCCCTAGTCAATACCTTGCTCTTCAAGCTAAAGTTCGAATTTTGTTTCAATTCTTTAAAAATGACCCCTAAATCACAAATGCCGTTAATTAGAATAAATAGCTCTTATGAAAGTAATAAAAAATCTTTGGCTTAAAAATCGAGGCATTGACTAGGGTGTGAACCCAATCATATACGTAATGTTTTCTTTCGTTTTAAGTTTTGATGTTGCTCCTTACTTTCAGTTGAACAATTTGTTTTTTTTTTATATATATATAATTTCTGATCTTTTTTTAAATAATGCTGGGAAATCCGGCGCCCCCTTCATAGCAATGTCCCTTCCCCCATGAAAACTTTCTTCATGGAAAGATCCTCCCATATAACCCCCGACCCCCCCCCCCAACTAACAGAAAAAATCCTCCCTGAAAACGTCTGTATACTCCCCAATAACCAATACTATATGTTAACATTGGGTAAAGTTCATAACTTTCAGCCCTCCCCCGGGGACATCGGGGGATTAAGTCATCCTAAAAGACATATTTATCATATTTTCGACCATGCTGAACAAAATGGCTATCTCAAAATTTTGATCGGGTGACTTTGGGGAAAAAATGAGCGTAGGAGGGGGCCTAGTTGCCCTCCATTTTTTTGGTCACTTAAAAAGGGCACTAGAACTTTTAATTTCCGTTCCAATGAGCCCTCCCACGGTATTCTAGGACCACCGGGTCGATACGATCACCCCTGGGGAAAAAAAAAACAAACGAACAAATAAACACGCATCCGTGATCTTTCTTCTGGCAAAAAATGCAAAATTCCACATTTTTGTAGATAGGAGCTTGAAACCTCTGCAGTAGGGTTCTCTGATACGCTGAATATGATGGTGTAGTTTTCATTAAGGTTCTAAAGCTTTTAGGGGGTCTTTTCCCCTTTTTTCCAAAATCAGCCAAATTTTCTCAGGCGCGTAACTTTTGATGGGTAGAACTAAACTTTATGAGACTTATATATTTGAAATCAGCATCAAAATTTGATTCTTTTGATGTATCTATTGGTATCAAAATTCCGTTTTCTAGAGTTTCGGTTACTATTGAGCCGGGTCGCTCCTTACTTACAGTTCGTTACCACGAACTGTTTGATGATGGGTAATAAAAGTACAAATTACTTACTAGAACTTGCCAAAAAGCCTGTCAGATGAGAGGTATAAAAAGGAAAAAAATGTCGAGTATACAAACTTGTTAGGTATTATCCCCTCCCACCAAAAAACTCGAATTTCCCTTGCAAACCACTCTCACAGATTACCACCTCTCTAGCCTCTGAAAAAGCTATTGTGTCATCTGCATTTCCTGAAAACTAAATGTACTTTAACTACAGATCATAATTATCTGGAAGATTCAAGTTATCCAATTCTTTTCAGTTAACATTTCTGTATGTGTGTGAGTAGGTTAGTAAGTAAATTTTTGATTATACAGTGAAATTATATATGAATTTCACTCCAAACATATTAAATATAATTTATACATCAAATTATATGCTTATAAAATTATTTAATTAAATATATAAATATATTTAAACTTAATTATAATAAAAATATATTTATTCTAACTAAATTTTACCTAAATATACACTACATAAACTTAACTATAAATTTATAATAAAAATAATCATATTTAAATATAATTACATTATATAAATATTAGGCAAAAGTATATATTTAATATGAATTAAACTTAAAATACCAAGGACATCAGAATAAAAACATTTTTTTCCTCGCTGGACTTATCTTAGGTCTATTCATATCTGAAAACTGCGATGCTCTCTAATGGCTAAATATGCATCATAGTTCTCGTATAGCTTATTATTTTTGAATTATTATTTAAAAAAAATTACATAGGAAAATATTTTATAAAAAAAATTATTTTACTCTTCAGTTATCGGATGAAAAAACACACGTCTCTTTATTTTTTTCAGCAAACTAGAAGAAAACTATTAATTAGGTTTGTACGTTGTCTTTTTACGGACAACATATAAACAACTTTGTTTTATACTTGCTCCAAGTAAACTTGAGGTTTTTGCCTCGTGGGTTTTTTATCTCTACTTTTTAGGGCTTCTTTTCTTCTTTTGGTTTTTCCGTTCATAGTCTTCTTTAATTGTTGATTTTTTTTTTTTTTTGTCTTAATTTATTTATTTATTAATACCGACAGCGGTAAGCTATACAAAAAGCTTGTCGCACTAAGGAATAACATAATAAGGCAACGATAGATCTTACTTTACAAAAAATACACACAACAGAAATTCCCTATAAATATACATGAAAACACATTTAAAATGGATCTTGAAAGGACCGACTGTGAAAATTCGTAGAAGCTAGTTTTGTTTTGAAATTGTGGATTGTGAGAGTATCAACGGTCTCTGACGGAAGTGCATTCCAAGGCTTGCACACACGGATGGACAGTGAGTTCTGACCTAATCTTGTACGTGGCCGTGGTGGGTGAATTTTGTGCTGGTGTTGACGGGTGGTGTTGTATCCTGAGAAGGCGAAGAAGTGAGATGGGGTGATATTGTCAATGTCCTTAACGATTCTGAATGTATTTATTAGGTCACCTCTATCACGCCTGAACTGAAGACTGGGTAACTGTAGTCTCTGCATTCTCTGCTGGTATGGCAAATGTCTCAGATAAGGTACGAGTTTAGTTGCCCTACGTTGAACTTTTTCAATCCTTGCTCGGTCTCTCTTGTTAAGGGGAAACCATACTGACGAGCAATACTCAAGTATTGGGCGGACAGTTGAAACATAAAGTGATATGAGTGAACGGAGATTAAATCTGGAGAACGTGCCCTTTAAGCGCAACAGTTGGTAGTTTGCCCGATGGGTAATCTCCGACACATGTTTATCAAACTTCAGGCATGAATCGAAGCAAACCCCAAGATCTCTAATATACTCAACGTTTGGAATTCGTTTTCCATCAAGGAGGTAAGGGTAATGTTGAGAAGGTCTACGAAGATAATGAACAGTACTGCACTTAGTCTCGTTAATGAACATACAGTTTGCTATGCACCACTGACGCAGAGCATCCAAGTCACTTTGGAGCAGTGAAATCTCTTGTTCATTCAGTACTGATCTGTACAGCTTCACATCATCCGCGAACATTTTTACAGTCGAGTTATTAACAACAAACGGTATATCGTTAATAAAAATGCAGAAAAGTACAGGCCCTAGGCAACTGCCCCGCGGAACTCCACTGATCGCAGGTGTGGAATCTGATAGGGCTTCTCCTACAACAACCTGTTGGGTTCTGTGTGTTAGATAATCTGTTATCCATGCAGCAGTCCGAGAGCCAATCCCGTATCGTTGACACTTCTTAATCAGAAGTGAGATAGAAATTTTGTCGAACGCCTTAGAAAAGTCAACATAAATGCAATCAAACAAAACCCCCCTATCCGGGATAGAGATAGAAGAAATAAAATCACGAAACGCAGCGTAATTTGCCCTACCATAATCATATTTAGGTGAACCTTTAGGAGTTTCAGAAACATTTGAAGAACAATTCAAAGAAATCGACAAGACTACATGATCACTTTTCCCTAGTGGCGGTAAAAATTCAACACTATTGACATCCTCGGGGGATTTCTTGATTACAAGATCAAGCACTGAAGGTTTTGAATCAGCTCGTAAACGAGTGGGGTCTTGAATATGCTGGTACAAGTAGTGGTCTTGTAAAGTTTGAACGAACCGATTCTCAAACGACTGATCTGAAAGCTGTGTTGTGTTAGTCGTCCAATCAATATAAGGCAGATTAAAATCACCAACTACTAACAACTTAGAACTAAAAGACGAAACAGAAGACAAGAACTGCAAAATATTTTCATTACTACAAATCGACATTTCATTAACACTAGGACTACGATAAACTGCGAAAAATCGAACAGCGCTTTTGGAACCAGGCAATTTCACATCGATAACTAAGCATTCACTAATATTTGATGCAACTGGTTCATTAACTTCCAAATACTTCAGTGAGGTATGAACATACAGGAAAATACCACGCTTATAGTTACTATTTACAACAAGGTTATACTCGAGCACTTGCAGAAAATACACCTCCGGCTGTGAGCAGTTTTTAGGCAAAGATTCCGTAACAATGATGACATGAGGCTTACGGACTGATATGAGAGCTAGAAATTCATCAAATTTTGAAGATAAGCAATCCGCGTTCGTATAAAGCACAGAAAGTTCACTACATGTTTCCACCACGAAAAGGATTTATCTTCACAAGCTCAAATCCTGATTTGCCGTTTCGAATCTTCCAGCCAGATTCACCTGCGGCTTCCTTTTCGTGGAGTTGTTGCTTCAGAGCGTCATATTTTTTCTTCTGTGCAAGCTCAGCGTTTGTACGATCGTGGGAGAAACCGAAGCCCGGGAACGCAACTTTTATATTCACTATATTGTTTGACAAGAAAAACGATGCCGTGTCTCTTTCAATGGGGCTGCGGAGCATTAGTTTGATTGGACGACACTTTCCGGGTTACGGCTTTCCAACGCGAACAGAAAACGAACACTTCGAAGGACAGTTTTGAAGAAGAAGTTCATTTATCATTCCTAAACCTTTTTCATTCTGCAGTTTTCTTGTAACGCAACTAGGATCTTCGGCAAGTCCAAACGCGATAAGATTTTTCTGCTTCGTAACAAAATCGTTGAAGTTACTCTCGGCTGCTAATTTCCCACTGATATCTTGTTCGAGTTTCTTGCTTAACGTTTCAAACTCAGTCTTCACAAGATTTACGGCATGTATTTTTGCATCATTTATTGAACACTTTTCAGCCAAATCTTTCTCAACGTTTGCAATTCTGTCGCTCAGGGGCTTGATCAGCCTGTCAAATTTTTCCTGAATCTTTTCCTCGATACTCGTGAACGATTATCGGATTTCATTCTTGATAATTTCTTTTATTTCCGTGGCAGTGAGATTATTTTGAATAACTCTAGTCTGTTTACAAACGGGACAGCACCAAACCGAACCAAGACGACGCGTCATCTTTGTAAATAAGTGGTACTCCGTATCGGTCATATCTATGCATTCAATGCAAAGCCAGGCTTCACACGAGTCACACAAAAGAGCGCAACTATCGTCTTTCAGTCCTATATCACATGCCTTGCATTTATCTGTACCCTTGGTTGGTGACTGTTTTTGGCGTTTTGTAGACATTTTCACTTTTTTGTTAAAAATCTGGTAGTTGTTTTGGATGAGTTGACAACACTGCTTTCCGCCAAAATTCAAAATTTATTCCAAGCGTGTTTCCAGTGAGATAAACCTGAATCTGCAATCTATTGGATGGTGATATATTTTCGAGAAATGGATTGTCTTTAACACGACAGGTATATCTTTCACCCTCTTGACCAAAAAACGAAAGTCGGGTAATTCTAATACCAGGTAAATCAGGAAATTATTCATTACTCACAGACAAGTAAACTTCGCTCTGCCAGCGTTGCCAGGTAAATCCAAGGTTAATGCAATAAGTCAAGAATTTATTTAAAGCAACAATTTTCTTAGGTGCAAATTTTTATCAAAATTCGCTTCAAGTCGGAAAAAGTAAGAAAACACACCATATGACATTATGTGTGAAGCAGTAGTTTTCGCTGCCTGACTTTTGGCAAAATATTTTTCTGTCAGTATTTTGAGGTTAATTTCTACTGCAGGAATTGTGACAAAGTCTATGGTTTCTTTTGCAGAGATTACTACGAGTGTTTACCAAAAGATGGTTACTCAGATTGAATAAGGTTAAATGATCTTCCAGTGGGCTGTGAATTGGCCCTTATGGGCATGAATGGGAATGAGGCTAAATCTAGGGCTACCTCTCTCTTTTTAGACGTATTTGATGCCGAATACAACTTTTGGTTTCACTTTATGCCACTTGATGTGAAAAATAATTCTAATCTTACTGCTTTTGTCATAACAAAGGAGTTTCTTTGATTTTGGCAGTAATTTTGGTGAATGACCCTCTCTAGGTCGCCATTATACCATTCCCATAATGTTCGAGGTTGTCATTATATTCAATAGATTGCCATTAAGTGACGATAATTTTGGTGAACGACCCGCACTAGGTTGCCATTACATTCAACAGGTTGTCCTTATACTATCCAGTTTCTTTCTCCTTTGTTAGTTGAATTTCTAGTCTTTGAGTAGATTCATCTTAATGCATTGAGTAGTCGTTATTAAATAGCCCCACTTGACCTTTCAAGCTTAATTGCCTTTCTTCGCAGGGAAAGTGTCTATACTGATTTTTTTTTTAATAAATGTATGTCTATCTCTAACTCGTTTCTTTAAATTCAATAAAATCTGAATTTATCACATGCACTGACTCTCAGCATATAAAAGATGGGTCAGCCATCAAGAAAAAATCAAGAAATCTGCAGGGAAGCTTTTTCGATTCAAACCATTTTTTGTTTGTCTTTTTATGACGTTTTATGACGTCATAACATATGTCTTGCATATGTCATTTGCATATGTCTTGTTTATGACGTTTTATTGTCTGTCTCATATATGTCGTTTCAGGTTGTTGGTAAAATATTAAACAAGAAATATACTTGATTAATAATAAATATAACTAAGCCACTAAATCACCACAAGAATTATGTTATTGATTTAAAGCAGCATTGCCACAACGGCCCCCCACAGAGGACCTGATGAAGATCAATTGGATTCAATATCGAAAAACCTTAAAGATGGATCATTTTCAGCATTTTCAACATCTTCAAAACTTATACAAATAAACAAAAGGCATGCACTTTCTAGAAGAGTCAAGGCAAAACACCTGGCACACACCCAAGAATTTATTCCTGTCACCAGGGCCAGATTTAACGCTTTGACGCTTTTAGGCCCTAGCGTTTTTGCCGCTCCCTTTTTGCTAGATTTTTGGGGAAATTCCCGAAAATTCAGGGATAGTGGAAGCACTGAACAGAACACAACTGACGAGTCAAAAGTAATGAAAGAGAGAGGTGATACCAACTCTCAGCTGCCATTCTTGGGAGACATCTGACAATTTATAAGTGGCCACGGAATTCCTGTGTTCAAAAAAAAACACTTTGACGATAAATCACAGCAGTCCCGTTTTTGTTAAGCAAAAACTTACTCAGTGATAATATATTGCACGTCCCTGGCATTCTGCAACCCTAGGCTCGGGTCTAGTGGGCCTCTTGGTAAATCCTGGCCTGCCTGTCACCCTATTTACTATGATAATATAACTAACCTTGGGTGAAAGTTCTATGTTGAATTTCTTATTCTCGTCGAGGAGTGTTCTTTTAGTCCATTTAAAGATTTTTCTTCCATCTGGTCCTGGCTCAAGATCCTCACTGAAAAAAGCAAACGAAATAATTAAACTTCTGGAATAGGATTGATGTACTTACTATAGTACTGAAAGGAATAGCAGTAATTTAGGGGAGGGGGGTATATTTTCAAATAGAGAGAGGGGCAAATTTGTTGCTTCCTTCAATTTTATTTTTAAAGTACTAAGAAAGGTGGGTATTTTTCAATAAAATACCCAAAAAAAAGTAGTTTTCGAAATTTACAGGGGGGGGGGGGAATATACGGGGGCATGAGCCCCCCTTTCCAATTCATACCAATGAATGGAACTATGAAGTCTGGAATAAAAAGGTATGAAAAATCAAAAGGTCAGACTAGTGGTCCAGGGCTGAAAGCCTCAAGTAGTCAATGGGAAATTTGGGGTTTGACTCTCACATAAGCAGGAATTTTTTCAGCTATAATCTTTAATTATTAAAATTTTCGAATAGGATTAATGTACCATAGATCCAAACAAAATAAAAGCATGTTGGTGACCCTCAACAATGTGACTTTCTAAATCTTTTTTTCTTTCACTCCTTCTGATAGAAAGACAATTAAACAGCTTTGAATGACTAAGCAAATAACGGTCAAGAAAATGACTTTTAGCTCCGGTTATGTTATCCCCAGAAAACAGGTTATTAAATGAAAAAAAAAGAACCAGGAAAAATGTGCTAATAGAAAGCTTGTGTCATCATAGGCTTCAGTTTTTTATAGTTTCCCTGTATCATCCTTTCGAGATAGGCTGTGACCTTCTGAGTGTTAATTTCGATTTGTAGCAAAGTGTGGCAGTTACAGCCGAAAATTCCCAGCATTTGAAACTAAATGTTATTGCCATACAGAAATATTGACTCACACTGACTGAAAGTATCTGGAAACTCCTAAGATTTTCCCCAATAATCAGGTAGAGAACCTATAGCCATAAGTTTGTGCTTATTAAGTATATTCATCAAACAATGATCAGTTCATGCCCTTTCTCCAAAGCCCAAGATTTGTACGACTTGTCTTATAGTTTCCCATAATTTTTATATAATTCTATAGTCATATAATCCTGTACATGAACTTGACAACGAGTATCCACCAGCCAAATCCCAAAGACAATTTTATAATGATGAGTATGCTGTTCCCTCCCCCAAGGTCACCAGCATATGAGGTAGATAGATGCTTTTGATGAACATAATCACCCTAGGGTCTAGGACTGAAAAACCCAATTAAGCCAGAGAAGTAGCCCTATACAGCCACAGAGCTCACAGGAGACTTGCGTCTAATAAAACAAATCTGGCGTACAAACCAATAAACAAATGCAGTACTTAAATACTCAAAAAGGTTTTATAAAAACTAATATAAATAAATATTTTATTATGCTCTCCCTAAGAAACCATGCACACAGGTGACACTTGCCAAGTGGGGTGGAACTATGCCAAGTGTTTGCAGAGTGTGCCAAGCATTTTGGGGACTGTGCCAAGCGTGGCAGACCTGTGCCAGTTGTGGCGGAACTGTGCTAATTGTACCATGACTGTCTAGCACAGGTGACGTTTTGAGATCAAACAACCCGGATCAATTAACAGACTTATCCAAATAATACATCATAGACAAAATTAATTGCATTTATGCTGACCATTGCCATCTTTTTTTTACCGGCAGTATTAGTCCCATGACACAAAATTGCACAACAGAAAAAGGAATCACTCAAAAAAGATTCACCCACATTGAAGTCAAAATTACAACATCAATAAGCATTAAATTTCTTCGAAACATAATACTATTAATGTAGCACATGACAAAGATTGACGTCACATATTGCAGAATTGTAACGTAAAAACTAATCTTAGTTATTCCCAAAAGCTCCAAATATTATTGCATAACTATGGAATTGCCACATGCTGATGCTTTACACGTTAAATTATTGAAAAGATGAGCAGGTCGTGATAATATTCAGATACCCTCAAAGCTCATCGGAAGTTTGAACGTTTGTTTATTGCAGTTCAGTGAGATCAGAGCTGGATCATAATGTCCAACTTGGCAGCCAGGACTGATAAAAGACCAACATGGCATGCTTAATGTTCCCTCTGAAACAAGTAATTTTGAGACAGGCTTACTGCTGTAGATTTCACCAAAATACAAGATATTAGTTTCAAATATATCCATTCACCGAACCAGAACAAAATATTATTTAAACTTTTTCTTGGAGAAAGATACAAACTTGCTTAAAGAAATAAAAAATTGTGATTTTTTCGAAGATTTTGAACCAATTTGCAAAGTATTTTCAATCCTAAAAACTATCTACACTATATTTCAAAATGTGATTCGGTAGATGGAAGGAACTGAATCTCAGTATGGTATGATAGCAAATGTTTCGTCTTTTGTTGATAGATTAAAACTGTAAGAGAAAAGAAAAATAGATTACCAAACTTACACAGAGAACATAAAGCTTAAAACGACACAAAAAGCATAAAAATTATATTTAATCATAATTTTTCAAGATATTATGACACACTGAAATATCACAATTTGAAATCCATAATCGTGGACAAGAGTGGACGTATCAGTTTGGACTAAAATATTTGAATTTACCACGGCTATATAAATACGAGAGGCATAAGTGACATTTTCCAAAATATTGAAGAGAAGAAAAAACTGTTTGGGAAAATGTGTCTCCATATCTCTCTCGAGCTCCAATCGTGCCTTTCTGGCCATCTCATGATTCGCCTTGTATGGAAATGTTTGTGGCTGTGGAAAGGCCGTACACTTAACGCTTTTCGGTCCGCAAAACTGGTCGAAATTTGGTTATAACACATTTTGAGTGGATTTCAAGATTAAGAATATCTCGAGAACGAAAGGGGATACGTGCAATCTGATTGATCCAATCCATCAGGCACACCTTATTTTAGTAGAATCGATGTATATATATATATATATATATATATATATATATATATATATATATATATATATATATATATATATATATATATATATATATTATATATATATAATATATATATATATATATATAATATATATATATATATATATATATATATATATATATATATATATATATATATATATATATATGTATATATAACTCATTTTTGACTGATAAGTCACACAACGCCTTTCATATTTCCAGAGTCGACCAATTCAACGCAACACATCCCCCCCTCTTTCTCTCTCTCTACTGATAGACCTGACACTAGATTTCCGCAAATAAAAAGTATTATCCGCAACTAATAACTTACCTTGCTTCTAGCACTGAGGAATATCTATTACGATGTGCCCCACATTTTATCCGGCATTTTAATGGAAACGCTTAAGGAAGTATTTAATGCTTGATTTAAATTATTTTATGGATTTTTTCAAAATTGTTAAAAGTTTATTTGTTAGTATATTTGTGACGTAACTGCACTGGTGTAATCTGCTTTGATTAATAAAGCATCATTCATCAAAGTAAATTTTGCAAATGGTAAACAGTTCAAGCAATGTTGAGCAATTTGATCTTCGATAATAATAAATACGAAATTTCACCTGATTGCCAAAATTTTGGTTATACGCCTAATTGATTTACTTGAAACGCGCCACTAACTTTATGTTACGAAATATCTTGGACATGAAAGTTTTGTAAGCAATCCAAATAAAATTCTTCGCGCATACAGGCAAAATTACTATATAATTAAGCTAAAATATATTACACTGATACTCAAAATCGGTCCTGAGAAGATTGAAACTAAACAAACGAATTTTCGCAGAACATAGCCACGGCGAAACCCACTCCCATAAGAGTCGTCGTATGGGCGTGATCTCCCTACATAATATTCGAAGTTTTTGTCACAGTCTTTCAAAAATATTTATTTCTTTTTATATGACCCAAAATCATAGGCGAGATGCTGAGGACTTTTATGGGATGAGCAGGGATGGGGGCTAAAACCCAAAACGGTGCAGTTTAAGGCCCGATTTTTCCCATTTTTCAAGGGGAAAAACTCTTACTCGAAACGAAGAAAAAGATTCGTAAGGAAGACCAAAGGAGGGTAAAACAGCCAGTTTTTATATCTGTCAACCGAATCATATGTCGCAACCTAACTCTGTTATTCCATGCCTAGTAAGCAATTAACCTTTAAAAAAAGGTTTACATAAAACGAAATTTGAAAAACCATTCACTATCATATTCTTCATTCAGTTACCCTTTCACCGTTACCTAGAAAGGGTTTTCTTCTTTTAGTTTTAGTGTTGGTTTTAAGGTTTGGTTTCTTATCTGTAGTTTTTGTTCTGCACTAAAGACGACCGAGCGGAGGTCTCGCCCGAAATTTCTGCAAGTTTTTCTTCTATTTTCACTGGCTGTTTTGTCTTCGTTTTCTCTTCTTTAAGAATCTTTTTCTTCGTTTTGTCAGACGTAGCCGGTGTGGTCTCAGAAATTACTGACCCTGTCCTCTAGGCACAGGCACAACTACAGTTGTTTTTACACCCTTCCTTACATTAGAAACCTCGCCCCTAATGCTTCGAATCCTCAATATCTATGTTTGACATCTGCTTAGCACAAGAGAGTTGTAAGGTCAATGTTGGCCAAACATTAGATTTTTAAAGGGCATCCTAGAAAAATTTTGAGAATTTCTTCGTTGTGTTGTGCACAAACGAAGGATCCCATGTGAGTGTCATCAGTTTACATACAAATCTGGGGATTGTGCTTGTTCTCAGCTTGGGCTGATCACAAGGGCACAATTTAAGGGAGTTATAAAGCCAAATCGTAAATTCCTTTATCCGAAAAATTTACAAATAATGTGAATGAGCATTAAGGTAAAACAATCCTTTTATATCACAAAATAAACTTATTTAGATCTATAGTGAAACTATAGGTCTGATGGGTCAGTTCCTTAGCCTCTCCCCGTACAAAAAAAAAAAAAAAAAAAAAAATCCCATGACCTAAATTGTTAATCCATTTATAAGTTTCATTCATTTAGCTGTTTAGAATTAGCTGTTTATTGGTTAAGAAGGAGGAAAATTGCACAAGACTATCCAACCAAAAATGGTAAACTTTATGAAAGGGCAGTGCTCTATAGAGAGGGAAGAAAGAGGGTTTAAAACTTGAAATAAAATTCAAGACGGCCTGGTTTTTGTCCTCTTATAAAGTAGTTGAGTAAGATTAAGGTGGATAAAAGTTTCAGGAATAAATCCCGAGGCTATGCCTAAATTATTTCCAGAAAAACGTTTTAAAGCTCCTAAAAAAAGAATAAATCTTACATTATTACTGTCATTAACTCTCTGTGTACTATATTTTCAGTATTTTTGGCTTTATAGTGTTCTTGGCTTCCAGTTTCTTGGCTTTATACGAGCTGTAAATGATTTCAATCAGAGGGATATGGGTAACTTAAGAGCGGGAAATGGCGCTAGTGTCGAAAAAACTACCAACGCTATCTAGCGTTTGGCGACGCTTGGTATTTTTTCTGTGTAATAATAAGAATAATTAATTGTATTAGTTTAATTGGTAAAATTAGGATAGTAATTACTGTCTGATCTCAGTTCCTGACAGAAAGACGAATATAAAGCTTGAAAAAAATTCCAAATGTCGCCAGACGCTTGACGGTGTTGATAGTTTTTTATTTGTTGATACCAGTGCCAGTTTCTGCTCATATAAGTTACCCATACTCTTTGGTTTTACTCACAAAAATTATGTTCAAAAAACCTGATCAACACAAACAGAGAACATATAATTTAAATCTTACATGGCTGAAAAACTAAGCCTCATAAATTATATAAATTTTTTTTATCTTTAAATGTTCCAATATCACGAGATCTCTACTGTGTTTCACAAAAATTTCGATAAATATTTTTACAAAAAATTTTTCGTTTTTCTTTTTACGTTGGCAACATAAATTTCATTTATTTCATTCCTCGTACAATTGGGGGGTCGTTATCGCCTCAGATAATGTAAAATGTGAAACACGGTGTACTACCTCCTATATTTTTCATTACATGCTCAAGCGATGATGCTAAGCATTTTGTTTTACTATTTCGTAAACTTTCAACAATTAAAATGAATATGCTACGAAAACAGTTTTTTTTTTTTAAGTGAGAGATAGTTTCTTTTGTATGTGTTTTCTTTTTATTTTATTTTGTTACTCCACTTTACTATAACATTAGTAAATCAAAAATGAACTACTATTATTATAGTAGAAAATCAATACATGATAAACAGTACATAAGATTAAAATCTAAATGGTTGAGGGGTCTACAAAGAAAAACTATTAATTACATCAATTACTTTATTTTTTGTTTCTGAGACCCTTCCTATGTCGCACAGATTAAATGAGAAATTTTCCAGAAATAAACTATAAGCATCGGCTGCGGTAATCCAAAAGGCGTTCTATGGCATTCTCACAACACTTGGATGTAAAATACATTGCCTGACAAAAGAAAAGTGCCACCACTTAGTCTAATTCACTTTTCCCTCCCTTATTAGATTCTAAATACATTTAAAAGCTTCTGTTTTGTTTTTTTTTATTTAATTTATATATTTTTTTTTTCTTAATACGTATATTTTCTTATCTCATATATAAGAATAGTTGGGGAGTTTTTGATATCGAAATAAATGTTAAATAAAACTTTTAAACAATGAAATTTTAAAATAAAATCGAAATAGAAATTGACATAAACTTAAAACATAATATGTAACAAAATTGTATCATAAAATATTCTAAAATTAAATTTAAAACCTTAAATAAAAATTTTATTTTGTTCAAGATTTTAAGAAAAAAATTTGTTTGCTATATCTTGAATACCTAAAAGAATACAACTGTCCAGAGCTGTTCAAGGGGAGGGGGGCAAGCTGTCACAGGCACCTTTGCTGGGGGGGAGAGAGTACGCGGCTGATGGGTTCCCCACTTTGATTATATTTTTCACTTTGATTCGGCTTTTTTGCTTATATTTGATATGGGAGGATGGGGCTGTAATTAATTTTGCCCTGAGCACCACCAACCTGGAAACGGCTCTGGAGCTAGTCCTTAATAGAAAAAAGTTTTATCTCCTTTTTCTTCCCTTTGTTGGAATTTGTGTAGTATAGTGTAAAGCCTTGTGAATTACAACAGTAGCTATCCTGATATACTTACGGGACATGCCACTGTTTCTCAACATTCGTGTAAGGGCTAACATATTCCAAGGGTATAAACTTTCGTCCATCAATATTCGCAGGGGCTGCACTTTCCGTTGTTTTGGGTTTCTTTTGCGCTTCGACCCACTTCTCGAGTCCATTTAGAGTATGAGAAGACCATTCACCACCGTAGTGATCATTACTAAAACATAAGGATATTTTCAGGAAATACAAGCAAAATTAACAGGTATTTTCTTTGGGAGAATGGGGTCCAAACATGAAGTGAATTTTTAGGTCAATATTTTTGAATTTTTCAGAGGGGCCTTTGGACCAGTCTCAGGGGAGAATGCCCCTAGTGTCCCTGTGTCTAACAACAGAAAAGAACGGGAGGGAAATTATTGTCAATATTCAACAGAATAATGATCAGCAATAAAGACAACCCGATCTCCAGGCGTGGTTATTTTTACATAATAATTTTAACTATTTTTATTGAAACCAAAAATATTAGTAGAATACTAAGCGCTTCGGATGATTTTTCTTCACTGAACCACCTTGGCTTCAGAGATGGCGGGTTAGATAAACTATCAAAACACTGGTTTAGTTGGTTAAATGGCGTAATATGAGTACACTAATACTACTACTACTAGCAACTTACTGCAGCACCCAGCCACCACAGCCCAACAAAGCTGCGCACGGTCTTTCCCCATCCTAGTCTATTTAAATTCCTTAACTCCCCAGATTCTTTACCCCTCCCGAGAAATTCTAGTTTCCTTTAAATCCTTCCGAAGAATCTCTTTCCACCCTCTTTGGGGAGTACCTGCTTTTCGTCTGGCCCTAGATGGATGACCGAAAAGAACCATCTTTGTCAATCTGCCATCAACAATTTACAAAACATGTCCTAGCCATCTCAGCCTTTCTTTCATGCCACTAAAAAGTGGGATTGAACCCAATTAATCGTAAAGTCTTTTTTTATATATGGTCAGTTAAACGAGTGCCAGAATTAACCGTAAACAATTTCTCTATAAATTATGTAATAAATCCTCTTCTGTCTTTCGGAGCACCCAAATTTCAGAACCATACTTGATGTTTCAGAACCAGCTACAGTGATGACTACCGTCATCACTGTAGCTTCCAATATTCTAATCCTGGTTTGCAAAATTATCTTCCTATTCTTCCAAACTTTCTCAACTGTGAAAAAAACAACCTGGGCCTTGACTATTTCCACTATTTCCATCTTCACTGCATCTAGCAACTTTATTAATAATACTACCCAGGTAAGTGAAGCTATCTACCAGAAGCTATAACTATATAACTCTCAGACATTTCTGCCAAATTTTGCACAAAAACATTTCAGGATTAAAGGTTTCTTTAGGTGAATTGGCTTAACAAAAAAATCAACTTTCTAATGAAAGGGAATCTACCAACTTGTCAAAATTTTTGTTCCGACACCTTAGGGGGGGGGGGAGGGGGAAGGCAGGTATCAGAAAACAAAACAAGGGGAGGTATTCTCCAATGTGAAGAAGCTACCACCCCTTCAAAAAAAATTATCCGGTAACATGAGGGGTAAGTAGAAGAAAACGGCACGAAAAGGAGGCTGGTTGCCCTTCAATCCCTTTCGGTGCTCAAAAGGGCCTCTAAAACTTCCAGTTTACCCCGGAACACCGGGTAAACCCGGTTCCAGTTTACCACCGGAGCCGGGGACCTTAGTCGTCAGGCTAAGGTCCCCTTAGCCTAAGGACGTAAAAGTATAAGTTTCAACCCAGTCCGAAGATTTTTTGGCTACTTTTTGGGGGGACCCATGCCCTCAAGCTAATTCTTTATACATTAGGCTCCCCTCGGCCCAAGGACTTACAGCTACAAGTTTCAAAGAAATCCGGGACAGAAACTGTTTCATTACATTTCCATGCCCAATAATAGCCTCCTCCTCCCACTACAAAAGATGTGATCATCTTGACTCAGAAAATACCACTTGAAAGTTCCAATTCATTGCAAACCCAATGTCAAATAAGCCTCCCGTCTCCTACTAGAAAACCTATGCGTAAAGAACTGGCAATTTGCATTGCTTACGGCCCTTGCCCAAGGGATTTTGGGGGTCATGTTGTCTCCAAAGGCATGATTACTAGACCTTTTGGCCATTCTGAACAAAACAAGAGCATCCATGTTTTGATTGGTTGTCTTGAGAGGTTACAGGGATGAGGGGTGCCAACTATAAAAAAAGGCACGGGAGGGGCTCTGGCTGCCCTCCAATATATTTCAAGTATTAAAAAAGGTATTAGAGCTTACAATAAGACAATCGAATGAGCACCCTCCAAATTTTCTACGAACAACCCTTCTATATGAAGCAGCCGATTAAAAAGAAGCAAGGGACGGAACAATACATGGAAGGCACATGACTCTTTACTTAGCGTTGCCTCAGACTGTTTGGACACGGACGCGCCACAACACAGCAGTATGGCTCTGAAATTGAGATGACATATAAATACTTTTTTGTATAGCGCCAAATCGTTTGGTCATCTCATAATTTCCGTTCAATAGCATTTCGGTCCTATTCACGCCAAAAGCACAAAATGGCAAGAATGGGCATTGTGATATGACATGATCTATTTTGTTCCTATAAGCAAAGAAACCTTTAAATTCTCATTCGAATGAGCCTTTTCTTACTTTCTAATTTTTCTCATGCATCAATGGCTTGATACAATCACCTTTGGTGGAAATAAACAAACACAAGGAAAGTGTATTTAAAGTCCAAATATTTGGACCAATCCTGGGGGTATTTATTTTACATCCATCCTGCTCTACGCAGTTTTACCAAAGTGAATTTCTATCTTAAAATCCATCTAAATGTCCTCACTCAGGAAATGTTTAGAAGAAAAACAACAAAATCAGGGTATTCAGAACTTAACTTATTTTAAACTCCAGATTCCCCTCCCCCTAAGGCAAAACCTAAAACTTAGGCTATATCCACTTTAGCAGAACATAAACAAAAAAAGCATGCATCATAATCACATAATGAGTACTTACGCATCCAAATGCAATGTCAACTTATCTATACGTTGGAAGGCACCAGCTATGATGCTTTCAACCAAGCCTAGAAAAAAATTAAAAAGATTAAATTCCTCAAGAATACTTTGTTCTTTGAACTTGAGAACACAGGGCCAACATAAGGCAAGTAAGATGTGTGACTGCCACGCAAGTGCTGAGGTAGCTAGGGCGGCAAGATGTGCAACAAAATTTTGTTTTAACCTCGATTTCCACTCTAGTTGAAAAGTTTTAGGAAAAGCTACTCAAATATCCTATTCACTGAGGAATGACTTTTCTTAAGAAATATGAAAATAATGTAAAGTAAGGCTATGATAACAGTGCTGGGCCATTGCTGCAATTAAATATTCGAAACAAATTGAACTAAACTAGTTTTATCAGGTCTTGTAACTTTTTTGCGAAAAAAGTTCAATGTAACTTTGAATTTAGAAAGTTATAATTTTAAGTATTAAGTTTTAATTAAAGTTTCTAATTTCGTTACTAAAAATTGAATAGTAAGATTGGCAACTATCCCAACCTAAAAACAATAAAAATTCCAGTGATCGTTTTTGTCTCGTCGTTCTTCAAACATGGCAAATAAATACAAACCTGTGCTGACAAAACACGTGTACATAGCATTAAATAAATTAATCACCTTGTAGCCCCATTAGCCACCACAAATAGTTATTGAACGACCAAGAAGAGAAGTAACTGCGGACGGAAAAAGAAGGGAGACGCTTGAAAGCATGCGGTGGCATCGACCGGGGGGGGGGGGGGAGATGGGGCCTGTACCCTCTTGGGTTTTCACCCCCCCCCCTCTAAATTTTGAAACATACCGTTTTCGAGGTATTTTCATTGACATATGTTTTTTAGCATTGTAAATGGAAAAAAAAAACAATATTAATCTAATGAAACTTTTGAAAAATAATTCCCCCCCCCTACATTTTCATGAATTGACGCCAATGAGCAAGTTTCAAAAACCAGTTCATTATTTGAAACTATAAACTTCAAATTCTAAAAATTTCAAAATTTGTGTATAAGCCATAAAATTTTTAAGATAGCAAATTTACATTTCAATCACATGCCACATCAAAATGGAAAAGAAACCTTGATTTCCATTTTTTTTTTTTTTTTTCTTTTTTTTTTTTTTTTTTATCCCAATATAAAGACAAAACATATTTGAGTCTTACAAGAACTTCAATTGCATAAAACTACTTGATTTTAATTCTTCAAAAAAAATTGCACCCACAAGAAAAGAAGGAAAAACAAAAACATCATTTAAACTGAAAAAGAGGGATATTTAATATAGGTTAAAATAAAGGAAGTTATGGAGCCAAAGCTATACGAGATATACTTTTCAAGTGAAATCCTTCTAATAATTTATCTTCACATAAGGGAAAATTCAAGAAGAATCCTACAAGATCTTCTTTTATTCATTTGAGGGCATTTTTGTTCCTAGAGTAAAAGACAAGTTAATTAATTCCACTAGAAGCATAAGGACTAGTAAAAAATTATAGGATGAATATTTGAGAAATGGTACTAACTTCCACAGCCAGAAATGTTTTCATAGCCAAATTGACTTCATAAGTTTACCCTTAATAAAGATCTATTTCAGGATGCATGAGCAGCATTATGCCAGCACTAACGCCAATCCTACTTTTATGAGCACTCTGAAGTACACTTCTATTGTGAAGTGTACTTCACAATGTGAAGTAACAATGTGTTACAAACAATTTTTGGGAGTATTTGAAGCCTTGTTATCAGCTGTACAGGTGGCTTCAGTTTTATATTTCAAAGATCCCTCAAAATATTTGGGACCAAATTTTCACCTTTTGTGTTCCCCTCCCCCTCCTAAGACCAGGACCTTAGTAAACTAATGAATAAGGTGAGCAATGCTGCTTGAGTCCCAAGCCGTTTTTATGTAATTTATCACCAGAATTGCGCTAATGTGTTATTGTTGATACAAAAAAAAAACGATACTAAAATTACCTTAATCACATTAATTCGCAATTCGGAATGAAATAAGGTTTGGCTCCGTTGTTGATACGGTAGTTAAAATACTTTACACAAAATGCTAAAAAAAAAGAAAAAAAAGAGGGTCGTAACTGTATTTACAGCCCAGTGACACGCCTTCCGACTAGGAGAGTGGTGCCCAGTACCTATCTGTGGTGCCCACTTGGTAATGGGAACCACAGATAGGTATAACCAAGGTGACCAATCTTCTGTGGCTTAGAGTAGACACTGCCACACAACGTCAATTTCTGATAGAGTATGCGAGTTGGTTGGGTATAATGGATACATAGTAAAAACAAATGGATATGGTAAAAAGAAAAAAAAAAACAGATCTTCAAAGAATTCTCGGATAATATTTTTTTAAACAGAAGAATCAAGACATGTATAACTTAAGTTTTAAGCTAGCAAAAGCCAAACCTTAAGAAATCCATCCATCCCATAACCTTTAATTTTATCATTAAAAGAATATTTTGAGGAGAGGGAGACTCTTCTGTAGGTTTCATTGATTGGCAGGATACCTTGTGAAATAGAACTTGGATCATCCAGTACACATAGATTCAGTCCTTTGGGAGAGGAAAGTATTAGGGGATTTTTGCTGGGAGGGTTTGGGATACAAAGAAATATCACAATTTTAGGCCAGTTTTCAATTTTTCTGGAAAAATATTTTTTATCAATGTTAATGTGGAGCAACAAATGTTAATTTTACAAATGTTAATGTGGAGCCACAAATTTGCCATGATGGAAGTTATTAAGGAAAAACTTAAGAGGGAAGAAGTTCCTCGCCCCTTGGTTATGTTCATGGGCGTAGGGAAGGGGGGGGGCAGCTACCCCCCCCCCTATAAATTCAAATTTACGATATATATTAGCGAGAACTTTTTGTATGTTGGAATTTTTTGTTGGATGTTACCTGGTAGATGGTTAAAAAAAGCTGGAAATAAACAGAAATTTCCAAATATCGTTTGCGATATCAACATTTACGTTTCGATCTTCAATATTGATTTTCGGTCCAATATATAGATAGGAGACTGGCCCACGATCGGCTGATTTTTACTTGTTTAATTCTCCATGAATTGATTCAAGCGATAAGAAGTTGCTGAGCATGTCAAAGCAAAAGTAACTCATTAAATACCATCCTTGAAAAAGACAATTAGAAATACTCCGCCATTTTTCCACCTGGATGCCTCTCTATCCAAGTGGTCAAGAGTGCCAAACCTGGGCCATCCCGGCACTGGTTCAGTCGTCTCTGCCTTACGTTTGTCCACCGGACAAAAGAAAAAGAAAAGTGACCAGGGGAACATTACAGCTTGTTTTTCGGCTATAAAATTAAGAAAGAATATGGTCAGCATAAAAAACTACAAAATGAATTTCATTAAGGTTTAAAAAAAAATAAAGAGTATTAATTTCAAATCATACATTGACTGATCAACAGCAAAAGTAAGCCACTCCACTAATCTTGCTGTTCTACCTGTCAGTGGTGGTAGTTTTATTTCAACTTCTTTCTTTAAGACAATATTCATCTCGTCAGTTAGCGCAAAGTCTCTTGCTCCAGTCTTCTTCCAAAAGAGGACCTTAAGTTCTTCAGTTGCTACTTTTGATCATGATAACATTGTGAACAGAATTCCCTTTCTTGTTCTTCAGCTCAATCAGAATGTAATCACCAGTCTTGACTTTCTCAGTGTCAAATTAGAAGTTGCTGGTAGGGGGCTTGTCTTCAATGTCTATGCTGGGGTCTGAAGAGTTGTTGTATACAGGATCATCTACGTCAGAATCGTCACTCTAACTGTAGCTCTTGCTGCCAGAGACACGCCTTTTGCTTTTTAGTCTTTTCACTTGTCTGACTTTCTTCTGTTCCAGGACTTGGGCTTTTTGGCAGACACAGCTTTTATCCTAGCAGTAATGCATTCTTTCATAGGGGTGTCAGTGAGCACTTCTGAGTTTTTCATATTTTTTCCTGTTGATTTTTTGGGTTTGAGTTGATTGATAAAATGCTGCAAGTAAAGCAAAGAATGAGAGGCAGTCATCCAGCCAGAAGTATTTTCTGAGCTGATCATGATGGTTCCTGGTAAAGCTCCCCTGAGTAAAATTTCCAGACACCGTTTTTGTGGGGAAATAAGTAGAGGAGGGACTGTGTTCCCAATACATTAACACCAGCACAAATCGTGGTCAACTGACCTCTTTCTGCTGACGTGACCTTCCCTACTTACTTCTGGCCTCGCTGTGCAATGATTTTACCAGGCTTGTGGATTTTTTCAGACCTGATTCGTCAAAACTCCCAATGTCTTGTAGTCTGAACATGTGTTTATATAGGCCTCAATCCAGGTTGTTAAAGAAACCTCCTACACTGTGACAGTTGAAAGCAGTTGTCCGTCATAGGCTTGTACTTATTGGCGTTCTTACTAATAGAGTTTTAAGTCAATCCATAAAACCACGGTATCAATCTTTACCTGTAGTTCCTCCACTGTTTCCACTACCTTTGCAGTTCCGTTATCCGGTACTTTTATGCTCTTAATAATGGCATAAGTGTATGCAAATTTACACGTTTCTAGGGGAACACAGTCGAAAGCATATAAGCTATCGTTTTCAAGCAAGTTTTTAGTCTTTTTGCTTGTTCCTCTGTAAATATTGATCATGGGTTGTAACAGGGAGTAAGGAAATTCAGGTCCAGACTTTTTAGAGGGATATTCAGCTTCTCAACTTTTTTTTATGTAGTCTTGCAGCGTTCCTCTAGGGACACCCATGGTACTTCCAGAGAATCCAACTGATTTCTTGTAGAATAAGACAGAAAAAACTGCTATTTTATTTTCTTCTGGATCACAGCCACCTTTCTTTCTTTTCTCTTCTGTTTTACTTTTAATCATTTTATCTTGAATGAAATTTAACAGAAAAAAAAAAAAACTTCAGTCCACCTACTGTTCTGACAGGATTAAACAACGCCAGAAATAACACAGTTTTGGGTATTAAGCTTGCCTTCAGCCTTTAAATATGCTGTTTACACAGCTTTTACAAGCATAGCCCACTTTCGGACACCTTGGTAGGGCATGGCGAATTTACCCTGGGTATTGTGGCCGAACATGGGAGTTCACTATCCTACAGGATGAAAAAATACTAACAGCAAACTGGTGAAGATGGCACGTCTCGGAAGCTGCCAAAAACAGGCAAATAATAGGAGAATACAATGTGAGTTTACAACGCAAGTTTTCTAGCATTCGTAATTAGGCGTAGGCTTTCAGACAAAATTGAACAAAATTCTAGAGTTTATCACCATAAAACCTGATCCAATCTGAAATTTTTCGTAAAAGTATTAATTATCGTCAGACTTTTAAAAAAAGATACACTGCAATCTGTCAGAGCGTTTATAATCCACCAGAAGCCCCATAGGTTTTTGTATTGAAACTATTTGCTTGGCTAGACGTGGGCGGTCTCCCTATACCAATTTTAATATTTAATTTTACCCAACTGTAAACTTTTGAGTTGAATTCTTAGAAGAAGCTGTTATCTAACCATAATGTGATTTGTGTCAAATCGCTTTTGCGGTGTTTATGTTTTCTGGAAATTGGAAGTAGGATAGTGGGTCTCTTATGTTATACTGTTGCAGGAAAAGGAGAACATGGAAAATGTTAAAGGCCGAGTTTTAGTGAAATATAGAATGACTAGATTCTAAAGACCTATATTCAAAGGACCTCGGGAAGCATTAGTAAGATCCCTCCCCCCTCCATCACAGAAGCGGCTCCCCCCCCCCTACACAAGATGCTGCCTACACCCATGGTTATGTTACTATTAAAGAACAAAAAATCGATTCACCAAATATATACTTTGCCCTCCAAAGATCTTGAAAAAATGGGATTCCTCATAGTTAATGTAACTTCCTTCAGGTCAGCAAATAAAGATGTTAAACAATACCTATATTGAATTTAGTTGTTTTTTGTTGTTTTTTTTTTTTTGCATATATTTCTGAGAAATTCGAAAATTAAAGAACATTTTACAAGTTGAAAATTAAAGAACATTCTGCACAATTTCAACCTGGATAGAAGATACAAAATGTAAATACAAAACAATGCTTGGAAGTAAACATGAAATAAACTTTTAAGCACTAACAGAGACAAAAATGCTAAATTCAAATGTATATTTCACTTAATTCAATAAACGAAAAGCATTTTCAATTAAATATATATTTTCTAAATTCAAATTCATTTAATTCCAAAACAAGACATAGCTCTCGTGGGCAAAGCCCAAATATGATGTCTCTTAGTCATAATTAGCAAAATAAAGTTGTCTGATAAAACTTCGTCAGGATAAATAAACTAAAGGATAAAAACACTTGAGATTGAGAATAAAATTATCTGATAAAACTTCGTCAGGATAAAATAAACTAAACAATAAAAACACTAGAGATCATTGTAATATTTCACAAAGCTTGGCACAAAGCTTTTACTGTAGTGGATGGTGTTACAGTGGACTGGGGTTAGTTTCGGAACCTTCTGAGCCACTTACCTGGGGGACGAGATCTTGAAGGGACAAAAGGCGGGGGAAGGAATGATCGGTGGATGGGATGTTGAAGGAGGGAGGAGCCAAATCTTTGGCATAATTTTTCTTGGCGGGAAGAAAGGGATTCAAGTTTAAATTCCTTGAGGTAAAAGGAGTAAGGTAGAGGGGAACCGCCATAAATGATTTGCAGTGATCTCTTCTGAACTCATTCTATTTTATCAATTTCATCCTGGGTAAGGGCAAAGTGCCAAACCGGACAAGCATATTCAACTAAGGGGCTGATGAAAGTGTGAAATATTAGTTTCAGCTTGTCCTTAGGAACTCGAAATTTTTTTCAGTGTTTTTAGCATTTGGATTGTGCCTTTAGCTTTTTTTACAATTGTCTTTGTATTCTCCCGCCATGAGAGGTCAGAAGAAATCACCACACCAAGTAAGTCTAATTTGAAAGTTCAGAACAAGGTTTATTTAATCTTAAATTATGAAAAAAAAAATTTGATGCGGAATCAAAACAAATCTTTAAGGCCAAAAATTGCACAGGTTATAAGGTAATGGCGCATATTTTCGACATTACTCAAAAACGTCTAAGAAAAATAGCAGTTTATTGCAAATTGCAGACTAGTTGGTAAACTTTTACCATATGCTGGTTTACACCAGTTAATAAGTATAAAATTGCTTGTATAAAATTGCTTGTGTGAATGCTAATTTTGAGAGCAGTTTTCCTAGTCTAGGCCACTGGCGGGCATTGACACTGATGCACTTAGACAAAGTTTGTGTTAAAAAAATGAAACATTTCAAAATAAATGTACAACACACACAAGGCCCAATGAAAGTGCTTTTAGCCTCATAATTTTACTAGATCTTAATTTAATAGGTTTAAGAGAATTTGAAATATGCATCTCAAATTTGGAAAAAAAAATCCTAATATGGCTTTAAGTTCTACTCACATCACTGGAACTGTGTTTTAAAAACCTAGAGTCAAAGAAAAGTAGACCAATAACAAAACAAAAGAAAAAAAATAAGGTTGTGCAATTTTCTAAGCCTTTAGATTACAAAAAAAAAGCAGAGATAGAGGCTTTAAAAAAAACTTTTTGAGGTGTAATTTAGGCTTTGAATTCATTCCTGAAACATTAATTAATCTGTCCAAGATCTGTGCACAATAAATAAACGCCCACAAGATTTATTAACCAAAACAACTTTTTGTGAATCTACATTATGAGGCAGAAATCAGAAAGAAAAAATAAATATGCCATTTGATTCCCCATTCAATGTTCTTCACAAACATAATTATCACTGCTGTTGTAATTGTATCCCAACCCCTCTAATAGGGCTGGATACAGTCCCAGGCTATATGCAAATGTTTGAGTTTTTTCTTTCTTGTTAGATTTTTTTCAATCTGAACAAACTGTTGATGAGAAATAGGTACAAAAAATAATAGAACCAACAAAATCAGCTACTCTTCATATAGCACGTCCCAACATGCACAAAAGCCTGATGCAAGCTTAACTTGTCTTGAATTAGCCTTGCAACTTAAACCCTTGCAGTGGCACAAAGTCACAAAATCGTAGGGGTTACAATACTTTTCCAGAAATCTAGGTGGCAGGGGCAATTTTGCTGTTTTATTTATATTTTTCAATGAAAATACGAAAAAAGAATTTTTGCTAAGAATACCAGAAAAGGAAAATTTTCCAACTCTAAGTGGGAGTGAAAACAAATCTAGGGGAGGGAGGAAACACCCTGTTTTCCTCTCCAATTGATACCATTGAGCCCTTGTTGATACTGCTTAATCAAAGCAAAATGCAAAGATCATTTGCACAGTGAAACCAACCCTTGCTACAAATACTTGCATTAAACTTAAATCAAGCCAAGTTAACAACTTTGCCACAAGCAAAGTGGGTACACAGAAGAGCAGCATGTTCTTTTTTCAGCTTGAGAGTTTGCAAAGGCTATTTGCCTTCAGTCTAAACTAGCCTACTTTGACCTATGAAATGGGAAGCGTTATATCTTTATTTGTATTTAGAGCAACAGGTTAAAACAATTAGAAAACTATGGAACAATTAGCCAGATAATTAATTTGTGTTATAAGTTTTAATTTTTAATCTCTTTTGTTTCTATTAGTGCTATAAAATGTTGTTTTTATATTATACATAATTTGTGTGTGTTGACCTCTCATGTTAGCAGTGTTTCTGCCAACCAAACAAAAATCGTTTACTAACAATTATGTTGTTTTTGCAAACAAACAGTAAATTGTCAGCTAAAATACTAGAGAACTTCTCTGACAAATTGAATTTCTCATGTGAATCTATTCGATGTCTACAAGTTAACAGATATTTGCTGGTAGACATTGTAAAGGAACTGAGTCTGAATCAAGAATTTGGCTTGATATCTCCCTATTTGCCAATATCGACTTGTTTTGCAAACTTATTTTATGAATTTTTCCAAAGTTATAGGCTTGAATCAATGATTTTACTTTATAATTGGCTTGTTTTGCCAGCCTGTTCTAACCAATGCTTTAATATTGCAGAATTGAAACTAGGATTTGACTTACTGTACTATTGGCTTCATTTAAGCTAAGGAGGATTAAATGGGGGGGGGGGCAATCACCCTTAGATTTTGAATAGTACCTTTGTTGGTGGTTTCATTGAAAAATATTATTTTTTGTATTTTCATTGAAAAAAATCAAAACAGCAATAAAATTGCTCTTTTTACAATTTGAAAAATATATCCCCTCCCTCCTAATTGCCTTGTATTGGTATTGTTTCTTAAGCTTGCAACAACAAAAAAGTTAGACAGCTATGAAGCAAGCTTGTTTGATTCTGGCTTGCTTTTGCAAGCTTATTAATTTAAAAAAAAAAGTATTTCAAGGGTCTATCATATTGATGATAGACCCTTTCTATGATTTATATAGCCTAATTTGTTCTACCTTTAAGATCCTAAGTTGAAAACTGGGTAGGCTCCATTGTTGACTATCAATGCATTGTCAACATAAAAATTGTAAAACCCCTAGTATTCAGACAGTACCTAGTCTTAAACAAATATCTTGATTAAAATGTATGTCACCTAAATATGTACAAGAGGCTCCTGACCTAGACATGATGCATATACTTTTACATAGCTGGAACTGGCTGATAGGTTAGTTTGGATAGGCTGACTACAATCCTGTAAAACTTTATTTCTTAACTATTGGATTTATACAAAAGCCACCACTATAGCCTATCCTATTTAAAAACAGTTAATATATTCAAGCTAATCACATTTTTGCCAAGAAAACTTAGACAAATTCAATTGTAAATAGTCCACTTTCTAGGTAGAATAACAGAGATTTTGCAGCAACTTAACTATTAAATTGGTGATTAGCTGTCTGACTGCTAGCTTTAGCTTGATCTGGACTATACTTTGTTTTCACGTTTAAGCTTAGTTTTATTTTTATTTATTTACAGATCAAGAACTAGTTCAATTGAATTAAATGAAAGTATCTGCATGATTTTACTTACTAGAAACAACACCAAATCTAGGTTAGTGCTCTGTTCTACTTAAAGTAGTTACTATGCCCTAGTTTTAGAAGGCCATAGAGTTAAATAAAGGAAAAGTAAATAAAGTATAACAAACTAAGAATAAAGTAAGTAAGGGAAAGTGGAAACAGAAAAAGCACAAGCATTGGTATATGGGCAGCTCACATTCAGTACCAAAGCAATAAGTTTTTCATTTGATTTTTATTAAGAAAGAATATGCAGGAGTAACAAAGCAACCTTTAACAAGTAACTCCAAAGACACTAAGAATGCCTTATCAAATATAGGTTGTGGGGACAAGCTGGGTATCTTACTCTATGGTTAAAATATTCAGGTTTATAATATACTTATTGAGAAAATTTAGATAAATCCAGGGCCAAAATTACAAGATTCCATAGATGACATAGAGATAAGGTGAATATGTTATCCAATTCCCCATTTTTATGCTCTTTTCAAATATAATTATCAATTTAGTTGCAAATGCATCCTCCCCTGATAGTCCCTTATATACCCTAAGGAATATCTAAAAACTTAAAAAAAACTAAAACAACAAAATTTTTACTTATGCAGGGTGTTTTTATTCATCACATTATCATGATTTTATCCTGTATTATATACTTTTTGAAATTATTTTAAATTATATTTTGGTAAATTACACACACAATCACACATGGAGATAGGTTGCAGACTGAGAAGAGAGGATAACTGGTTTAATATAGGAGCTAAAATGTTTGATGGCATGGTCATTCAAAGAGGGAGGGGCAACCAGGGCAAGCTGCTCTAGGTACTGTGGCTGGAGTGTGGCACCATGGCTGGGGCTTTTTTATTTGAGTTGAGAAGGGGCACCTTAATGAATTTTACCCCAGCAGAGCTCTTCAAAGCAGAGGGGGACAACTGAGACAGTTTCTTTGGGTTCTGTGGCTGGCAGGGTTGCCTAATTTTTTCTTTTATTCAGCTTTTTTTGCTTATATTTGAGTCAAGAGGAGGGGGAAGGGCAGTAATTAATTTGTTGCCTGGCACCATCAATACTATGATGATGCCAGAAAGGCATCACATTGTGGCATCATCACCAAAAGTGAGATTTGCTTGGCTGTGATGTCATTTTCAAAGGATTCTAGGCTATTTTAAAGAATTACCTTCTTAAACCACATTGGCCTGCCATAATACAAAAAACATTTGTTTTGTTTGTTTATTCAGTATCCATGTTTATCCTTAAAAACCCCCATTTTTGATTGTTACCTTTTCTTATATTTTAAAAATTCCTACAAATTTGCTTCCAAAATAACATTTTACTATAAAGAGTAAGGAAAATACTTATTACAATTCCTGAATCAGCAGCAAATGTCAATTTTATCTCAATGTACATCTTATTTTTAGAAACATGTTTTTGAATTTTTGGTGGCTATGGACTCTTTTACCTTTTGGAGCCCTATTAAGAGCTCAAAATGGAATTTTTCCTAGAAGCAATTGCTGAATTATGAAAGAGCATAAGAAGAGGCATCAAGTGATGTATTCATTTTCATCCTAGCTAAATTATGTTGAAAACTGCAAATTTACCATTATACCCTGGCTCTACTGGTAAATTTCTAGGTGGCCCTGTAATTGAGCTAGGATGAAAGTAAAACATCATTTGATGCCTTTTTGTATGCTCTTTCATAATAAAATAATTGAGTCTGGTGCAAATTGCATCTTGAGCCCTTAAAGGGGCCCAAAGGTAGTTCATTTTTGAGGTTATTACCTAACTTAACCTGCCAAATGCTTGACTTTCAATTCAAACCATTTTCCTGCCATTTCAAGTTTTTCAAATGCAATCAACAAAAATAGCCTTGAATTTTGTAATTTGAAACTTTGCTGTTGACTATTCAGGGTATATTCAAATTTATGGTATAGATTTGCACATTAGGGGGGTGGGGGTAAAGTTTGTGGTAAATTTGCTGTGGACCATACAATTTAGCTAGGATGAAAGTGAAAACATAACTTGATGTTTTTTTATACTCTTTCATAATTCATATAAAATAACTTTGGGGCCCCTTTAAGGGTTCAGGATGCAATTTGGGTAAATTGTTTGTTGTTCATATTATTGACATATGAATAAAGTAAACATACCCCTCAATGCCTTTTTTTATGCTCTTTCCAAATATAATAATCATTTTTGTTGGAAATGAATTTTATCCCCACCCCCCTAATATGCAAATATATACCCTGAATTGGTATATATACGGATGGGGGTAAAATTCATTTCTGATAAAAATGATTATTATATTTGAAAAGAGCATAAACAAGGCATTGAGTGGTATGTTTACTTTATTTGTAAGTCAATAATATGAATAACAAAAGATTTACCATGTTTACTTTATTCATAAGTCAATAATTTGAAGAAAAGGTAATAATTTGAACAAAAAGTGCATTTTGTGCCAAAAGTGATTATTGAATTATGAAAGAGCATAACAAAAAGGCATCAAATGATGTTTTCACATTCATCCTAGCTAAATTATAGGGTCACCTAGAAATTTACTGCTCTGCCAAACCTTTCTAAATAAAAATTTTCTAAGGGTAATTTTCAAAAAGGAACATGACAAGTTTTTCAGAGAAGGGACTATTTCTGTTATAACATAGCTTAGTGGAGGCCTTTCTTTGATCCTCTGCTGAGGCTATGCGTAGGTTTTTTGCTTAGCAGCATCCTATGGCAAGGGATTGCAAGCCAATAGTAGGGTATTCTATAGCCTGCAAAAATAACTTATAGAATTTCGTGTTTAAATGGAGAACTGCAATTAATTGTCACTCACCTGTTCCAATAATAGTAATTTCACA
The DNA here is from genome assembly GCA_027921565.1 of Artemia sinica. NCBI lineage: Eukaryota > Metazoa > Arthropoda > Branchiopoda > Anostraca > Artemiidae > Artemia > Artemia sinica. The sequence continues at coordinate 21,323,980 of CM051265.1, read as the reverse complement.
TTGATCAATATTCAGTTGCTCAGCCATGTTTCGCTATTTTGATTCATGCGCCTTGTAAATTCCGCAAAAGAATATTCCGGTCCAGTTCAATCGTTTTTCGCTTGGGTGATCGAGCCGCGCCCAAGACAAGGACACGGGTTTCCAGGCTATGAAGGTAAGAATACCTAGATAGCTCTGTATTATCAATTACTATTTTTTGCGAAAAATTTTGAAAGACAAGAAGAAAGAAAAAGAGTAGGGAACAGATTCTCAAAAATTTGGTGGCCAAATTTCGCCATTATTCCGGAGTCGTGCTATTTCAGAATGGAATAAATAGTGAAACTAGTGACAAGGGCAGTACAACTAGCCTAAACAGACGGATCTAAATCAAAATCTTGGAATTGGGGGGGGGGGAGGCAACGTGATAAGGTTGCCAGTAATTGACCAAATTCACAAGTTTATTCAAAACAAAGAGTAGAAAAAACAAAGGAGGATGTCTTTAAAACTAAAAACCTCCCTAGTTAACAAACGTTAAATAAAAAACAAGTTTTTTGAACTGAAAGTAAGGAACAACAATTATTATGTATACGAGGGGAGTTGCCCCCTCCTCAAAATCTCGCTCTTCACGCTAAAGTTTTCAGTATTTTTTAAAAAGTTTCTTATTGATCTAATTAAATGACATGTGTTAACGTTGCTCTACTTTCAGTTGAAATAACTTGTTTTTAGTTAATTTCTGACCGTTTTTAAAATAACGCCAGGAAATTTTGCTCCATATCCACAGAAAAATTGTTTTTAGTTAATTTCTGACCGATTTTAAAATAACGCCAGGAAATTTTGCTCCACCTCCACAGAAAAATCCTTCCATCCCACGGAAATATCCTCTGAACGATTCAATCCCGGTAAGCATTTACCCCGGGCAATTACCCTTAATACCTCCACGCGTAAAGTTGAGCTAGTAAAGAGAGAGCAGGACATCTAAAATGAATTTCGTAAGGAATTCTGGCAAATTCCCCCAGTGTAATACTTCCCCTGAAAAATTCACCCCCTGAAAAACTTCCCCCCCAATGAAAAATAATCCCCGTGCAAAATCTCACCAGCAGAAAATTCATCGTCCTCTCCCCACCCGAAAAATATATACAAAATTCTACATTTTTGCAGAAAGGATCTTGAAACATCTAGAGCAGTTTTTTCTGATACACTGAATATAAGGGTTCAACTTTCATTAAGGTTCTTTGACTTTTAGGGGGTATTTCCCCCTTTTTCGAAAATAAAGCAATTTTTTCAGGCTTTTAGCCTTTGATGGGTAAAATTTAACTTAATAAAACTTATATATTTGGAATCAGTATAATAAACAGATTCCTTTGATATATCTATTTGTATCAAAATTCCGTTTTTTAGAGTTTTGGTTACTATTGAGCTGGGTCGCTCCTTACTTACAATTCGTTGCAAAGTGTTTGATTTTCAATTGCTTTGTAGTTAAAAAAAAAGGTTAAGGCTACGTGCCAATATGGTGTGGTATATACCGACAATTTACCATTATTTCAATACAGCTGGTACGTGGAAATTTAAGGGTAAGAAATAGACGGTCTGAACTAAAGGTAGGTCTGTCAATATATTACGCAATGATTTTTCATTGTGTCCTGGGAGCAACATTTGACTTTCATAATGAAATGGTTTATTTTTTATTGTTCTTGTGCCCACCGACTTCAGTTTACTTTGAAGAAGTGGAAAGCGTAGAGTCCATGCTTGGTGGTTTTAGCAGAGCCTGTGGGTCTCAGGCCTGATTGATGAACATGACATTATATATTTTAAAGCTGCATACAATTCTTACCTTGGACAAAAAAAGAATGGTTTTCCTTTGTTCGTGAACTGGAGCCTACAATGTGAAAGCTGACGTGGAATTGTGTAGTCTATCTTAGAGAGGATTACCTGAAGTTTTCCAGCCGTTCCTTCGAGCCAGATTTCTACTTTCGAATGGAAAGCTCTGTTTAAGCAGTTATGCAAGGTGGCAGAACTTTCAAATTGAGGTTAGACTAAAGTATGGGAATGCTTAAGATGTATGATAATTTTCAATCCCAATTCCAAAATATTGTCGCAGAATAATAATAGAAAATGCAGAGGCCCCATATCCGAATATTTTCTAAAGGGTCTAAAAGTTGGTTCAAGTACTGCCATCTACGTTTACAAACCATTTATTTCTGATCTTGGGTACGGTCAGGGTTGCCACCCTGACCTTGAAGAATTTACTAAATCGGAGAGAAAAAATTTACTAGATCGCATCTGTTTTTACTAAATGCTCAAAAAAAATTTTTGCGCGTGCGGCTACGCCGCACGCGCACCATCAAGCATCGATTTTTACTATAGAAGGATAATCATTTTCCTTTTTTCTTCTTTTTTTCTCCTTTCCTTTCTTCTTTTTTCTTCTTTTTTCTCCTTTCCCCTTTTCTTTCGTTTTCATAGTATGATTAAAAGTTCCGGAAACCTACAAGTTCAAAAATCTTTATATATATATATATATATATATATATATATATAAGATTTTTTGAACTTGTAGGTTTCCGGAATTTTCAATCATACTAAGAAAACGAAAGAAAAGGAGAAAAAAGGAAATTGATTATCCTCCTACAGTGAAAATCGATGCTTGATGGTGCGCTTGCGGCATAGCCGAATGCTAAAAAAAAATTTTTGAGCATTTAGTAAAAACAGATGCGATCTAGTAAATTTTTTCTCTTCGATACATATATATATATATATATATATATATGTAATGTTACATTTCTACTTACTTTTAATTTCTCTCAACATGCTCCTTCCTTCTCAATAAAAATTTGGAGAGGAGATTCACCTAATCACCTTGGTTGGCTGGCTTTTGTTTTGATTCCAATAGATTTCCAATCATCACAAATCCAAGTGTCATTATAGCTTCATTTTCAGTTGGTAAGATTTGATACACAGAAAGCTGATTTTGTCGACCTTTAGACGCCGGAAGTGAAGTGTCTGTTTATGAAAATAGGTAACTGCTAGTTTATCTCTGAGACATACAAGCAAAATTGTAAATTGTAAAACAGACAAGCAAAAATTGTAAACTGTCATATGTTTACGATAATTTTTTTCCCTGAATTCATGGAAAATAAAAAAAAGTTTTGTTTACTCTAAACTTTTTACTAGATTTCGGGAAATTTACTAGATCCTCTAAATTTACTAGATTTTTTTTTTTACTAGATCTAGTAAAATCCTACTGACGGTGGCAACCCTGGGTACGGTTTTAATTTGATTTTCTGTGTTTGGCACATAGGTAGAAGAGCTTTATTAAACGTATCTCCTTAACTTTAATGGATCTGTCGCTACTAAATTAAAGTTTGGGAGCACTTAAGATGTACGACAATTCCTTGGCCCCAATTCCAAAATAATATCGTAGGAAAATGAGGAGATCCCAAATAAGAGCTTTTTCTCAAGGGCCTGAAATCGAGGCATGTTCCATCTAAAGGTAGCCAATTTTCGTGCCAAGTACTGCCATCTACGTTTACAATCTATTAATTTCTGGTTTTGGTTGCGTTTTTAATTTCTTTTTCCGTGTTTGACACATAGGGAGAAGAACTATATTAAATATGGTCCTTAACTTTAATAGAGTTGTCATTGCTAAAGTAAAGTTTTTGAGCGCTTAATATGTATGACGATTCTTTAGCCCCAATTCCAAAATATTGTGATCGAATAAGTAATAGAAAAATGTGAATATCCAAAATAAGAGTATTTTCTAAAGGGTCTGAAAGTAATGCCAAGTATTGCCATCTACTTTTACAAGTCGTTTGCTTATGATTTTGGGTGAGTTTTTAATATCTTTTTCCGTGTTTGATCTATAGCTAGAAGAACTATATTAAATATGTCTCTTTAACTTTCATAGATCTCTCATTGCTAAGCTGTAGATTGGGAGCGCTTAAGACGTAAGACGATTCTTTGGCCCAATTCCAAAATATTGTCGTAGAATAATCTTAAAAAAATGTAGAAATCCCAAATAAGAGCATTTCCTTAGGGGTCTGAAAGTCCTGAAAAGTTCTTTTCTGTTATGTCGAAAAAAAAAAATTAGCAACCACTCTGCTCAAAAACAAGCCAAGTCCTCATTCGTTCCAAACAAGTTGCAGGTGAAAAATAACTGGTACCTTTTTCATCCTTCCCACCTCTTACAATCAAACTTTTGACAGAGAAGATGGCAAGATTCACCTATTCTTTAATACATACTAAGGCGAATCCCTTACGTAAGAAATTCAGCAATTCTTCCTTCCACCAATAGAAAAGCCCTTTGATGATAGTTATTATCAGCTTGCTTACACGTTTTTTTTTCGAGAAGAGAGCAGTTTAATGACATAAAAATCCCAAAAGCTAAGGGTTAATTACTGTTTATTTAATTAAGGATACTACTACTACTATTACTAACAATTCACCGTAGCACCAAGCCACATGAGGCCATCACAGCTACACACGCTGCTCCTCCATCCCAATCTATTCAAAGCCTCCCTCTTTACACCCTCCCAGGAAGTTCCCATTTGTCTTAAATATTTCTTTAGGACATTCTCCCACCCCAACTACAGACGACCTGGGTTCCGTTTAGCCCTTGACGGTTGGCCGAAAAGGACATTCTTTTGCAATCTGTCATCATTTATCCGCAGAACGTGACCTAGCCATGTCAACCTTTCTCTCATTATAGACCTAGAAAGCGGGATTGAACCACAATTTTCGTACAGCCTACTGTTTCAGATACGGTCAGTCACCCGGGTACCCAGAACAATCCGTAGGTAATTTCTCTGGAAAGCATCTAGCAAATCTTCATCTGCTTTTTGGAGCGCCCATGTTTCAGAAATATATTTGACCACTGTCATCACTGTAGCTTCCAATATTCTAATCTTGGCTTGCAGACATATTCCTATTCTTCCAAACTTTTTTCAACTGTGAAAATAATACCTTGAGCCTTGGCTATTCTATTTTTAACATCACCACTGCTCCCACCGTCTTTACTAATAATACTACCAAGGTAAGTGAAGCTGTCCACCTGGTCAATCTTTTCGTTACCCAACGTCACCTTTTCATCTTCACTTATTCCTAGCCTTAACGCCTTAGTCTTCTTAACATTAAATTTCAAACCTGCTCTAGTACACTGAGCTCGCTAAACCTCCAAAAGTTCATTCATTTTGCTCACACTTTCATCTAGGAAACTTGAATCATTAGCATAATCTAAGTCCATAAAAGTTTTTCCTCCCCATTTGATTCCGTGTTCTCCCATAGCCTTTCCTGAGCTCCTTAAGACCAAGTTTATCAAAATGATCCTTATAAAGGGAGACAGAACACAATCCTGATTAACCCCTGGTTTAATACGAAACCAGCTGCTATCCTCATTCCCTACCTTAACCGCAGTAGTGTTATTTTCGTACATAGCACTAATCACTTTAATGTATTTGTCTGGTATACCATAAAAGGATAAGACCTTCGCTAAAGCTCTTCCGTCAACAGAATCAAATGCTTGCTCATAATCTATAAAACTGAGGACCAAAGGTGTTTGGTAACTCAGAGACTTCTCAATTGTTAACATAAGAGTGAAAATTTGGTCGATACATCCTCTGCCCTTTCTAAAACCCTACTGTTCTTCTCTTATTACTTTGTTCTACAGCATCTCTCAGTCAAAAAAATATCGTGTTATTAAGTAATTTACTACTTACAGAGACCAGGCTAATGCCTCGATAATTACCACACTTACTCCTATCACCTTTCTTATACACTAGCTTAATTAGGGTTTTCCTGAAATCGCTAGGTACTTCCCCTTTTGCAAAAATCCTATTCATAATCTTCAGTAACTTATTTCTAATCTCAGAGCCACCATATTCAAGAAACTCATTTTGCCCAGTATCAGCACCTGAGGCCTTATTATTTTTTTATTATTTTAGTACCGTCGCCAATTCTTACTCACAAAATAAATCTTCTATCACATTCAAGGTATCACAAACTTTTTCATTTTCCTCTTTGTCTTTTCTTGCAACTTTATCTCGGTTTAGCACATTCTCAAAATGTTCTACCCATCTCTGTTTAACTCTTTCCTTATCACTAATTGTGGCCCCGATCCTGTCTTTAAGTGGGACAAGTCTGGATTGACATAGTCCCTCTCAATTTATTAACATGCCAGTACAATATTTTACTATTATGCCGTCTTGCTGCATCTTCCAGATCCTCAGCAATTTTATCCATGGCCTCCGCCTCACAGCTTCTTAGTTCATATTTTAATGCCTTCTCCACTTTCTTTACATTCCTCTTGTTTTCATATGATCTATCACTCAGATAATTGTACAAATCCCTTCTCCTCTCTTTTAAACATAAAGATTTTTCCCTATTATTCGTAGCTGCACTCTTAATTTTCTTCCCTAGGACTGCCTCATCAATTTTACAAATTGTTTTCCTAAAATTATTTGATCCATCTTCCACATTGTCAAGTTTTAAACTCTCCAGTTTGGTATTCAACTGTTCCGGGAATGTTTCTCTCGCGTTCTCATCCTGGAGTCTACCAGCATCATAAATTCCCAAGAGGTAGTTACCCTTCCGAAATTTCAACTTTAAATTAACCCAAGACACTGCCAGATGGTGATCTTTACTTTTTACATCAATAACAGCACTCTAATATACCCTATTATCTATGGATCCTGCCAGTCTTTGGTTTACATTAACATGATCATATGATTTGCTGTGATACCATCACGTGAATGCCACGTTAACTTATGGGCCATTTTATTACTGAACACTGTGTTGGTTATAACTAGATTGTTATACCTACAAAATTACAGCAGTCTATAGCCGTTACTATTTTCCTTTCCTACACCAAATTTACCTAGGCTAGGATACCATCAATCCCCATTCCTACCGACCTGGGCGCTGAATTCTCCTAATCTCCTAGTAAGAATATCCTAGTAAAAACACAATATTTCTACCTGGGATCCTGTTTATTTGCTCCCGTAACTGTAAGTAAAATTCATCTGTAACTAGTATCTCCGTCAGTCAGTTCAACAGGGGCATATACTATTATAACTGATACCCTGAACTTTTTAGTCATAATTAAGCGATTAATATTCTATTTTTAATACCTCAATAATACAAGACTTAGCAGCTTCCTTATTCATCATGAGCACTACTCCCTGTCTATGTACCCTATCCTTCCTGCCTGAATAAATAAATTCTATATCACCTAATTTCATGTTTCCTACCCCTGGGATATTAGCTAATTAAGGATTTTGTTATAAAAAAAAACAATTTCTGTCAAACGGAAGATCTTAGCACTTTGGTTAGCTAAGAGTGAGCTGACGCAAAAAGGCTTACGTACAGTGGATGTAGCGAAAAACACAGAACTGCTTTTCTTAAATCGGTGCATTTCATCTATCAATGCACAAACGTAGTAGAAACGTAGAGTTGAGTACTTAATTTCTTAAACTTTTTTGCATACTGACCAGTGGTCTGCGTTGTTCAGGTACCGATCTTCTGATTCAATGCCTTCGGCCGGAATTGCGATGCCCAGTTAAGGGAAAATCATCGGACGCTTCCTGTGTTTCTCCCTGTACGCATTTAGAGCCGGGTCGACTCTGACTGAGCTTACAGAGTCAAACCATTGACCTTCGTTAAAAAAAACAAACAAAAATCAACAGGACTCGAAGCCCCGACATCACGATTTTATGTCTGAAGCACTAACCACTCGGCCAGTAGGAAGTATTTTCTTTAGAATCATCTTCAATCTCTAAATTGAAGGATTTTAAGCCAGGCAAAGAGCAGTCATGACGCATAGACTCAAACACAGAACAAATAAAATTTAAAAGAAGTCACAAGTCCCTACATGCACGAGGACACAGTTAAAACTAGGTTAAATCAATCTCTGTACCTGCCGTCAAGGTCGTATCCAGGATTTTTTTCAGAGGGGGGGGGGGCATTTTTACTCGCAAAGGGGAGGGAGTACAAAAAAAAACTTGACACAACGGAAAAAATTATTTACATGTATTTTTTTTAGCTTTTTATAAGTCAAACAAAAATTTCGGGGAGACAGATCAAACCGAGTAACCCCCCACCCTGGATAAGGCCATGCCAGCCGTATTTGCTACTCCAAAGAATAGGAAAAATCTTTTTATAATTCAATATTTTCTTCACAAGTGTATCACATTCACAATATTACTATACAGACCTCACATCAAGAGGTGATGATCGCAGAATCTGAAAATCCATAAATTAAAATCTGAAAATCCATCTGAATCTGACAGAATCTGAAAATCCATAAATTAAAACATTGACGAAAACATATAATTTTGGAAATATACAAAAGGTAAAGATTACTCCTTGTAACAAATTTTAATGTAAGCTAAATGGTAAAGTTTTGTTAAACTCTGTGATTGAGCTTCCCTATAAGCCATGCGTTTTGATCAATATTTTCTCAAAGTAGTGACGTAAATACCATGTCAATTTCGAAAAACTTGTGCCAAAAGCCATCAATATCATATATTAAGTCATACGGTGGTACATACCTGCCATATTGTAAATATTTTTTATAGTTTCAGTATTAAAGTGATCCTAAAATAGTGTATACCATAAGGATATGCTACTGAAATGTAATTGAAATTGGCCTCATAAAAATCTGTTCTTTAAAACTATCTAAAGTCAAAGTTGCTTTTAATGCTGAATATATTTAATAAATAAAATGTGACAAAAATTTGTGATTTAACAAAAATTTAATATTTTATTATAAAATTTAATATGACTGAGATAAACTAATTTTTTTCAAGATAATTAGAAAAAACGTACAAAAAATAAACGAGAGAAAACCAGAACATAATACAAATATTCTGTCAAGGACCTTAGGTCAGTCGTTTTCAAGAAGAAAAAGAAGAAAAATATAAAATTAAATGCTATGAACATTATTCTTTTTCTTGGTTTATCATTTTAGTTTTCGTTGGGTATTTTATTCTACTTTATGTATTTTTTACTTTTTGCCCTAAGATAGCACAAGCGGACGTCTCAGCCAAAGTATCTGCATTATTTTCTGGACTTTAATGGCTGAAATATGCTTTCGTTAATTTGTTCTTGCGTCACCTTAGAATTTTCTAAAAATTATGTTTGAGCCAGAGTTAAAAAAAACAACACATTATTTGTTATATCAATTCATCGGTATTATTAATTAAGGCTATTATTGAATGATTTATTTAAATTCATTATTTAACTGGCAATAATTTGAATACTTAATTAACGAATTGATTAATATCAACTAATTAATTAGTTAAAATAATATTTGATTTATTAAATTAACTAATAACGTTTTAAAAATAATGCAATAGGAATAAGGAAAACGGTTATTTTGGAAAACTCTATTTCCAAAAAAGGAATGTTTCAGAAAAACAATTTCAGAAAAACATTGGTCCAAAAGACCAACTAATTTCGATGATAATTAATTATTAATTATCTCCAAGAGAGAAACTCCCCCTCCCTTTCATAAATTTCAGAAATACCTCATTGGTACTACAGAGGGTGTTTCTGCACAAAAAAAAAATTAGCTTCCAGGTAAGTGCTATAGGGTAGCTGAGCTGAGCTTTGGCTGGTTAGAGTAGGTCAAATGACCTTACGCCACTTAAGTAATACTTCACTGTATATAAATATAAATAATATAGCAGTAAGATCACGGCTTAGTGATTTTTGGCTATTACATCCTCGGCACGTACAAACAGCTCCTCCCATTTAATCTGCCATCAGCGGTCCAATGTATATTAAATTGGAACGCGTATTTTCGCAGAAACTTTCTCAAAATGCCTTTGAAACCAACTCGAGACTTCGAAACTTACTTGTAATTCCTAAAAATATCTAATAATAACATTGCACTACTAATTACTTATTTTTATATATGTACTGGAATAAATTGATTTAAAATTAGATTCTTTAGAATTTAGTGTTGCAAAGGTGAAGCCAAGTTTCGCGTTCAAGAGAAATTTGACTTGTATACCCGTGAATAAATCGAATATCGCATATGTTTATAGTTGTTTAAATGTTCTCCTGAGCACTTGCATCTCGGTCCGGTTTTGTATAATGGTTGAGATAGGGAATGATCATACTGTATTATATTTATATACAGTGGTAATACATAGATAAAATAACAGTTAAAGCAAAATAGAAATTCGAATAATCATACTAGAAATTAAATATTTATCTAATATTTAAATCTAAACAACTAAAACTGCCTGCTTTTCCTCCGTTTTTGTTAGGCATGGAGTAAAATAATGTAACAGAAGAAAAGTAGCAACACATTACTGGTGGTGACGCTTATGGTGGGCTCAGACACACTGTTGAAAGATCAAAAAAGGTGTTTTGGGTCTTATCACAGTACAATGCTAAACTTTTGGTAAATCAAAAATAACAAAGCCAGCGAGCTTTCGATGAAGATTTTCCATCGACGGGGAGAGCCATTTAGAAGTAATCACCCCCTATGCATTATTAAAGCAGCAAAATAGCGGACTATTTTTAGATTGCTTCACGTGATCAAAATAATATAAAAGCCTTATAAACACATTGAAATTGTCAGTTTAAGTTCTTGGTATGCTTTTATGAATTGGTAATTCACTACCAGAATTTCAGCGCATGCTTATATGTATACATACATAATAGATACATGTATATAAGACTTAGTACTGTACTTACAGCATGTGGTATACACACATATATATCGTACCACGAAGCAATAGTACATGGTAATGAGCCTTTTATAAGTCCATAGAAAATGTTCTAAAAATTATAATTCCATAGAAATCTTAAAAGAAATTATTGAGCAAGAGCTTGATTCAAGCTTCAAATTACCGTTTTTACTGTAAGAGACCCTAAAATACTTTAGACACTATACTTTACTCTACTATAGTTACTATAATTTACTATAATTATTATAGTTGTAAGTGCTATATTATAGTAAATTAATTATACCTAATTTACTGTAATAATTGCATAATTTACTTGTAATTTACATAATATAATAATAATTTACATAACATACTGGGTTCATCGATTGATAAGCCCAGCTGGGGTTATTGAGAAGCGTATTTATGTTTTTTTCTAGTGAATGCCAGGAGTCTTTCCATCTTTGGTCAATACTGTTTGTCCCATATTCGTAATTTTTTGTTGTTTCTTTTTTGTTTTCCTTGGTTTATTCTCTGTCTTTCTAGGTCCTATCCAGTTTTTTTTTTGTGACGGGTTATAAGTAAAATGATGATGACGGTGATGATATAGACCCAAAATACTTTCAATGAAACTTTAAACGATATCCCAAACTATAAAGACGATTACAGTTAAGAGTAGTGCTCGCACTGCATTTGGTTACAATAATCCGAAAGGCGGTATGATAGAAATACCGAAATTTAGCAGTAATTTAGAAAATTAGAAATTTAGGTGGCATATTAGAAATTATATCTTACAAGTTAAAAATTTAGAAGGAGAGCAAAAAACTAAAAAATACACTTGGTGTACTTTGATTGGCATTGAAGAACAGTTGTTTGCACAATAGCGGCTTTTATCTAGACTTTAATGTAATAAAAGCAAAATTCTTATGTGAAAAGCTCAAAATGTCCCATATTTTTGCACTTTTGGAAAAGTGGAAACTACCAACTATCTTGAGGCTCAAATAAGATACAGAACGGGGAGTAGATGAATCGATTGAGCTCATTTTGTCCAATAGGATCGGCAATAATACTCTTTTAACAAAAAAAAAAAACAACAAAAAAACGCCTCATAACGCATTTCGAATTGCTGCAGCCGTGTTGATCGAAATTTCAATCACGGTCATAGAAGTACAATAAGCACGAATAATAACGATAGTGCTACTGTGAACAACTCACCAAAACACCAGGCCACCTGAGGTCAACACCCCTGCGCAAATCCCTCCTTCGTGCAAACCCATTCAAAGCTTCACTCTTTACCCCCTCCCATGAACCTCCAATTTGCTTTAAATTCTTCCTTATGACCTCTTTCTATCCAATTCGAGGACGCCCTGCTATTCGTTTAGGGTCAGACAAGTACCCTCCAAAATATCTTTGGCAATCTGTCCATTGAAGAAGAATAATATCTACTCGTGTGTTTATATCACCAGCTCAACTATATCTCTGACCGCGGAGTTTGTTAAACAGCTGTTTTTACAGGATGAATCACTGTTTTTTCAGTGTGTCTGTTCTTACCATTAGAAGAAGCTATAATACACAAGTATACGTAAATTACCCTATTCTTAAATATCAGAGAGGTTTCCGAAATAGCGTTTTAGCGTGCTTTTCTGACGCTACTTTTTAAGTAAATTGACTGATGAATCTGACGGAAAAGTAAGGCTAATTTTACCGTTTAGACTTTTGAACTCTGTGTGCTTCCAAAAAGAAACATTGTTTATTTTTGTTAAAATAAAATTTTCTATCAGATTGTTCTTTTTTTATTTATTCGGTGTCAAATGGGCGCCAGATTTTAGACAGTTTCAGAAACCTCATTTTTCACGTGCTATCAAGGTCATGCTAATAACGTTCACGCAAAGTAAACACTATTTCAAAAACCTCCCTAACAAAAACTGAAAAATACGTTTTTTAAATGGCATAACATAGTTCATAAGCTCTGACTAGCATTTTCGTGTATTCACTATTTTACAGCTACCGATTTCGCCACTGTTTACGTTCGGTGGGCTTTGGAGTAGAATTTAAGCGTTTTCTTTTTCTTCCCTTTTTAGTCACTGATTGTTTATAGATTGTTCTGTTGTGTTTATGAT
>CM051265.1:21098717-21306217 GCA_027921565.1 Artemia sinica | reverse complement strand
TTAAGCTTCAATGATGCTACTTACTTTCAGTTGAAAATAACCTGTTTTTTTTGTTAATCGAACAGTTCGTGATAACGAACTGTAAGTAAGGAGTGACCCGGCTCAATGGTAACCGAAACTCTAGAAAACAGGATTTTGATATCAATAGATACATCAAAAGAATCAAATTTTAATGCTGATTTCAAATATATAAGTTTCATCAAGTTTAGTCCTACCCATTAAAATTTACGTAATTTGCTTCACCTAATAAAGGGTGAAGACACTGTCTTACCCCTGAAACTCCTGAAAAAGATGTGTGAACGATTGCCACATTGGTAACCATTCGAACCACCATAGTAGTCAAGAGTTCAAAATACGTTTTGAAAACAAAATTTTTTCTTCTTAATTATTCTTCTTTCTTCTTCTTCCTCTTGAGTTTACTTGTTCTTCTGCTTGTTTCTTAGTTTCTTCTTGCTTCGTCTTTTCTAGATTGTTTAATTCTATTTTTGTTCGTTTTTGGTCTAATGGTTTAATGCTCATTTTGGGCTATTTTTATTCATTTTTTGTTCATATTTGATTCTATTTTTGTTCATTTTCAAAACAGTTCGTGGAAACGAACTGTAAGCAAGGAGCGACCCGGCTCAGTGGTAACCGAAACTCTAGAAAACGGTATTTTGATAAAAATAGATACATCAAAAGAATTATATTTTAGTGCTGATTTCAAATATATAATTTTCATCAAGTTTAGTACTGCCCATCAAAAGTTACGCGCCTGAGAAAATTTGGCTGATTTTTGAAAAAAGGGGGAAAGAAACCCTAAAAGTTATAGAACCTTAATGAAAATCACACCATTATATTCAGCGTATCAGAGAACCCTACTGTAGAGGTTTCAAGCTCCTATCTACAAAAGTGTGGAATTTTGCATTTTTTGCCAGAAGAAAGATCACGGCGTGTTTATTTGCTTTTTGTTGTTTTCCCCCCAGGGGTGATCGTATCGACCCAGTGGTCCTAGAATATCGTGGGAGGGCTCATTGGAACGGAAAATAAAAGTTCTAGTTCTCTTTTTAAGTGACTGAAAAAATGGAGGGCAACTAGGCCCCCTCCCACGCTTATTTTTTTCCCAAAGTCACCCGATCAAAATTTTGAGATAGCCATCTTTTTCAGCATGGTCGAAAATATGATAATTATGTCTTTTAGGATGACTTAATCCTCTAAAGTCCCCGGGGGAGGGCTGAAAGTTATCAACTTTACCCAATGATAACATATAGTATTGGTTATTGGGAAATATACAGACGTTTTCAGGGGGGATTTTTTCTGGTAGTGAAGGGGGGAGGGTCAGGGGTTATGTGAGAGGATCTTTCCATGAAGGAAGTTTTCACGGGGGAAGGGACATTGCTATGAAGGGGGCGCCGGATTTTCCAGCATTAATTAAAAAAGATCAGAAATTAAATAATAAAAAAAACAAGTTTTTCAACTGAAAGTAAGGAGCAACACAAAATTTAAAACGAACAGAAAATATTACATATATGATTGGGTTCACCCCCAAGTTAATACCTCGGTCTTTAAGCCAAAGATTTTTTTAGTACTTTCATAAGAGCTATTTATTCTAATTAACGGCCTTTGTGATTAAGGGGTCATTTTTAAAGAATTGGAACAAAATTCGAACTTTAGCTTAAAGAGCAAGGTATTGACTAGGGGGCGAACCCCCTAATATACGTATTAAAAATATATGAATATAAAAGTTATGTATATTTATTACTAATAAAAACGTTCGTACATAAAATTAAACAAGTTTCGAGAAAGCCATTTAACCAAATAAAAGTAAAATTAATATGCAAATTTTGTTTTAATTATTCATGTACAGTGAGCCAAAATCAAAACCTGCATTAATTCAAAAACGTTCAAAAATTAAATAAAAAAACAAATTTTTTTAACTGAAAGTAAGGAACAACGTTAAAAACTTAAGACGAACAGAAATTATTCCGTATATGAGAGGGGCTGTCCCCTCCTCAACGGCTCGCTCTTTACGCTAAAGTTTTTTGTTGTTAAAAAAAAAATAGAGTTGAGACAAAGTCAAACTTTAGCGTAAAGAGCGAGGCGTTGAGGAAGGGACAGCCCCTTTCATATACGGAATGATTTCTGTTCGTTTTAAGTTTTAACGTCGTTCCTTACTTTCAGTTAAAAAAAACTCGTTTTATTTATTTAATTATTAGCAAATACGGTGGGAGCAGTGAAGATGTTAAAAGTAGAATAGCCAAGGCTCAGGGTGTTTTTTTTTTTTACAATTAAAAAAGTTTAAAAGAATAGGAAGATAAGTCGGCAAACCAAGATTAGAATATTAGAAGCTACAGTGATGACAGTAGTCAAATCTGGCTCTGAAGCATGGGCGCTTCGAAAAGCGGATGAAGATTTACTAGATGTTTTCCAGAGAAATTGCTTACGAATTGTTCTGGGTACCCGGCTGATTGATCGTATTTACAACAGTAGGCGGTACGAAAAATGTGGTTCAATACCACTTTCTAGGGCTATAATGAAAGAAAGGTTGAGGTGGCTAGGGCACGTTGTGTGGATGAAGGATGACGGATTGCTGAAGATCGTCCTTTCCGGCCAACCATCTAGGGCTAAACAGAAACCAGGTCGTCCTCGTCTGGGATGGGAGAACGTCATAGAAAAAGATTTAAAGGAAACGGTTAAGACGACTGAACTGTAGTAAAAGGAACACTAGCTTAAGACCCATTCACAGTGAGATTTTACTAATACCGAGATAAAACTACCACTAATTTAAGCCGATTCAGAATTTTCCCTGGAATTTTTCAGCCAATCAGTAAATTTTAAGAAAATTCTGATTGGCTCAAATTGAAGTTACCTAACATCGGCTGTATTCAATCTAATGATGAGTGAGCATTTATAGAAACGCAATTCCAGTCATGACTTACTTATGAGTAAGTCACTCATAAGACAAAGTCATGACGCTGTTCGTAAGACTTACGCACATCATAGAATTGTATGCTAACTATATATATGCTAGTATTACAGGTTTATATATTATGTAAATACCTAACAACTATATAAATGTTAAGATTGTATACTTGCTTTGACTGCTATTTAAAGAGGAATGACAGTCAATAAAAACCATCTCTAATATATGCAGCGACCCACCCCTTCCGGTAAAAATGAAGTTGTTGACGGGGTCAAAAGTTCTTAAAGCAACAAATAACAATCCAATCCTTCCACTGCACCTGGGAACGTTGTTGAAGTAATTGCTATCAAAAGAGACATTAGGACCTAAAGTCATAACAGACAGTTAATTTGCATTATTCGTCTTCCATTTTCAAACAGTAATCTGATCAAGTCACAAGAATCGATCTTACACAGCAGGGACAAAAAGTGTAATCGACAGTGCTATAAGCTTTTTATAAGCTGAACATTTTGTTCGTATTTTGACAGGGTTTCATTACCTCGTCGGCAATGTAACGCCTTGAGATTGAAACAAGTTATATCTTTTACTGATCAAAGAATGTATGGTCGTTAAAATGCTCAATTACAAAATTTTTCAAATTGTAAGCAGCAAAAAAACTGACAGTTATTGAAGCGTGTAGTCGTTTCTTATTATTGGCAGAAAAGATTGTTTGAACGTGACATCATCCCTAGTGACAGAAACGATATATTTAATTTTTTTCTTATTGCATTTTTTGTTTAATTGCAATATAAATAGAAAAAAGACCTGTTGAACTTAAAAACCTGTTTCAAGGACTTCAAAACGGTATTGGCTAGCCTGTTCTTTATGTACCCAAAATAGTTTAAATTCTTCTTTGCTCTTTCGTTTTGGATATATTTTTTCCAGCCATTTTGATTTTTAATAAAACGAGTTGAATAATCCAAGCATAGAGAACAATGTTACCAGTTGTCTGGTTGCACCGCCATAAAAGTGAAAATGCGCCGAAATCTCCCCTTTTCTTGTGAAAACACGCCGTATGAACGATTTTAAATTAAAAAAAAAAAGATCGGCGCAATGCGCCAATTCGAAAAATCAATGCTCAACCGCCTCAAAAAAACGCCAAAATGACACAAATGTCATTATTTTTCTTTTACCAGAGACACTTCATATGGAAGGGATGGTCGCCTGAACTTTGAAGGGGGCTCATTTGATTGGAAATCGAAAGTTCTAATGTTCTTTTTAAGAGTCAGAGGTGATCCGAATGCAACCACTTATGGTAATATAAGGTGCTAATATAAATATTTTTTTGTTAATAAATTATTTATCTCTATATTAAATTTGTATATACCTAATTTTTTTCGTACTACATTTTTGTTTAATTATAATATTAATATAAAAAGGTCTATCTTTTAAACTACTTAATTATTATTGCTTAATTGTTTTTTACTTTTTAGTTTATTGTACTATTCCTTTTATTTATTAGCAGCGTCCTCTACTATACTTTAATAGAAATTAAATTTTAAAATTACAAAATAATTGTAAAAGTTAGATTATTTTTTTGAAATTTTGCGTCCCTAAAATTTCTGTGCCCGGGGCAAGTACTTCTGTTTCTAACACCTGTCCCCCCTAGCCCCCTCCCCCCTAAAACCACCTCTGCTTACGAGGTGAAATTTTGTAACAGTTTGAACCTCTAATTGGTGTTGGTGTTATTGACTTTGGAGAAACAACAAACAACGAACAATGAACGGCACTGACAAAAGACCAATGCGATCGTTCTCCAAAATTCTAATTTTCTAAAATCCTTGAAACTACAATAAAGAAATACGATATAGGTTGGATTTAACATTAAGATCTTCCTGTGGGTGCTTATAGGCTAAATTTGCCACGGAAAATTCCACACAGAAAATCCCTCCCCCGAATTATTCGTTTCGCGGAAAATGTTAGGGACCCATTCTCTAATGCTAACAGTACAAGATCATTGACCTCCAATGAGCTAGAATACTGCCAGTACAAGATCACAGAGCTAGAAATACTAACGGGAGTGAGGCAACTAATACAAGAAAAACACAATTTCACCCCTTGAACATTCCTTGATAACGTATTATTATTAATTACCAGATAAGATGATGTGTAATTGATATAGACATGAATTACGTTGAACTTATTGTGTACTCCGATTGTGTAAGAATTGATGACAGAAAAATCAATAGGCTTCATAGGAATTTAAAATGTATTTGTGTACAGTTGCCAGAACAAAGGAAACTTCAGAGATTAATTGACGTTTTAGGGGATTACTTGGGGTGAAACAGTTTGAAACATGTGACTTGACATAGCGTTACTTCTCGGTTTTGGTCCCTATAATAGACAAGTACACAATATGGGATTAGTGAAGACGGTTATGGATTTGAACCATCAAGGACCGCAACCACCAATGACCCTAGCCACCAAGGACCTCGACCTCCAAGGTCCCCTCTACCCAACCTCCAAGGGGCCCCCTCCCTTCAACTTTTTGGACCCATCCCCCCATTTTGATACTTTTTTGAAATTTATTTTTTTTAACATGATAATTTTATTTCAACTTTTTAACATGTCTTAGAATGAACAAGTACACAATATGGGATTAGTGAGATGGTTATGCATTTAAACCATCAAGGACCGCAACCACCAATGACCCTAGCCACCAAGGACCTCAATCTCCAAGGACCCCTCTCCCCACCCTCCAAGTGGTCCCTCCCTCCAATTTTTTGGGCCCATCCCCACCATTACTTTTTTGAAGTTTATTTTTTTAACATGATAATTTTATTTCAACTTTTTTTTACATGTCTTAGAATGATATAAAACATACTTAAAGCATAAAAAATTGACATTTAATGGGATTATTTGGGGTGAAAGAGTTTGAGACATGTGACTTGACATAGCTTTACTTCTCGGCTTTGGTCGCTATAATAGACAAGTACACAATATGGGATTAGTGAGATGGTTATGGATTTGAACCATCAAGGACCGCAACCACCAATGACCCTAGCCACCAAGGACCTGAACCTCCAAGGCCCCTCTCCCCAACCTCCAAGGGGCCCCTTCCCTCCAACTTTTTGGGCCATCCCCCATTTTTATACTTTTTTGAAGTTTATTGTTTTAACATGATAATTTTATTTCAACTTTTTTTTACATGTCTTAGAATGACATAAAACATACTTAAAGCATAAAAAATTGACATTTAATGGGATTATTTGGGGTGAAAGAGTTTGAGACATGTGACTTGACATAGCTTTACTACTCGGCTTTGGTCGCTATAATAGACAAGTACACAATATGGGATTAGTGAGATGGTTATGGATTTGAACCATCAAGGACCAAACCCGCCAATGACCCTAGCCACCAAGGACCTCAACCTCCAAGACCCCTCTTCCCAACCTCCAAGGGGCCCCTTCCCTCCAACTTTTTGGGCCCATCACTCATTTTCTTATACTTTTTGAAGTTTTTTTTTGAACATGATGATTTTATTTGAACTTTTTCTACATGTCTTAGAATGACATAAAACATACTTAAAGCATAAAAAATTCACATTTAAGCTAGATTTCTTAATGTTTGTAGATGTGTGTTGTCTGAAACCTATGATTTGGGGTGCTTGGTTTACTATTTCGCACTTTTCTGACATAGGTTTCTTAGCCTTTCGTAGGTGTGTTTTGTCTGAAATCTATGATTTGGGATGTTTGGTTTACTATTTTAGACTTTTCTTAGCTAGGTTTCCTTTCTCTTCTGAATTTTCTTAATGGAAAGAAATGAGTTACAGATCAATTCTATTTTTACCACAGAAAATAAAAAGATTCCGCTTCAGTTCTGATTTTTCTCAACGAGGAGAAAAAAATATTCAAAGTTCTGTTCTAAATTTCTTATTAAAGATAGAAAAAAGTTATACTATGATTGTGAATGTTCGCCATGAAGATAAAGAGTTCCACTTTAATTTTGAGATTTCTCAAAGAAAAGAAAAAAGTTACAGTTCAATTCTAATTTTTTCCAAAGAAAGTAAAAAAGGTTCCACTTCAGTTCTTAATTTTCTTAAAGACATAAAAAATTTTAAGTTCTGTTCTAAATCTTTCCATAGAAGATATAAAAAAGTTATACTTTGATTTTGAATATTCGCCATGAAGATAAAAATTTCCACTTTAAATAAGTTTCCTCAAAGTGAAGAAAAGTTCAAGTTCTCTTCTGAATTTTCTCAAGGAAAAGAAATAAGTTACAGATCAATTCTATTTTTACCAGAAAAAATAAAAAGATTCCACTTCAGTTCTGATTTTTCTCAAAGAGGTGAAAAAAAATATTCAAAGTTCTGTTCTAAATTTCTTATTAAAGATAGAAAAAAGTTATACTATGATTGTGAATATTCGCCATGAAGATAAAGAGTTTCACTTTAATTTTGAGATTTCTCAAAGAAAAGAAAAAAGTTACAGTTCAATTCTAATTTTTTCCAAAGAAAGTAAAAAAGGTTCCACTTCAGTTCTTAATTTTCTTAAAAACATACAAAATTTAAAGTTCTGTTCTAAATTTTTCCATAGAAGATAGAAAAAAGTTATACTTTGATTGTGAATATTCGCCATGAAGATAAAAAGTTCCAATTTGATTCTAAGTTTTCCCAACGAAGTGAAGAAAAGCTCAAGTTCTCTTCTGAATTTTAGAAAAGAAATAAGTTACAGATCAATTCTATTTTTATCAGAGAAAATAAAAAGATTCCACTTCAGTTCTGATTTTTCTCAAAGAGGTGAAAAAAATTAAGTTCTGTTCTAAATTTCTTATTAAAGATAGAAAAAAGTTATACTATGATTGTGAATATTCGCCATGAAGATAAAGAGTTCCACTTTAATTCTGTGTTTTCTCAAAGAAGTAAAGAAAAGATCAAGTTTTCTTCTGAAAATTTCTCAATGAAAAGAAGAAAGACAGTTCAATTCTAATTTTCTCCAAAGAAAATAAAATAAAGCTTCCACTTCAGTTCTGACTTTTCTCAGAGGTGAAAAAATTTAAAGTTCTGTTCTAAATTTTTCTGTTGAAGATAGAAAAAAAGTCATACTTTGATTGTGAATATTCTCCATCAAGATAAAAAGTTCCACTTCAAATCTGAGTTTTCTCAATGAAGGAAAGAAAAGTTCAAGTTCTCTTCTGAAAATTTATCAATGAAAAACGTTACAGATCAATTCTAATTTTTTCAAAACATAAAAAGGTTGATCTTTTCATTACTGAATTTTCTAAAAAAAAAGTTACAGATCAATTCTATTTTTTTCCAGAGAAAATAAAAAGATTCTACTTCAGTTCTGATTTTTCTCAAAGAGGTGAAAAAATTTAAAGTTCTGTTCTAAATTTCTCGTAAAAGATAGACAAATGTTATACTTTGATCGCGAATATTCGCCATGAAGATAAAGAGTTCAACTTTAATTCTAAAATTTCTCAAAGAAAAAAAAAGTTACAGTTCAATTCCAATTTTTTCCAAAGAAAATAAAAAAAAGGTTCCACTTCAGTTCTTAATTTTCTCAAAGACATAAACAATTTAAATTTCTGTTCTAAATTTTTCGATAGAAGATAGAAAAAAGTTATACTTTGATTGTGAATAGTCGCCATGAAGATAAAAAGTTCCACTTTAATTGTAATTCTTCTTAACGAAGTGAAGAGAAGTTCAAGGTCTCATCTGAATTTTCTTAAGGAAAAGAAATAAGTTAAAGATCAATTCTATTTTTTTCCAGAGAAAATAAAAAGATTCTACTTCAGTTCTGATTTTTCTCAAAGAGGTGAAAAAATTTCTAGAGGTAAAGTTCTGTTCTAAATTTCTTATTAAAGATAGAAAAAAGTTATACTATGATTGTAAATATTCGCCATGAAGATAAAGAGTTCCACTTTAATTCTGAGTTTTCTCAAAAAAGTGAAGAAAAGTTCAAGTTCTCTTCTGAAAATTTCTCAATGAAAAGAAAAAAGTTACAGTTCAATTCTAATTTTCTCCAAAGAAAATAAAAAAAGCTTCCACTTCAGTTCTGATTTTTCTCAGAGGTGAAAAGAATTTAATGTTCTGTTCTAAATTTTTCTGTTGAAGATAGAAAAAATTTATACTTTGATTGTGAATGTTCTCCATCAAGATAAAAAGTTCCACTTTAAATCTGAGTTTTCTCAATGAAGGAAAGAAAAGTTCAAGTTCTCTTCTGAAAATTTATCAATGAAAAAAGTTACGTATCAATTCTAATTTTTTCAAAAAATAAAAGGGAATATTTTCAATTCTAATTTTTTCCAAAGAAAATAAAAAGGTTTCACTTTAGTTCTTAATTTTCTCAAAGACTTAAAGAACTTAAAGTTCTGTTCTAAATTTTTCCATAGAAGATAGAAAAAAGTTATACTTTGATTGTGAATATTCTCCTTGAAGATAAAAAGTTCCACTTTAATTCTAAGTTTTCTCAACGAAGTGAAGAAAAGTTCAAGTTCTCTTCTGAATTTTCTCAATGAAAAAAATAAGTTAAAGATCAATTCTATTTTTTTCTAGAGAAAATAAAAAGATTCCACTTCAGTTCAGATTTTTCTCAAAGACGTGAAAAAATGCAAAGTTTAGTTCTAAATTTCTTATTAAAGATAGAAAAAAGTTCTACTATGATTGTGAATATTCGCCATGAAGATAAAGAGTTCCACTTTAATTCTAAGTTTTCTCAAAGAAGTGAAGAAAAGTACAAGTTCTCTTCTGAAGATAAAAAGTTCCACTTTAATTCTGAGTTTTCTCAATAAAATGAAGAAAAGTTCAAGTTCTCTTCTGAATTTTCTCAATGAAAATAAATAAGTTACAGATCAATTGTATTTTTCCAGAGAAAATAAAAAGATTCCACTTCAGTTCAGATTTTTCTCAAAGAGGTGAAAAAAATTTAAAGTTCTGTTCTAAATTTCTTATTAAAGATAGAAAAAAGCTATACTATGATTGTGAATATTCGCCATGGAGATAAAGAGTTCCACTTTAATTCTGAGTTTCTCAAAGAAGTGCAAAAATGTTCAAGTTCTCTTCTGAATTTTCTTAAAGAAGAGAAAAAAAGTTAGCTCAATTCTGAATTTTACCAAAGAAGAGAAAAAAGTTCCACTTCAGTTCTGAATTTTCTCAGATATGAAAAAAATTTTAAATTTCTGTTCTAAATTTTTCCCTAGAATTATTTTTATTTCTATTTTTTTCCGTAGAAAAAAGTTGAATATTTTTCTAAGTCCAAAAAATTCAGTCCAAAAAAGGTTAGACTGGATATAGATGACAGCACACTCGCTCAGACACACAGTCATAGTGAGAGAGACATGCAAAAAGTTAGGTTACTTTAGGTTTACTTAGAGTGGTGTGCCACTCTAAGTGAACCCTCTTTTTTCATGAATATCTCACTATGATTGTGTGTCTGAGTGGGTGTGCTGTCATCTATAACCAGTCTAACCTTTTTTTTGGACTGAATTTTTTGGACTTAGAAAAATATTCAACTTTTTTTTTACGAATCTTAAAATGAAATATGCTTTCGGCTGTACCAATCGTAATCTATGCTTGTTCTTACATCGGAAGCGGCTTTCCCAGAGGTACTCCATGGTAGGTTATCGAGACTACCTAGTTTATTGCATATATTAAATCAGTAATTTTCACCCATTGGAGGGATAAACACCGGCATAATATTTAAAAAAAAAGAAGTTAAAATGAATTATTCGAGGAAAGTGTGTACACATGATAAAGTCATCGTTGCCTTGAATGCTGTCAAAGAGATATATTTGAACTGTGAAACAAGTAGTAGTGGAGATCTTATTGGGAATGTATGCCTATGTTGTCATGACAGTGAGGAGTTAAATTCCATTGGAGTACCCAAGAATTTCCATCATGCAAATGGTGGATATGTGAAAGTATCATTTCCACAGAAGTTAGTACTCAAAGAAAATGCCAACATAAAAATAATAGTTGATGAAGAGGGGCAACTTCTAGCTAGTGGTTCTGGTAACATGTTACCCGTTGATAGATCTTATCGTCATCTTTCCGGTGTTAGCATTCGAATGAAAGCAACGAGAAATGGAAGAAATACATACTGCTGCACTAATATCATAAATCATATCTTGTCTAAGTGCCAGAACTGTTACCTCTGTAAAAATAATGTGATAATAGACAATGAAATCGCTGTCAAAATAAAAAGAGCATTGGCAGACAATATCACTAATGAATATAAAAATAAATTAATGGAGAATAAAGCAAGAGTGAACATTATTGCTACCAATGATCACATAGTCAATGAAGCTAATAATACGATGGATGAAACGTGTATTGAACCTTTAGGTGACACCCCAGTAAAAATTGTATATGACTCAAAATGGAATAATGATTATTCTAGTGGTTATGAACTAAGAGAAGCGAGTAGCTCTGGTATCAAAAACTTTGAATGTTTATTAAAAAGTCAGAGATTTTTTATTTTCTTTGGAAAAAATTAGAATTGGACTATAATTTTTTTCTTTTCTTTGAGAAAATTCAGAAGAGAACTTGAACTTTTCTTCACTTCGTTGTGAAAACTCAGAATTAAAGTGGAACCTTTTCTCTTCTTTGGGAAAACATTCAGAAGAGAACTTGAACTTTTCTTCACTTCTTTGAGAAAATATAGAATTAAAGCAGAACTTTTTCTCTTCTTGGAGAAAAAATTCAGAATCGAAGTATAACTTTTTTCTAACTTCTATGGAAAAATTTAGAATTGACCTGTACTTTTTTTTATTTGAGAAAATTCAGAAGAAAACTTGAACTTTTCTTCACTTCTTCTAGAAAACTCAGAATTAAAAGTGGAACTATTTATCTTCAGAAGAGAGAACTTGTACTTTTCTTCACCTCTCTGAGAAAACTCAGAATTGAAGTGGAACTTTTCTATCTTCATGGAGAATAGACAGAACTCAACTGTAACTTCTTTTCTATTTTCTACGGAGAAATATTAGAACAGAAATTTCAAATTTTTTCATATCTGAGGAAATTCAGAACTGAAGTGGAACTTTTTTCTCTTCTTTGGTAAAATTCAGAATTGAGCTAACTTTTTTTCTCTTCTTTAAGAAAATTCAGAAGAGAACTTGAACTTTTTTGCACGTGTTTGAGAAAACACAGAATTAAAGTGGAACTCTTTATTTTCATGGCGAATATTCACAATCATAGTATAAATTTTTTCTAAATTTAATAAGAAATTTAGAACAGAACTTTAAATTTTTTTTTCACCTCTTTGAGAAAAATCAGAACTGCAGTGGAATCTTTTTATTTTCTCTGGAAAAAAATAGAATTGATCTGTAACTTAATTCTTTTCATTGAGAAAATTCAGAAGAGAACTTGAACTTTTATTGAACTTTTCAAGGAGAATGTTCACAATCAAAGTATAACTTTTTTCTATCTGATGTGGAAAAATTTAGAACAGAACTTAACATTTTTTATGTCTTTGAGAAAATTAAGAACTGAAAGGGAAAATTTTTTATTTTCTTTGGAAAAGATTAGAATAGAACTGTAACTTTTTTCTTTTCTTTGAGAAATCTTAGAATTAAAATCGAACTCTTTATGTTCATGGCGAATATTCGCAATTAAAGCATAGCATTTTTCTATCTTGTACGAGAAATTTAGAACAGAACTTTAAATTTTTTCACCTCTTTGAGAAAAATCAGAACTGAAGTAGAACATTTTCATTTTCATTGGAAAAATTAGAATTGATCTGTAACTTTTTTTTGAGAAAATTCAAAAATGAAAAGAGGGACCCTTTTATTTTTTGAACAAAATAGAATTGATCCGTAACTTTTTTCATTGATAAATTTTCAGAAGAGAAATTGAACTTCTCTGTCCTTCATTGAGAAAACTCAGATTTAAAGTGGAACTTTTTATCTTGATGGAGAACATTCACAATCAAAGTATGACTTTTTTCTATCTTCAACAGAAAAATTTAGAACAGAACTTTAAATTTTTTTTACCTCTGAGAAAAATCAGAACTGAAGTGAAAGCTTTTTTTTATTTTCTTTGGAGGAAATTAGAATTGAACAGTAATTTTTCTCTTTTCATTGAGAAATTTTCAGAAGAGAACTTGAACGTTTCTTCACTTCTCTGAGAAAACTCAGAATTAAAGTGGAACTCTTTATCTTCATGGCGAATATTCACAATCATAGTATAAATTTTTTCTAAATTTAATAAGAAATTTAGAGCAGAACTTTAAATCTTTTTTTCACCTCTTTGAGAAAAATCAGATCTGAAGTGGAATCTTTTTATTTTCTCTGGAAAAAAATAGAATCGGTATGTAACTTATTTCTTTTCATTGAGAAAATTCAGAAGAGAACTTGAACTTTTATTGAACTTTTCAAGGAGAATATTCACAATCAAATTATAACCTTTTTCTATCTTCTATGGAAAAATTTAGAACAGAACTTAACATTTTTTATGTCTTTGAGAAAATTAAGAACTGAAGTGGAACCTTTTTTATTTTCTTTGGAAAAGATTAGAATAGAACTGTAACTTTTTTCTTTTCTTTGAGAAATCTTAGAATTGAAATGGAACTCTTTATGTTCATGGCGAATATTCGCAATCAAATTATAGCATTTTTCTATCTTTTACGAGAAATTTAGAACAGAACTTTAAATTTGTTCACCTCTTTGAGAAAAATCAGAACTGAAGTAGAACATTTTCATTTTCATTGGAAAAAATTAGAATTGATCTGTAATTTTTTTTGAGAAAATTCAAAAATGAAAAGAGGAACCCTTTTATTTTTTGAAAAAATTAGATTATTTTGGGAAAAAAAATTGATCCATAACTTTTTCACTGATAAATTTTCAGAAGATAACTTGAACTTTTTATCTTGATAGAGAACATTCAAAATCAAAGTATGACTTTTTTCTATCTTCAACAGAAAAATTTAGAACAGAACTTTAAATTTTTTTCACCTCTGAGAAAAATCAGAACTGAATTGGAAGCTTTTTTTATTTTCTTTGGAGGAAATTAGAATTGAACAGTAATTTTTCTCTTTTCATTGAGAAATTTTCAGAAGAGAACTTGAACGTTTCTTCACTTCTTTGAGAAAACTCAGAATTAAAGTGGAACTCTTTATCTTCATGGCGAATATTCACAATCATAGTATAACTTTTTTCTATCTTTAATAAGAAATTTGGAACAGAACTTTACATTTTTTTCACGTCTTTGAGAAAAATCAGAACTGAAGCGGAATCTTTTTATTTTCTCTGGAAAAAAAGAATTGATCTGTAACTTATTTCTTTTCATTGAGAAAATCTAGAAGAGAACTTGAACGTTTCTTCACTTCTTTGAGAAAACTCAGAATTAAAGTGGAACTCTTTATCTTCATGGCGAATATTCACAATCATAGTATAACTTTTTTCTATCTTTAATAAGAAATCTGGAACAGAACTTTAAAATTTTTTTCACCTCTTTGAGAAAAATCAGAACTGAAGTGGAATCTTTTTATTTTCTCTGGAAAAAAATAGAATCGGTATGTAACTTATTTCTTTTCATTGAGAAAATTCAGAAGAGAACTTGAACTTTTATTGAACTTTTCAAGGAGAATATTCACAATCAAATTATAACCTTTTTCTATCTTCTATGGAAAAATTTAGAACAGAACTTAACATTTTTTATGTCTTTGAGAAAATTAAGAACTGAAGTGGAACCTTTTTTATTTTCTTTGGAAAAAATTCGAATTGAACTGTAACTTTTTTTGAGAAATCTTAGAATTAAAGCGGAACTCTTTATCTTCAGAAGAGAACTTGAACTTTTCTTCACTTCTTTGAGAAAACTCAGAATTAAAGCGGAACTCTTTATCTTCATGGCGAATATTCACAATCATAGTATAACTTTTTTCTATCTTTAATAAGAAATTTAGAACAGAACTTTAAAATTTTTTTCACCTCTTTGAGAAAAATCAGAACTGAAGTGGAATCTTTTTATTTTCTCCTGAAAAATAGAATTGATCTGTAAATTATTTCTTTTCAATGAGAAAATTCTGAAGAGAAGGGAAACCTAGCTAAGAAAAGTCTAATAGTAAACCAAACATCCCAAATCATAGATTTCAGATAACACATACATACGACAGGCTAAGAAACCTAGGATAGAAAAGTGCAAAATAGTAAACCAAGCACCCCAAATCATAGGTTTCAGACAACAAACATCTACAAACGTTAAGAAACCTAGCTTAAATATGAATTTTTTATGCTTTAAGCATGTTTCATGTCATTCTAAGTCATGTAGAAAAAGTTGAAATAAAATTATCACGTTAAAAAAATATACTTCAAAAAATATAAGAAAAATGGGGGATGGACCCAAAAATTGAAGGCAGGGGGCCCCTTGAAGGTTGGTAAGAGGGGCCTTGGAAGTTGATGCCCTTGGTTGCTAGGTTCATTGGTGGTTGCGGTCCTTGATGGTTCAAATCCATAACCATCTCACTAATCCCATATTGTGTACTTGTCTATTATAGCAACCAAAGCCGAGAAGTAAAGCTATGTCAAGTCAAATGCCTCAAACTGTTTCACCCCAAATAATCCCCTAAAATGTCAATTTTTTAATGCTTTAAGTATGTTTTTTGTCATTCTAAGACACGTAAAAAAAAGTTGAAATAAAAATATCATGTTAAAAAATATAAACTTCAAAAAGAGTATCAAAAATTGGGGATGGGCTCAAAATGTTGGAGGGAGGGGGCCCCTTGGAGGTTGGATAGAGGGGCCCTTGGAGGTTGAGGTCCTTGGTGGCTAGGGTCATTGGTGGTTGCGGTCCTTGATGGGTCAAATCCACAACCATCTTACTAATCCCATATTGTGTACTTGTTTGTTATAGCGACCAAAGCTGAGAAGTAAAGCTATGTCAAGTCACATGTCTCAAACTGTTTCACCCAAATAATCCCCTAAAATGTAATTTTTTTATGCTTTAAGTATGTTTTATGTTCTTCTAAGACATTTAAAAAAAGTTGAAATAAAATTATCTGGTTAAAAAAATAAACTTCAAAAAAGTATAAAAAAAATGGTGGGGATGAGCCCAAAATGTTGGAGGGAGGGGGCCCCTTGGAGGTTAGGGAGAGGGGACCTTGGAGGTTGAGGTCCTTGGTGGCTAGGGTCATTGGTGGTTGCGGTCCTTGATGGTTAAATCCATAACCATCTCACTAATCCCATATTGTGCACTTGTTCACTCTAAGACATATAAAAAAAGTTGAAATAAAATTATCATGTTAAAAAAATAAACTTCAAAAAAGTATAAAAAATGGAGGGATGGGTCCAAAAAGTTGGAGGGAGGAGCCCCCTTGGAGGTTGGGGAGAGGGGACCTTGGAGGTGAAGGTCCTTGATGGCTGGGGTCATTGGTGGTTGCGGTCCTTGATGGTTCAAATCCATAACCATCTCACTAATCCCATATTGCGTACTTGTCTATTATATGGACCAAAACCGAGAAGTAATGCTATTTCAAGTCACATGTCTCAAACTGTTTCACCCCAAATAATCCCCTAAAATGTCAATTAATCTCTGATGTTTCCTTTGTTCTGGCAACTGTACACAGATATATTTTTATTCCTACGAAGGCTATTGATTTTTCTGTAATGAATCCCTACACAATCGAAGTACACAATAAGTTCAACGTAATTCATGTCTATATCAATTACATCATCTTGTCTGGTAATTAATGATAATATGTTATCAAGGAATATTCACAGGGTGAAATTGTGTCTTCATTATATTAGTTGCGTCACTCCCGTTAGTATTTCTAGCTCTGTGATCTTGTAATGCCAGTATTCTAGCTCATTGGAGGTCAATAATCTTGTACTGGTAGTATTGGATAATGGGTCCATACTGAAAATTCTCCCACATGCAAAATTGAGCAGCCACAGAGAAAGTGTGACAAATAAAAAAAAAATGAAGCGAAGACGGAATTTTAGAACATTCTACCAATAGCCGAATATATAGAAGAAATATGTGGTGTAGAATGACTTACAGCATTTATTTTTACATTTTTATTTTATTTCAATTCTTATTTTGCGTTCCTGGGGGTTGTATTATAATAGGAAGGTAAGATAAAGTTTAATATTGGGGCCTTGACGGTGATATCAACCCCAAAAGCAAACTTAATAGACATTTCAAAGTTCTTGAACAAATAAGATATCTCAAAATTTGATTCGATATCATAGGGGTTAGAGGAGGGCCGGATAGCAGTAAAGGAACCGAGAGGGAGGCTGATTGCCTTCCAGTAGCTTTTGCCCTTTAAAAAGGACACAATAATTTTCAATTTCAATGAAATGTCCCCACCCTTCAAAATTTCTAAAATAACTCCTTTCATTTGAAGTGGGTTGGAAAAAAGTCTGCCTTAACATTGACAAATTCTTTCATACCAAAAAAGGGGCCTGGTCTACGGTTTCCCATCAAAATTCTTAGTTTTATTTAAAACGTCGTAAGTCTAAACAAGCTCGAGTATAAGCCCTAGGTAATTTTGAAAGCTATCCCAAACAGAACATATTTTTGATATTTACTTAAGCTGACACGGCGGGTTTGCTGGAATGATTTCTAATTTTCCTCACAAGTATGCACGACATTTTTTTTTTATACCCTGAGCCTGTCTCTTCTTCTGTCCTCAGTGCTGCCTCCTCTGCTACTGAGCCCACCTTTTACTCGAGATCTAGGCCATTGGTGCTACCTGTGTGGCTCCATTCATCTTGAATGCATAGAGTGACCAAGTAACTCCCTGGGCTTCACTAAAAAATGGGCAAAAATTGGGATAAAGGTTTGAAATGAAAAAAATACCATTGATTTCTGAATTGTATCACTAAATATGCAGACTTGAAAAACTTTACATGGAAACAGTTAATAAGAGGCCTAACTTTCCTTTATTAGGAGATACACAATTAAAATTTTTATTCGGAGAAGGGAGAGACGGGAGCTAAGAACTTTTCCCGAAGCGGATTAAACTGCATAAGAACCCTAACCAGCCTCATTTTAATAGATCTCGTAATTATACAACTTATTTTATATTTTCTTTAACTTTTTATGAAAGTATGACCCAGTGTCTCCCTCATCCCTGTCGTTCATGTGTGAAATTGAAGATGTGTTTTGAAATAGGGTGGTAGCGATTTTGAAATTGAAAAATAACTTTTTTTCAAAACAGAACAAAAACTCTAGGGCAGGCAATCATACAGAGAAGGGGAACTAGGAATTCTGTGCCCCCCTCCAAAATTCAACTAAAGTTGCAACTGTTAATATTCAAAGACAAAATTCTAATAAATTATCGATTTCCTTAATATTCTGACAAATCTTCCACCCTCCCCGAAGTACGATCCTCCATGTAACAACATCAGTCGTAAGTGCCAGCCCGAAGAAAGGCAATGTGCATGCTATGGTATGCAATCGCCTAATGATCTGTTAAAACTACATTTTCCTGATCTTTCTAAAAATACATTTTGAAACATTTACCTCGATACATCCCCTCAAACGACACTCCTGAAGAAACACATTTCCCAAAAACTTATTTTTGGGGAAATTTTTTGGAAAACACAAAATTATTCGTTCAATAATGAAAGACCGAACATATACAAAATTTTGAAATAAGCAGGACAAATTTGACACCTTTACAGCGTAAAAAGTATTTTTCAAACTTTCACCCTCCCTCTCCAGAAACATTTTTTTCAGACTTATCACCCTCCCAAAAATATTTCTGCAGGAACTATATGAGCAGCTTTCAGGGGAATGCTAATTTATACCCATGAACCAGAATTCTTCCCTCCAGTCCTCCTTCGTGTGTCAACTTCCAGGCTTCTTGTCCTAGATTGGTCCTACAATGCAGTAAAAGTCACCTGCTGCAGGGTCTCTTGAAAATAATTCCTTTGCATTTTATGTATGCTCTAACCATAGCTTCTAATAAAAGTATGCAAAACTAATATTTGCGGAAATTGCATTTTGGTGATGGCAAGGTCATGGTCTTTCGAATACCATGACCTAGAGGAAATCCTGGCATAGAAGGTGGAAAACCTCACGAAATGTAACATAAAACCTTATAGTAAAGAAATACTACACGTTGTCTGGTCAGGTATTTTATAATTGTTGGAAACGTCTTTTACTGTATTTCCTTTTTTTGTGTGGATTGGCGCTCCATTGGCTAAAGTCCTGTGATATCTAATGGTACTAAAGGCTAAAGTCCTGCAAACCAAAATAGAGAACTTATTCATATCTTGCTATAGTTGAATTGATAAATCATCAAATTCAAATACGGAGCATGCAATAGTCTTTGCTCGTTTTCCCATAAAACGGATTCGAACATTTGCAACAGGAAAAGACACTGATTCTGACATATCCCCTAGTTCAACAACACCACAATTTTAGTTCTTCCAAAAATCGTCGTTTTCGGCCAACCATCTAGGGTCAGATAAAAAGAGGTCCACTGAATCTGACATATCCCTTGGATAAGTTCAGCAACACAGGAATTTTTGCTTTGTAAAAGATTGTCCTTTTCGGCCAACCATCTTGGGTTAAACAAAAAGCAAGTCGTCCCCGAATTGGTTGAGAGGAGATCGTAAGGAAGGATTTAAAGGAAATTGAAACTTCTTTGGAGGGTGTAAAGAAGAAGGCTTTAATTAGATTGAGATGAGGGAGGCGTTTGAGACCACCACAGTGCGAGACGTAGATTGAGACCACCATAGCTGTGGTGATCTCGCGCGGCTTGGTGCTGCAGTGAGTTGTTAGAGATAGTAGCGGCAGTAGCAATAGTGGTAGCTACTGTTTATAAAATATGCAGCATACTCGTTATTGTATACACAACTTTTTTCTAAGGACTATGCTTGAATAATTTGGCGTAGTAACGATATTGACTAACAGTTTTATAAGGAGTTATAGACGTCATATATCTAAATTTTAAATGCTTATTTATCAGTAGGTTCTGAACCTACATTCGTAAAGTGACCGCCATGAGGTATTTAGTCTTTAGGTCGTAAAAAGACCTTTTGATATGGCAATTTTTAAATAAATAGCTCCTCCTTGATCAGGAATATTAAGCCCTCTATCAAAAAAATAATCACTCTAGCTGTATTTAGTCTAATAGATGATTAAGAAGGAAGCGGTTAACATATTTTCATTTTCTTATCAATTTGAAATAAAATATAAATAAGAATTTTGCTAAAAAAAAAAGGAAAAACTTTGAACAAAGATGCCATTTTACTTGTAAGCCAAATTCAAAATATTCAGAATTTGAAAAGCTATAAAGAGAAACAAACTTTTCGCGTTTCAGACTGAGAAAAAAGTAACAACGTCTAAGCAGACTTTATAGGAATAAACAAAATTGAAATTGTTTTATTATGTTTACAAAAAAGATCAACAAAAAATCAAAATTGGTAAGAAAAATTAGTCAAGCAATAAAGTCTGGAACACTTGGATTGGACTGACGCAAAAACATTTGTTTTTCCGAAAAAAAAATGCATGCTTCCTTCCTTGAAGAGTTACCCTGAGCTCACACCTATCAAACAGTTTGTGGTAACTGTTAGCAAAGGACGCGTGTGTCGCTCCTTACTGTAAGTAAGGAGCGATGCGGCTCAATAGTAAACGAAACTCTAAGAAACAGAGTCTTGACAACATTAGATGCATCAATAGAATCGAATTTTGATGATATATGTAGAATTCATCAAATTTAATGGTAATCATCAAAAGTTACGAGCCATAGAAAATTTGCCGTGTTTTTGAAAAAGGGGGAAACAACCCCAAAACATCAAGTGATCTTAATAATATTAAGTGTGTTTATTTGTTTGTTTTTTTTTTCCAGGGGTGATCGTATCAAACCAGTGATCGCAAAAGATCGGTAGAGGGCTCATTTGATCGAAAATCAAAAGTTCTAGTGCAAATTTAAGTGACCAAAAATATCGGAGGGCAGCTAGTCTCCCTCCCACGCTAACTTTTTCCCCAAAGTCATCCGATCAAAATTTTGAGATAGACATTTTTTCAGCATAGTCGAAAAATCTAATAGCTATGTCTTTGAGGATGACTTAACCCCCCCAAAGTCCCCGGGGGAAGGGCTGCAAGTTATGAACTTCGCCCATTGTTTACATATTAGCGTTGGTTAGAGGGAAGTATACAGACGTTTTCAGGGGGATTTTCCAGGTGGAGGGAGGAGGAGGCTACGTTGTAGTTTCTTTCCATGAGAGAATTTTTCATGGTGGAAGGGAATTTTCCATGGAGGGGAAGCCGGATTTACCAGCTTTATTTAAGAAACGATCTAAAATTAAATAAAAAGTTTTTTCAACTGAAAATAAGAAGCAACATTAAAACTTGAAACGAACAGAAATTATTAAGCATATGAGGGGGGTTGCCCCCCTCCTCAACACCTCACTCTTTACGCTAAGGTTTTTTAGCACTTTTAAAAAAAGCTTCTTATTGTTCTAATTAAACGAACCTTGTGTTTCAGGAGTCGTTCTTAAAAGAATTGGGACAAAATTCAAACTTTAGCGTAAAGAGCGAGGGGTTGAGGAGGGGGCAACTCCCTCATATACGCAATAATTTCTGTTCGTTTTAAGTTTTAATGTTGCTCCTTACTTTCAGTTGAAAAAACCTATTTTTTATTTAATTTTCATACAGGAGCAAGATTCGCAAGCGTATTCGTATATTCATGAAAAATATTTACTGATATATTCATCGACAATTTTCATTGAATATTTAGGCAATTTAATTGTTTTTTATTTAAATCACATTGTTCAGGCAACTAGGCAAATTTTTAGGCAAGTTTCATCTTTAGATAACAAAGAGCAAAACTTAGAGAGCAAACTTAGAAAAGAAAGTGTTGAGATGGCTGAATTGGATGGCCTGAACGTCCTGAGTGAGCGTCAGGAACCTGCGGAGGGAATCGGGGCCGAGGTCCTTCGTCCAAATCCTAAATTCTCCAAAATTTTTGGGCCCCTCTTTTTCAATTATCAAAGTAAAAAAATTATCCCCCCCCCGGAAAAAATCTGCACATATGCCCGGTGAACAAAACAGTATCTAAAATTTCTTATTAATACAATTGACAAACATTAACCATCTCAGCCGATATTTTTGTGCGAAATTGAGTTATGCGAAAAAGATCTAAATAAACAGAGTTAAAAAGTAGCTAAAATTTAATTCTGACTAAAATGTACCTACTTATTTTTGCTCCATTTGAATAGACTGTAATCCATTTATTTTTTTTTTGCACGGGGGTAGAGGGGGCAGGTTATAAGGAGACTGCAAAAGCATTCAAGTAGTGCAGTCCACAATCTTAATATATACTATGGTCACCAAACATATATTGTTATCAGCATGTCGTATGGATTGGTAATACCAGAATAATCAATATTTATCTTACTTTTTATATATGGCTGTTGAAAAAATTATGTCATTTTATGCACAACCTAGTAATTTCAAGCTACAGCTACTTCGAACCTGTTTTGATTTTTTTTTTTTTTTTGTGAGGAACATGTTTTGATTTTGAATTGCCAGTCCCTCGAATTGATCTGGTAACAATTCAAAAGGAAAAAAGGAAAAACTGTTCTGTCCCCGGCTGCAGGCAGTTTTCTTGGGAAGACGAAAATAATGTACAGTTTTTATTACAAAAAAAAATAAAGCCGCATTAAAAATTGGTTCATGTGCATTTTTGTTACGCCTTTTACGGGTTGGACAAACATTTCAGGGGTGGCTGTTTAAATCCCACTACCCCCCCCCCCCCGTCTGGATACGGCATTTCTGACATGTAATACGTGCCTGGCTATGCAGACTGTACAAAGTTTCAGGTATTTCATCAAACTTCCCATAATTTGGCTTCCAAGGTGGTTTCAGGGAAAGCTACAATAACTGCTTCTACCTTTTCTGAGAACGCGCAAAAACAATATTCCTATCTGAAATTAAACGTAGTTAAGTTCTAGTCATAGAGACATACAGATATAGTTATACTGTTATGGACACATTTCAAAAGACCATCTTATATGATTATATAGATACACAGTTATAAATACAGAAGACCCATAAGAGTCTAACGGAATGAAAGTCTAAGGGTTGTTTCCACGGTGTCTTATTGCGTAGCTTTGTTGAAAATCAAACATATAGCATAACACTGCAGATTCGTTCGATGTTTTACTGCAAAGTCGCCTCAGTGGCGTCAGGAAGAATTGTCAGCCAAAATGGTGGATGTAATGCCTTCATCCAGGGTTGCCAACACACCTTCAAAAACGATTAACGCAATTTGCAGTTCCTCAAAAGAAAATCGTATGTTTAATGGTCTACAGTACGGCACCCATTAGCTGATTTAGGTCAGTGCTATGCAAATGGATTGGGAAGGTAAAGGACCTGAATTTTATGTGAATTCTACTTTATTGGCTCAAAGTGGTTTTATAGTGGGTTCAATTACACGAGGGTTCAGTTGTACGGGGGTTCAGTTACACGAGGGTCCAGTTACACGAGGGTTCAGTTGCTTGGGGTTCAGTTACACGGGGGTTCAATTGTAATGGAACCCCCAGAGTGGTTTTATCTCCCTTAGACTACTGAAAATATTGTAAGCTAACAAACACAGTTAAGGTGTATTTTGACTAGTAAGAGTTCAGCCATGAAGCTTACACTTGAACTCTGAACTGTACAGCGGTGCAAAAATATTACAAAACGAGGTCAACACCTCTTCTAAGTTTAATAAAGGCGCTTCTTCCATCAAAACTCTGGTGTCTACTCTTACAAAGTAGATTTGGAGGAAAAAACACACACCTTATTCCACGTGATTACAGAGTTGTCTTTTAAAGTTGCGTTACACTGTCTTGTATAAAAATTTCCCTGTTGTTCTACTTATTTGTTTATGATGGAAAGGCAGTGTGGTCTTCGTCGCTATTTGTGATTACAGAGGTTCCTTTGGAACCAAACTGCTTTTTTAATTCAGGACTTAAGAGGCGGACCTCTAGAACCCGAGATTTGGAATGCTTGGAAGTCTCAAAGATGTATGCCTAGAGCCTTGAAACTGGTAAAACACCAGCAATATCTACTGGAATGTAGAAACTTTGAAATGAAAGTTTCCTTTTTAGAGAAAATGTATGGTACCGTATCATACTAATCAAAATAAAAAGAGAAAAACGATTTTGACAAGTGTTTCTGAGAATTTTAATTAAAAAAAAAAAAAGAATTCAGTAGACTTAAGAATTTCAGAAGAAAAAAATCGGCACTTCTGCATATATTCCCAAATGTCCAAGTGATTGCCCAAATGACTTCTCTAGGAGTAGCCTTTGGGGGGGGGGGAGGCAAACTGAAATTATTTTTGTTGTGTGGTAATGATTATGAAGGGGGGCATGTGAAAACCGACATTGTGCCCGGGCACTGAAAACCTTAGCTTCACCTATGAAAGTATGTATAAAAAATTATAAGTAAAACAAAAAAAGGATTGAATTGTTTGCAACTATTTCAGACATACCAAATTGGTATTTTGCCAATATTGCACATAAGAAAGGGGCGTCCTGTATTTCGGTCCAGGAATTTTTTGGGCAAAGGAAAAATTCCAAGCAACAGGCGTTTTGCTTGAATTTCAACAAACCTTAAATTCAGCAAAATCTGATACAATGATATCTCTCCCTTTTCTGGAATGTATGTCAACCCTACCACACCATATAACACCTACAAAAAGTAAATTTTCTAGTATAACTACCCAAACAGCGTGTCCTGGGACCTAGTAGCTAGTGACAGTAGAAAAAAATACATCTTAGCATAATATATATATATATATATATATATATATATATATATATATATATATATATATATATATATATATATATATATATATATAATATATATATATATATATATACATGTTCGAAGTTCGTGAATGTCGACATTCACCGGTGAATGTCCGAAGTACCTTTTTTTCTCCTTGGATTTAGTCAGTGTTGCCAGTCAGCTTTTTCAATTTAATGCAAGGCTTGATGAGGACAGGTTAGCTTAGATTAGGTTTGATTAGCTTAGGCTGGGTTTTTAACTCATTTCCTATATTTATAATCAAATTTAACCTAACTTAAACCAATCTAATTTAACCTAAACTAATATAATATAACCTAACTTAACTTTAACTTTTACTATCATAGCTTGCATAAGACTGAAGAAGCTGACTTGCAAAGCTAATTGAATTCAAGTAAATAAAAAGGAATTTCGGACATTCACCGGTGGTTTGGTACTTTTTCTGCACCGTTTGACTTCTTTAAGTTCAGTTCTTTCCAAAAGAAAAAAAAAATACCGAAGAATTGTTCACCCCCAAGCCCGGTTCATACTCCAGAAACAATTTCTCGCTCTTTTTCGAAGTCAAAGCCAAACGTCAGTGGTTATTGAAGTGAAAATGTAACATGAAACTATTATAAAATAACGATTAATATGCTTACAGTTAAGCAAGTTTTGTGTTAACATTGTATGCGACCATTGATTTTTTCCTTTTTTGCATTACAAATACCTCGTTGCCTATGTAAGTTAGATCCTGTTACAATTGAATTACGACAGACAAGTTTGACAACTATATTTTCATTGCAACCTTGCATAATTTCAAAGCTAATATTACAATCTAACTACTAAACTACTAAATAACTGTTTTCAACTTAACTGCTGATTAAAAAAGAAAACTTTTCTGGTTGTACTCGATTGCAGTAACTCAAAGTCCAATATATGACATATTTTGTAACATTTAAATTTACAG
This sequence comes from Artemia sinica, assembly GCA_027921565.1. Taxonomy (NCBI): domain Eukaryota; kingdom Metazoa; phylum Arthropoda; class Branchiopoda; order Anostraca; family Artemiidae; genus Artemia; species Artemia sinica. Next base: position 21,280,648 of record CM051265.1, on the reverse strand, counting down.
TCCATCTCTTTGAATTAAAAAAAAAACTCTACCAATTGGTAAAATTCATTTTCTCATACCTTAGACCCCTCAAACCATTTTCTCAGACCCCTAAGACCAAAATCTCAGACCTCAGCCTATTTTCTCAGGCCCCTCAGATCATTTCCTCATACCTCAGACCATTTCTCAGAACTTCGACTTTTTCACACAGTAAACTTAGACACAATAAACTCTTGACTATTGTTGGGTTCCAAGGAATCGAACAATTTCACCAGATGTAAAATACGCCCATGCACTATAATATTACTATATATTATGCAGGCTATGCGATAATCGCACTATGTACTACACGACAACCAGATAACACAATTTGCAAAGGTAAAAAAAGGTGAAAATGAAATAATAATAATAATGTAGTTAATTAATGCAAATAAAACACGTCAAAGGCGTTAAACACGTTAAAAGCGTTGTCTGTTTCTTACTATTATCTGGAATTTGCTTATCTGCAGTTACCACACCATCATTCCTGCTTATAATCAAGAGTGTACTGTAATTAGAATCTTTTACATTTTTTTTTTTCAAAGTAAAAATATATCCTCTTTTTTCACTCAGAAAAATAATTAGGAAACGGAGCTTTTGATATAAAATTTTTTTTTGCCGTATTTTGAATCTCCAAGTTAACATTCCTTGCATAAAAAACAGGTCGTCATTAACAAAGAATACTCGAAAACTTACTTTTAAGTTTTTCCCTATCCAGTAAAACATATGTTGCACAGCAACGATACTATGCTGCACAGCAGCGCTATATATCTGTAATTTTAGCTGTGCTGTTTTCGAAATTGAAATCAAAAAGTGACTTTTAATATATAAAGGAATATAAATATGATGCTCTATCCCACCATCCTTTTCTTGTCGAGGCTCCAAGTTTTGTTTTACCTAATGTTTAGGCAAGAAAAACATGTCAATAATATAATCATTATTTGAAATTCTTTAACAAATTTTGTAAAAAAAATTATAGAAAACTACATAAAAAGACTATGTCATTCTGTTCAGTTAAAATTCTAGCATTCAGAAATGCTTAGATTAACTCAGTCTTTGGGTTACCATAGCTCTATTATTTTTAAAATATATTACAGCTTGCTTAGAATCCAACTTTTCCGTTCATGTACAAAAGATATGGGTACACCCCACTTTCTAGGGCAATAATGTAAAGATAGGTTAAGACGATAGAGGTTAAGAGAGAGGTTATTTCACATTTTACGGATGAAAGATGATATATTGTCAAAGATTGTGCTTTTAGTCCGTACAAATGAGGTCAATGTAAATTAAATTGTCCTCGACCTGGAGGGGGGAGGTGTCGTGAGGAAGGATTTAAAGAAAGTTTGAACTTCATGGGGGGATAGAGAGATAAGCTTTGAACAGATTGGGTATGGCTGCGTAGGCCTCCCCAGGTGGCTTGGTGTTGGCTGCGTAGGCCTCCCCAGGTGACAGGAGTTTTTGCAGCTGCGTAGGCCTCAGGTGGCTTGGTGTTGCAGTGAGTTACTAGCAGTAGTTGTATACAATCAAATATAAATATGATGTTCTATCCGGCCCTTCTTTTCTTGTCAAGACTCGAAGTTTAGTTTTATTCATTTTGACAAGCGTAGCATTCGACTAATATATCATAGCTGAATTGGTAAACTAGTTTTGACAAAAAAAAAAGAAACACAAAGTAATTAACAAGGAATGTGTCATCCTGTTCAATTAAAATTCAAGCACTTACAAATGCTTATATTTTCCACTCATTTCCATTGGAGGGTCATTCATTTTTTTTTTTTTTTTTTTTTTGTTGAAAAAAATGTTTTTGACTAGTAAGGAATCAAACTAGAAACAGTATAATGATCTACAGTCGCCATGACTTGAAAATCCTCAAGGAACATATGGAAATCAGAACATATGGAAATCTATTACAGCTAAGTTGAAACCAACGTGAAAATAAAAAACGAAGTAATGGTAAGTTCAAGACACCGGAAAAACAGTTCTTCAGACCTCAGAAAATGACTAGAGCTGCCATTATTCGGTTTTGTTTTAAATTAAAAACGAATTTTTCATCTTAAAGTTAGGAACTACATTAAAACTAAAATGAACAGTTTTTCAAATAATTTCGTATATAAGGAGGCTGTCCCCTCATCAATATTTCACTATTCACGCTAAAGTCTTTTAGTACTTTAAAAATGCTTTTTATTCTTATTAAACGGTCTTTGTGTTTCAAGAGTCGTTCTTTAAGACTTGGGACAAAAGTCAAACCATCCTCGGTAAAAATTCCTCTGGAAAATTTCAAACCGACAGTTCCGCCAGGAAAATTCTTCTTAGCCTACTTTCATTTGAAAAAAAGAATTTTTTATTTAATCTCTGAAATTTTTTCAAATCACGTCGGAAAATCCCTCAGTGGAAAATTTTATACCACGGCAAATTAATCTATGGAGAATTTTTTTCACGAAAAATGCCTCTCCTCGCAAAAAATCCCCCTGACAACTCCAACCCTGCTCAAAATATTCCCCGGATGATTCCCCCGGAACATTTTCGCAAGTAAAATTGAGTCATAAAAGAGAAAGTAAGGCAAATAAAAAGAATTTTGTGGAGAAATTCTAGCAAATTCCTTCCGTTTAATTTTTCCCTTGGAAAGCTCAATTCCGGAAACTTCCCTCCACACAAAAAATTCTCCCCGTGGGATATCCCCTCCCCTGTCAAAAAATGTTCGAGAGTTGATAATAAAAGTTTTTTAAATTTTCAAATTTGTTGATACCAGAATAGTTGAAAATCAGCATTTGTCGCTCAATTCGTTTACAAAATTTTAATTTCCTCATTTGCTGATATGAGCAGTTGCATAAGTGCTTAAACATTTTTTGATTTATTCTCGTATTCATTGTGAACAAAATCCACATAGCTTTGTTTCGGTTTACTGTTCTCCACTTTTAAAGCCAGTCTATCATGCGTTTTATTGCAAATTAGTTATCTACTAATTATCTACTAATTATCTGTAAATTAGTTATCTATTAATTACCTACCGATTATCTACTGATCTTACAAAATTACAAAAAAAAAAACGTTAAGAGAATTTGCTGTGAGATCTAAATCTTGAAAGGTACTTTTCCAGACTTTATTGAGTTTAACACTTACCCACCCCGCTCCCACTTACTCAATATCAGGCTCAATAGCTTACATCATCACAAAGCCACTAGAGAGGCCACTAGAGATGAAGCGTCTCCATAATGTCATTCTGTCCAGGGCTTCATTCTTTACTCCCTAGCATGAATTTCCTAATTCATTTAAATATTTTCTTACGACCTCTTCCTACCACTTTCGAGAATGTCCTACTTTTCGTTTGGCGTCAGATAATATGATAATAGGGCCGTTTTTTCATTCATCAGTGTGCTAAGATCTTACATCTTTTGTCAGAATTAAATAAAAAAAAAACAAGTTTTTTTAACTGAAAGTAAGGAGCGACATTAAAACTTAAAACGAACAGAAATTATTCCGTATATGAAAGGGGCTGTCCCCTCCTCAACGCCTCGCTCTTTACGCTAAAGTTTTTCATTGTTTAAAAAAAATAGAGTTGTGAGAAAGTCAAACTTTACCGTAAAGAGCGAGGCGTTGAGGAGGGAACAGCCCCTTTCATATACGGAATAATTTCTGTTCGTTTTAAGTTTTAATGTCGCTCCTTACTTTCAGTTAAAAAAAACTTGTTTTTTTTATTTAATTTTTGAACGTTTTTGAATAAATGCAGGTTTTGATCTTGGCTCACCGTACATGAATAATTAAAACAAAATTTTCATATTAATTTACTTTTATTTGGTTAAATGGCTTTCTCGAAACTTGTTTAATTTTATTTACGAACGTTTTTATTAGTAATAAATATTTGTAACTTACGAATTAACTTACGTAACGAACTTCTATATTCATATATTTTTAATACATATATTAGGGGGTTCGCCCCCTAGTCAATACCTTGCTCTTTAAGCGAAAGTTCGAATTTTGTTCCAATTCTTTAAAAATGACCGCTTAATCACAAAGGCCGTTAATTAGAATAAATAGCTCTTATGAAAGTACTAAAAAATCTTTGGCTTAAAGAGCGAGGTATTGACTAGGAGGTGAACCCAATCATATATGTAATATTTTCTGTTCGTTTAAAGTTTTGTTGTTGCTGCTGTTGCAGTTGAAAAACTTTTTTTTTATATTTAATTTCTGATCTTTTTTTAAATAATGCTGGGAAGTCCGGCGTCCCCTTCATAGCAATGTCCCTTCCCCCATGAAAACTTCCTTCATGGAAAGATCCTCCCACATAACCCCTGACCACCCCCCCCCCACTACCAGGGAAAATCTCCCCTGAAAACGTCTGTATACTTTCCAATAACCAATACTATATGTTAACATTGGGTAAAGTTCATAACTTTCAGCCCTCCCCCCGGGAACTTCGGGGGATTAAGTCATCCTAAAAGACATACTTATAATATTTTAAAACATGCTGAACAAAATGGCTATCTCAAAATTTTGATCAGGTGACTTTGGGAAATAAATGAGCGTGGGAGGGGGCCTAGTTGCCCTCCATTTTTTTTGGTCACTTAAAAAGGGCACTAGAACTTTTAATTTCCATTCCAATGAGCCCTTCCACGATATTCTAGGACCACTGGGTCGATATGATCACCCCTGGGGAAAAAAACAACAACAAAAAAACAAATAAGCACGCACCTGTGATCTTTCTTCTGGCAAAAAATGCAAAATTCCACATTTTTGTAGATAGGAGCTTGAAACCTCTACAGTGGGGTTCTCTGATACGTGGAATATGATGGTGTGATTTTCATTAAGGTTCTATAGCTTTTAGAGGGTCTTTCCCCCTTTTTTCGAAAATCGGCCAAATTTTCTCAGGCGCGTAACTTTTTATGGGTAGGATTAAACTTGATGAAACTTATATATTTGAAATCAGCATTAAAATATAATTCTTTTGATGTATCTATTTGTATCAAAATACCGTTTTCTAGAGTTTCGGTTACCATTGAGCCGGGTCGCTCCTTACTTACAGTTCGTTACCACGAACTGTTTGAAACGCTTAAAAGTGAAATCTTTGAACTAAAATCTTACATCTGTTGTCGTTTTTATGCAAACGTCTTTCATCATTCTGTTCTGATCAGAAGTCTGAGAACAATGATGAGTATATCATCAAAGTTCTCTCATCATTGTTCTATATGGCAGAACAGTGGCGTTCTTCACACTTATTGCTAACATCAGTGAGCTGTAAGATCTTAGAACATGGATGACTCAAAAAACGATAATCTTTGCAGAAAGATGCAAGATCTTAGATGTAAGATCTTGGTGCTAAAAAACAGCCCTATTATATTATCGCCAGATAAGACGTTGCCAACCCATAATTCTTCATCTGTAAGACGTAACCTAGCTTTCTTAACCGTTCATACATTATAGGCATAGACTGTAGGGTCGAGCCAGGGATGTACGCAGGGGAGGTTATCTATCGGCGGGCCCCCCAAAATCATAATTTTTTACTCAAATTTTTGGTACTTCGTATTTAACTTATCATATGAAATATGTCTAGAATTGTCCCCCTACCGGAAAATAAATCCATCGTACATGCCTAGATTGAACCCGTTTTCGTACAGCTTACCGTTTGATGCACATTCGTTCCTAAGCTATCCTATATAATTCCCTTAAAAACATGTAGCATATCAACTTCAATGTAACCTCAACTTCTCAAAGCAACTTTGTTTCAATGCCGTACTTGACGAGTATCATCAGCGTGGCTTCTGGTCCTTTTTCTATAAATTGTTTTCATAATTTTTTTAACTTTTTTCAATCGCAAAAAAAACTGCACCATGGATATTATATTTCGTCCATATTCACTAGGCATGCCTTCCGCTGCTACCTAGGTAAGTGACTATCCACTCAGTAAATTTTCTCAACTCCCAACATCATCTCTTCATCTTCGAACTAGTATAATTTTAAACCTAATCTCGCACCCCAAACCTCCAGAGCCTTCAAAATTTTTTTTATTCCGCTAACATTTTTACTCCGATCATCAGCACAATCTGAGCCTATGGGAATTTTATCCTCAAATTTAGCGCCATCTTCTTCCATAGCTTTTAATGTGTTCTTAAAAGACAAAATCCATAAAAATTATTCATATAAACGGGGAAGCAACATGAGTCTGCTTAACTCCCGATTCCACATCAAATAAACTACCAACCCTGCTGGCAGCCAGGAAACATTTTCTCATATACCTCATAATGGCAGGACCTTCATTAAAGTTGGTCCATCTACTAAATCAGCACCTATTCATGTTCTGATCTCAGAACTACAGGTATTTGATAATTCAGATACTTCTAATCATTAATCTAAGCGTAAAAGTGTCCGAATGGCAAGTGTGTCCTCTCCCTTACCCAAATCGTGCTGTTCTTCTGTTAAACCTTTATTCGCACACAACATCTCTTTGTCTAGTAAGTGTCATCTTGATGCCTAGTTTGCTTCTAACCGCTTTCAAGCTAATGCTGTAGTAATCACAGCATCCACTCTTACCACCTTTTTTACTGACGGGATTGATCAAACTTGCCCTAAGACCATTAGGTACTCCCCCTCTATAGAAAATCATATGCGTGACTCGCAGTATCTTTAACGTCGTCATCACCGTACCTTGCAATTCATTAACAATACTATTAGTATCTGCTACCTTATCATTGTCAGTGCTTTTAGCACCATCTGTAACTACTCATTGCAAGCTATATCTTGCTTAAGTTCTAAGTTATCGATTATTCTCTTGTTATTTTCTATATCATGATGCATCTTCATCACGGTTTAAAAACTTCCGAAAGTGTACAGCCCTTCCTTCTTAACACCCTGTATTACTATTTCAATCCCCAATTAACTAGAACCATTAACTGGAATCTTAACTGGAACCTCTTAATGAGTTCAGCCTCATTACTTCCCCTAAATTTCTTAACATACCGATAAAATATCTTACTTATTATCCCGTGTGGTTGTATTTTCCGGGCCTCAACATATTGCCTATAGCCTTTATTTCCCATTTCCATCATTAAAAGCTTGTTGCCTTCTCAGCTTCCCTTGCTTCTTGTACATCCTACTACTCAAGAACTTCTTGAACAAAACGTTCTACCAAACTTAAACCAGCTTAAACTCTTAAACAATATTTTCTTACCCAATCTATCATCTACCCAGTTCTTAGCCTAACTTAAAGCTAATATTCCTATGTACTTTTCTAACTTTGCTTCCTAAAACATCATGTTTAGCCCAATTTCAATTTGTTTAGGGGGGGGGGATATATTTTTCCGAAATCTAGGGAGCAGCCTTTTTTCTTTTACTGAATATATCAAGAAAAAGTTGTTTTTTTTCAAAATCTAGGGTGGGCGAATCCCAACCCTCTGCCTTCCCAATTGTCGCAACTGAAAACATCTTCTGATATTTCTCAATCTATTTTCCTAAAACCCTTCCTTGTAGCCTAAATGATCAAAATTAAAACTCTTCAAGATCATATTGGAGACGTCGTAATTAATGTCGTAAATTATCTTAAGTCTATCAAAGTCGTAGCTACCAGGTAAGTAGCTACTATTCCCAAATTTTAAGCTTGTGTCTAGCTTGGTCTTAACACATATCCATTAATTCATGAACTATATTCACGAACTATTTCCTAAATCCGATACTTCACGAACTATTTTCCTAAATCCCTGCTTGTGATCGAAATAAGAACCCTTCAATATTTTATTGGAGACATAATTAACGTCGTAACTTATCTTAGCATTATTAACGTCATAGCTACCAGGTAAGTAGCTACTCTTCCCAAATATCAAGCTTGTGTCTAGCTTGGTCTTAACACATGTCTATTAATTCACGAACTATATTCAGGAACTATTTCCTAAATCCGATACTTCACGAACTATTTTCCTAAATCCCTGCTTGTGATCGAAATAAGAACCCTTCAATATTTTATTGTAGACATAATAAACGTCGTAACTTATCTTAGCATTATTAACGTCATAGCTACCAGGTAAGTAGCTACTCTTCCCAAATTTTAAGCTTGTGTCTAGCTTGGTCTTAACACATATCCATTAATTCATGAACTATATTCACGAACTATTTCCTAAATCCGATACTTCACGAACTATTTTCCTAAATCCCTGCTTGTGATCGAAATAAGAACCCTTCAATATTTTACTGTAGACATAATAAACGTCGTAACTTTTCTTAACATTATCAAAGTCGTAGCTACCAGGTAAGTAGCTACTCTTCCCAAATTTTAAGCTTGTGTCTAACCAGGTCTTAATAAATATCCATGAGCCCAAAATCTTATCACTGGCTCTTTAACATAGCAATCAAGAAGGTAGTTAGTGGTGGCCGTCATTTACGTCTTAAAAGGCTTTGTCATGATCGAGTCAAATTCTTCGGCAACATCAGCGGGAGCAAGACAGCTTATCAACCACACACAATAAAGCCTATGGTTGTTAGCAAGATATTTATTACACCTGACTAAAATGGAGATGGAGAGAAGCAATGGCCGACGCGTTCAACCCAGAATGAAGACATTTATATTACGAAAAGCATCCCGGGTATGATACCAACAAGTCTAATATGAGCCGCATCAATATGATTGCCTTGAGATAATAACATTTTTTTTTCTGCTTAGACAGAAACTTGTAAACATATGATTCGGCATTATGCTGAAGCACATTAATTTTTATCGCTGACTTATTGAGAGAGTTAATCACTGCGCTATGAGGTAATATTTCGTGAAAACTGAGAGAGGGAGGGGGTCGAAGAGATATATCTCTACCATTTTATTTGTTGCCGTTATTAGGATTAGTTATTGATATAAGATACAATCGTAGAGGGACAGCGAAAACCTCGTACCTGCATTTTCATTTTTCCAGAAATCTTTTTGATTAGTAGGCTACAGCTGCAAAAAAAGAAAAAAAATGGGCAAATTACATGAGAAATATAATAAATATTATTTTTTTCTGAAATATAGTTTCAGAAAAAAACTCGGAGCAATTGCTCCCGCACACACGTGCTTTTAGATATCTTGATATTCAGGCATATAAATACCTAGAAAATATCTTTATTGGTATTTTCATTGGAAAAAATGAAAAAAACCGCTGGATTCCCTCCTAGATTTTGAAAAAACATTTTTATATTTTAATTTAAAAAATATTTTCACCCCTCGCCCCATACCTTCGACAATTGACGCTCCTGTTTGCAGTGGCTTTTTACTTCATTAGAGGCAGATGGAACCAGCCATGACTGGACAAGTGGTTCGGTATTCCTAGCACAAGGAGGACCCGGCATAACCTCATGTACTACAATACAAAACAAAGCCACAGTATTTGGCTATACCCTGTAATGTTTGTTTAAATCGTCTTCTTGTTTGTTCAAATCATCGAACAAAACCATTCCCGCACAAGTTCCAAGAAATTATTTTCGCCTTTCTTTAAAATCATAAAAATATTAGATACAGGGCCGTATCCATATTTTTTATTCGGGGGGGGGGGGAAGTATTGCACATAAAACTTACAAAATGCATCAAAATTTGTTTATATGTATTTTTGTTTCATTTTTACGAGTCGAACAAACGTTTCGGGGGAATGTTTGTCCGACTGGGAATATTTGACCCCCCTACTGGATATAACCTTAGTTACATGTGTCTGGTCAAAACTGTCCAGTCAAAATTCTGAGATTGCTATTTTGTTCAGCATAGTTGAAAGGCATAATACCTATGTCTTTGACCCCCACAGCCTATGAGGAAAGGTCTTTATACTCTTTAAGTTAAAATTTTGCCCATTGTTTACGTATAGTATTTGTATGGTATTAGTATTTTGGGAAGTATGCATACATTTTTCGAGTGGGGAGGGGAGGACGAATTTTTTGCTAGGGGGGAATTCTGCACGGGGAGAATTCGCCATAGAGAGAGAATTTTCTAATGAATAAACTTTTCTGTGGCAAATTGCATATTGGGGGTATTTACCAGAATTCCTATACGAAATTTCTTTGTGTGTTGCTTTCTTTTTACTGACTCAATTTTACACGTGGAGGTGTTAAGGATAATTGTCCAGGAAAAATTTTCATCAGGATTGAATTGTCCAGAGGATATTTCCGTGGGAGGGGGGATGTTTCCATCGAGGTGGAACCAGATTTCCTGGTGTTATTTAAAAAACAATCAGAAATTAAATTAAAAAAAACAGGTTTTTTTCAACTGAAAGTAAGGATCCATATTAAAACTTAAAACGAACAGAAATTATTACGGATACGAGGGGAATTGCCCCCTCCTCAACACCTTACTCTTTAAAATTACTCCTGAAACACAAAGGTAGTTTAATTAGAACAATAAGTAACTTTTTTTTAAATGCCGAAAAACTTTAAGCGTGAAGAGTGAGGTATTGAGGAGGGGGCAACCCCTCTTGTATACGTAACAATTTCTATTCGTTTTAAGTTTTAATATTGCTCCTTAGTTTCAGTTGAAAAAACTTGTTTTTTTAATTAAATATTAAAAAAGATCAGCAATCCACAATAATTTCTAAGAATACAGATATTTTCACCTTTTATATCCATGTCCACCGGCAGATTTCAATAATATTATTTCTTGTTGTTTTTTTTTTTGCAATGTTCCCCAGCTACAATTAGCAATAATTTTCTGGATTACAATTATCCAGACAGACATATTTGTTTGGCAAAATTGCTAGCAACAACTCATGGAAACGACCTTAAATTGCGTTATTTTTCATAGGCAGCGCAATCACACTGCCTAAGTAAAGAACGATGTTGGCACAATATATATTTTTTTTTCTTTAGACCAGGGCACTTCGTATCGAAGGAGTTTGTCGTAGAAACTTCAAATGGTTCATTTGATTGGAAATTGGAGTGGCTTATGCACTTTTTAATAGTCGAAAGTGATTGAAAGGCAACTAACACCTCTTTCACGCCCATCATTTCCCCAAACACATCCAATCAAAATTTTGAGATAGCCGTTTTGTTCAGCGTAGTTGATTTCCAGATAGAAATTATGTTTTTTCAGAGGACACTCCCCCACAACGCTCAGGGCAAGGGTTTTAAGTTATGCCCTGGGGCATATAAGAACGATGGTGGCAGAATGTATTATTTATTATTTCTTCCCTTAGACCAGAGCACTTCATTTCGAAGAAGTTGTCGTAGAAACTTCGAAAAGGGCTCATTCAATTGGAAATTGGAGTAGCTTGTGCCCTTTTTAATAGTCGAACGTGATTGGAAGGCAACTAACACTCCTTCCACGCCCACCGTTTCCCGAAACACATCCCATCAAAATTTTGAGATAGCCATTTTGTTCAGCGTAGTTTATTTCCAGATAGAAAATATGTTTTCGAGGAGGACACTCCCCCAAAACCCTCAGGGCAAGGGTTGTAAGTTATTCCCTGGGACATATAAGTTTTTTAAAGAAAGCGTTGTCGTAGAAACTTCAAAAAAGACTCATTCGATTGGAAATTCAAAGGGCTAGTGCGCTTTTAAATAGTCGAAAGTGATTGGAGGGCAACTAACCCCCCTCTCACGCCCACCTTTTCCCCAAACACATCCAATCAAAATTTTTAGATAGCCATTTTGTTCAACGTACTTGAAAGCTCTAAAAATTAGGTCTTTAAGGATGACAACCCCCCCCCCCCACAGCCCTCAAGGCAAGGGTTGTAAGTTATACCCTGGGAACATATAAGGTTTTTATAGAAAGTGTTGTCGTAGAACTTCATAAAAGGCTCATTCAATTGGGAATTAAAATGGCTAATGCCTTTTTTAATAGTCGGAAGTGATTGGAAGGCAACTAACACCCCTTCCACGCCCACCGGGTCCCAAAACACATCAAATCAAAATTTTGAGATAGCCATTTTGTTCCACACAATTGAAAGTTCTGGAAATTATACCTTTGAGCAGGACACTTCCCCCCCCCCCCCCCCCACAGTCTTCAGGGCAAGGGTTATAAGTTATGCCCTGGGGGCATATAAGGTTTTTATTGAAATCTTTGTCGCAGAAACGTGAAACAGGGCTCATTCGATTTGAAATTCAAAGGGCTAGTGCCCTTTTTAACAGCCGAAAGTGATTTGAGGGCAACTAACCTCTCACGCCCACCTTATCCCCAAACACATCCAATCAAAATTTTTAGATAGCCATTTTATTCAACGTAGTTGAAAGTTTTGGAAATTAGGTCTTTTAGGATGATAACCCCATCAGAGCTTCCAGTGCAAGGGTTGTAAGTTATGCCCTGGGGGCATATAAGGTTTATATAGAAAGTTGTTGTAGAAATTTCAAAAGGGGCTCATTTGATTGGAAATTGGAATTCCCCTTTTTAATAGTCGAAAGTGAGTAAAGAGTAATTAACCCCCCTCTCACGCCCACCATTTCCCCAAACACATTCAATCAAAGTTTAAAGATAGGTCTTTAAGGATGAAAACCCCTCCTCCCACACAGCCCTACAGGGCAAGGGTTGTAAGTTATGCCCCGGGGGCATATAAGGTTTTTATAGAAAGCGATGTTGTAGAAACCTCAAAAAGGGCTAATTCAATTAGAAATTGAAAAGGGATAGTGCCCTATTTAATAGTCGAAAGTAATTGAAGGGCAACTAACCCTTCTCTCAAGCCCCCCATTTCCCCAAACACATCCAATCAAAATTTTCGGATATCCATTTTGTTCAACATAGTTGAAAGTTCTGGAAATTAGGTCTTTTAGGATGATAACCCCCTCAGAGCCCTCAGTGCAAGGGTTGTAAGTTATTCCCTGGGACATATAAGTTTTTTATAGATAGCGTTGTCGTAGAAACTTCAAAAAAGACTCATTCGATTGGAAATTCAAAGGGCTAGTGCGCTTTTTAATAGTCGAAAGTGATTGGAGGGCAACTAACCCCCCTCTCACGCCCACATTTTCCCCAAACACATCCAATCAAAATTTTGAGATAGCCATTTTGTTCAACGTACTTGAAAGCTCTGAAAATTAGGTCTTTAAGGATGACAACCCCCCCCCCCCCCCACAGCCCTCAAGGCAAGGGTTGTAAGTTATACCCTGGGAAACATAAGGTTTTTATAGAAAGTGTTGTCGTAGAACTTCATAAAAGGCTCATTCAATTGGAAATTAAAATGGCTAATGCCTTTTTTAATAGTCGGAAGTGATTGGAAGGCAACTAACACCCCTTCCACGCCCACCGGGTCCCAAAACACATCAAATCAAAATTTTGAGATAGCCATTTTGTTCCACACAAGTGAAAGTTCTGGAAATTATACCTTTGAGCAGGACACTCCCCCCCACAGTCTTCAGGGCAAGGGTTATAAGTTATACCCTGGGGGCATATAAGGTTTTTATTGAAATCTTTGTCGCAGAAACGTGAAACAGGGCTCATTCGATTTGAAATTCAAAGGGCTAGTGCCCTTTTTAACAGTCGAAAGTGATTTGAGGGCAACTAACCTCTCACGCCCACCTTATCCCCAAACACATCCAATCAAAATTTTTAGATAGCCATTTTATTCAACGTAGTTGAAAGTTTTGGAAATTAGGTCTTTTAGGATGATAACCCCATCAGAGCTTCTAGTGCAAGGGTTGTAAGTTATGCCCTGGGGGCATACAAGGTTTATATAGAAAGTTGTTGAAGAAATTTCAAAAAGGGCTCATTTGATTGGAAATTGAAATTCCCCTTTTTAATAGTCGAAAGTGAGTAAAGAGTAATTAACCCCCCTCTCACGCCCACCATTTCCCCAAACACATTCAATCAAAGTTTAAAGATAGGTCTTTAAGGATGAAAAACCCTCCTCCTACACAGCCCTACAGGGCAAGGGTTGTAAGTTATGCCCCGGGGGCATATAAGGTTTTTATAGAAAGCAATGTTGTAGAAACCTCAAAAAGGGCTAATTCAATTAGAAATTGAAAAGGGATAGTGCCCTATTTAATAGTCGAAAGTAATTGAAGGGCAACTAACCCTTTTCTCAAGCCCCCCATTTCCCCAAACACATCCAATCAAAATTTTCAGATATCCATTTTGTTCAACATAGTTGAAAGTTCTGGAAATTAGGTCTTTTAGGATGATAACCCCCTCAGAGCCCTCAGTGCAAGGGTTGTAAGTTATGACCTGGGGGCATATAAGGTTTATATAGAAAATTGTTGTAAAAATTTCAAAAAGGGCTCATTTGATTGGAAATTGGAATTCCCCTTTTTAATAGTCGAAAGTGGGTAAAGAGTAATTAACCCCCCTCTCACGCCCACCATTTCCCAAAACACATTCAATCAAAGTTTAGAGATAGCCATTTTGTTCAGCGTAGTAGAAAGTTCTGGAAATTAGGTCTTTGAGGATGACAACCACCGTCACAGTCCTTAGGATAAGGGTTGTAATTTATGCCTTTGGGGCATATAAGGGGTTTATAGAAAGCGTTGTCATAAAAACTCAAAATGGGCTCATTTGATTGGAAATCGAAAGACCTAGTGCCCTTTTTAATAGTCGAAAGTGATTGGAAGGCTTGACATATTTTTATAGTAAAGATCGATGTGGGTATAATGTATTATTTTTTTGTTGTTGTTGTTTAGACCAGGACACTTCGTATCGAAGGAGTTGTCGTAGGAATTTCGAAAAGGGCTCATTCGATTGAAAATAGAAAGGGCTGATGCCGTTTTTAATAGTTGAAAGTGATTGAAGGGTAACTAATCCCCCTACCACGCCCACCCTCCCATTTGCCCATTATGTTTAAAAACTAAATGTTGCCTTAAGATTAAATTAAAATGCACTCTGTTAATGCTAATTCCCAATAAGCCATCTCAGCAGTATCCTAAGAACGACTGAGGGTATTATGTTCATATTTACGAGGCTATTTCTGCTTTTAAAATTTAACCAAATCAAAATAGAGTATGTGTACCCCAGCTATCAAAGAAAGTAAACAGATTTTTTTGCGAATGGTATCAAGTTTTCCATTTCAGGTCAACTAGAGGAGGAATGAAACTAAATTAAACACTACTATTTGTGTCCCGATTTTTAAAAGGGTGTGTATTGTTAAAAATTGCTGAAAATTTTTCTCCAGCATACAAATAGCAGGACAAACTATAAAGTCTTAAAAAAACGAAAAGATTTAAAGTATTATTTTCTTTTTCCCTGAAAAGACTATGTCAATATATAACGAACAGAAATTAATTAAAAAAACTTTTTCCGAAAAATACGTTTTTCAAAGAAAAGTAAAGAACTATATTAAACCAAAAATGAGCAAAAATGAAATCAAATAATCTACCAAGCGTGAAACTACCACAAATCAGCACCGATAAATAAATTAAACCCAAAACGAACAGAAATTACAATAAATAACCGAGTCAAACTCAAAACGAGCAAAAATTAACATAAGTTGGGCTCAAAACCCCCATGCCTTCCCAAGGCCAGAACATAGTTTGCACTTTACTGACAAAAAATATAACTGTTTTTGCTTTTAGAACTCTAATAAATAAAATAATATTAACATTTTGATTACTAAATATCAGTATATTTATATTAAACTGACAATGCAAATTCATTTGTATTTTCCAGAACACAATTTGTGCTTTACTGAAAAAAAAACAACAACCAAAAAACTAATGAACGTGGATTGTCAGTTTAGTTGACATGTACTGATATTTATTTCTTATATGTTTTGATAACGTTTTATTTATTAAAGTAAGAAAAGTGAAAACATTTCAAACGTATTTGTTTTCAGTAAAGCGCAAATTGTGTCCTGGTCTTGAGAAGAAATGGGGGTTATCAGCCCTACTCATATTAATTTTTTCTCATTTTGAGTTTGACTTGGCTATTTATTGTAATTTATGTTCGTTTTGAGTTTGTGGTAGTTTTACGCCTGAAAGATTATTTGACTTTATTTCTGCTCATTCTTGGCTTAATGCAGCTCTTTACTTTTCTTTGAAAAACTTGTTTTGTGGAAAAAGTTTTTCAAGTTAATTGTACATAAAAAGTTAAATATCCCTTAAAAACAGCGAAATTAATCCAAATAAAAAAAATTTATAATTCCTAAATAAATATACGTTCATTTGCAGAAAAAAGGACCAAATGAGGCTAACATAGTCATAACCGTTTAGGCATGTAATATTTACAGGCATACTTGTAAGAGGAGGAGCTAGACAACAAAGCAAACAGCGAGGTCAAAGTTAATTCAAGCAGGTCTTTTTTTCTACTTGCTTTAACTTAGAGTAAAAAAAAAATCACTGGTTAATGGCACAGGTTAACTTTGACCTCAAATTAATGACAGATGACAGAAATTAATCCAGAATTAATGACAGATGATGTCGAATTAATGACAGATGTCATTAATTAATGACAGATGAAATCGAATTAATGACAAATGACGAATTAATGACAATTAATGACAGAAATTAATCCAGCTTTCTTCACTTCTAAAATAGAGGTTGGCCCTGTTTCCGTTTGTTTCTACCGTTTTATGTTCTGTTGTTTGGGGGAAATCGAAAAAAAGCGCAGAAAAACAAGTAGCCTTTTTCAGCGTCATTTCTGTTTCTGTTCCGTTTTTTTAATAGCTGTTTGTCGTTACGGTTCTTCTTCAACCGTTGTTTCTTCGTCTTCTGTGTTTTGATCACGAATGGCATTGTAGCACAGTCTAATGACGTTTCTTGGATTTCTTATACTTAACTTCTAGCAAAGGGTGCTGTTTTTTAACGATTTGAATAAGATTTGCAACTTTGAATGCGGTCTACTTGGATTTGCAATTTGCACCTTTTGATTAGTCTTGGTCAGTAGATGATTACCCGTTTGTCACCGTCGACATAATTGTAATAGCTCATTTATTTATTGATAAATTTTCAGTTTTTTCGGTTACTTTGCTAAGTAGAAGACAAACGCACTTCTCAATGCACCTTTCTATGCTCTTTCCCAATATACTAATCACCATCACCACAAACTCCATTTTGAGTCCTCAATAAGATCTTTAAAGTGGCACCTTGTTCCTTATTTTTTCCTAGTTGAAACAAATTAAAAAACAAAGGATTTGATTGAAAAGCCAATTTTAAGTTGATTATTCACAATTACATTGTGAAAAAGCTTACATGGATTTATTACGATAAAATCCAACAAATTTAACAATTTGTAAATCTTATTATTCTACACTTCTATCAAACGTTTTCGTAATATTTTCGAGTGCTGAACTGTGCACTAAAATTACTATAGCGAACAGAATTCACTACGGTACCACATACACCGTTGGTATTAGTCACTTACTACGGGGAAACTATTTCATATTTACTATTTCAGATTTAATGAATGTTCCGCTCCTAAATTATCTAGGATCCGGTTCAGAGTCTGATGACAACGTATGTATTGCTGAACAAGATAACTTTTCTGGTCTGATCGTAGGAGATAAGGAATCAATGAAAACTGTGCAAACTAACTGCAGTACTGATGATGACAGTAGCTCAGAATTAAACCAGTGCTGTTAAAAATCCGAAACCTGGTTAGAATTATGAAAGAATCAACACTTTTACCATAGATCAGCTTTGAATGGACCAATACTTCTACCATAATAGACATTTAGTGTGCACAAAAAGAGCCACTGTGAGGGTCTTCCTGATACTAAAGTTAGAGAGCTCAATTTTCACAGCACAGAGTGGTTCATCTTGGAAGCTATCATTGAGGTATCGGCAAGCAAAATTTTGCCGATGATCAATGGATTTCAGTTGTTTTCAGAATCCAGGTACTACTCTTCAGTCAATCAATTCCCTGAAGAAACCACTACCTGTTCAGCTCAGTAGATATTTTTCGACTAGCCCTGAGTTTAATACGATGCTTTTCACAAGAGCCGGCTTGTGAACCCTATAATTTATGAAAAAAAACGACCAATATAAACAGAGATTCAGCTCTTCAGTTCATTCTCTTTTGACCTTGCTCCTAGTAAGGTAGGAACTAGCCAAAATGATCACCAAGCACTTGATGAAGAAGAAAGCTTTTTTTCTAAGTTTCTCGACACGAATGGCTTACGGATAAACTCTACGTCACAAAAAGCGAAAAGCACAGGTATTGCCCGTATAACAGCAAATGTCATCTGTGCAGTCCCCCCTCCACTTGAGTGAAAGACGAAGGCGTGAAATAATAACCATGATCCGATAGAATTTTCAAGCGACTGCTTTTATTCTTGACCATGCATCTCTCAGTGTTTGCAAGTTCAGAGCCTAAAGACACTGCATTAAGAATTCCTGGGTACTTCACACGAAAGCAGTACTCTCTGATCACTGCAAAGTCCCTTTAGCTTCGAGTATTTTTAAGCGATACATTTTACGGTGTTGTATGTTTGGGTTGCAAGGTGTAAGGTTTGAATTTATTAGGTTTTTTAGATTTAAGATGTTGTATATTTAATCTTTTTATTAATCAATATAAACAAATATTCATCTTAGCCTTAGCCTAATCAGACTAAAAATTGAAATAAACTTAAACGTTGTTAGACAAAAACAGATAATTTTTAAATAAAAACAGGACATTTTTGTTTTTTTTCGGTAAAAAAAGGAAAAATAGTAACAAATTTCCGTTTTTTGACTGTTTATGTTTCTGCTCCGTTTTTTAATTACCGTTATTTACCGTTTCTTTTTAAGACAAAATAGAAATGGTGCTGACATGTGCTTCTATACCGTTATGCTGGGTGTTTGAGTATTTGCTACAAACTTACAAAAGATGCTTAAACTTTTAAACCATTTTAGCTGAAGTTTGCGGAGCAAAGTCTTGAGGGTGTTCAGTGTTAAGTAAGTAAACCCTGCTAGACATGCAAGCCCTCTAAGCATCCTGTTACTCAGGATTGTTTCTTCTGGGAGGGGGAACATTAAAAAAAATTTGGGGCGGAGGCAATGATAGAAAACAAATTTTATGTGAAGGGGGACAATGCCCCCCCCCCCGAGTACCTTTGCCTCAAGGCACACGAATCTGGAGGGTCTTCTAGCATAAGGGAACCAATCATTAGTAGAAAAAAATTTCAACAGGAGACATAGGAGCTGTTTAATTTTTTATATTTTTTAATGTCATCGTTCCTCAACCCCAAATGGGCTCGGTTTCTAAAAAGAAGAGTATCAGATGGTGAGCAACGGCATTTAGAGGCTGGAACTAGTCTTGTGCAGAGGCGCAGCCCACCCGTTCAATTTTGGATCTTTTGGAGTGGTACTAAGAGCGTTTTCGGGGCACCAGCATATAGCGGGCATCCAAATTCAGCTGTGGGACAATCGAGCTGGATGGAAGAAGGTATTTATAGTGAAGAGTGAATCCAAGCTTCCTTGCGAAGGTAGTTCTCACCCGATCAAGGTAGTCCAAGAGTGATAGGTGGAGAAACGAATCCCCAGTAGACAAAGCTCGTCGATTCTCTTAACAGTTTCATTTTTGAAAACGCGGGACCTTTGATCAGGTAATAAGAAGCTCTTTTGTTTTTGATGCATTAAAGTTAATCATCCATGTATCAGACCACTTTTCGATTTAATAAAGATCCATCTTTAGGGAAAGAGAGGCTTGTGTTGGGTCTTCGTATTTTGGGATGGCTGACTGGGCCGCAGTATCGTCAGCGAAGTGATGCAGAGGGCTTGCAAGGTTGTCCCCCATGTCATTTATGTAGATAAGGAAGAGTGTATGTCCTAAGACACTGCCCTGGGGAACGCCTGCTTTCACTGAATATTCTCGGGAAATAGGTCCGTTGAGGACAACGCGCAGTGAACGGTCTGAAAGAACGCTCTCAATTACTCTTAATAGATATCCACGAACATCGTGCGCGTGGAGTTTCTTTAGCAGGCAATGGTGGCTTACTCTGTCGAAAGCTTTGGCAATGTCGATTGACAATAGCCTAATGTCATACCCCCTTGCCAGATGTTCGATCCAATCCTAATGCTGGGGTGCTAGGCAATCAAATGTTGAGCGTTTCCTCCGGAATCCATATTGGCGATCGCCTAGGTCATACAATTCCAGGAACTGTTGAAATGTTTTATTTCAACATCCTGTCCTCTTCGCTCTTTGAAAGTAGCCATCGCTTGTGTGCCTTTTGCTTTGCTCGAATAGCCTTCTTACAGTGGGTATTGAACCAAGGTTTTTCCTTACTGGACCCCTAGCTCCGCTTTGAAGGGACATATTTTTTCAACAGACTCAACTTTGGACTGCTGGTACTTCTCTGCAACTTTCTCTGGGCCTTCAAGGAGAAAGGCTCTCCATTACTGAGAACAAAAAGTGTTTCTCGAAACGTCCCAATCACCTCTTTTGTATAACCAGAATATCTGCTCATGCTTTATTGGAGGTGGAATGCGAAGGTTTTGACGTGCAATGATGCCAACGTGGTCACTTGTGAAAGCATGAGTGTCTACCGTAAGGGAGTCAGGGCGATCTATAAGGAATAGGTCAAGATGATATGATCCGTTTGGGCCGTGATACGTATCAAAATCCATAAGTTGTTCCAGCCCTATTTGAGTGAGATCGATCATACAAGTCCGACCCCTCCTTGTCAGTATTTTTGCTGCGAAGCCACACGCTATGATGGACGTTGAAGTCTCCATTGGGAATAATGGCAGACTTAGCGTAGTTGCCCCGAATGCATTCGAATACTTATCACGGATTCATTGGGGAGGGGGGGGGGTCACCCTAACCCACAGAGATTTTTCACCTCCTGAATCTGGTATATTTAGCCATGAATATGGTATATGGCTCTGTAGATAAACAGTAACACCTCTTCTGTATTTAGCGCCGTCACTACGTTCATGATCTTGCCTGAGGAGCGTGTATCCCTGTATGATAACCTCACTGCTGTGTATGTCATGGTTTTCATTGGTCTCAGTGATGCACATGATAGACGGTTTGACTGAGTTCAATAAATGTAGGAACTGGTCAAACTTAGATCGGAGGCCACGTATATTGCAGTGGGCCACCGTAAACAGGTCCGTTTGGATGGTCGGTGGAAGTGCTAAAGGTCGTCTACAAAAGGTCTGTTTTGTCCGAGGCTTTTTATTATTGTCAATCATAACCAGGTAAAAGAAGCTTTGCCGGGTGGTTAGCCCGACATGACCTATGTATCCATTTCCATGCATCTTCACCATCACCTCATTACCGCATCTTCAACATGGAGGTGGTACCCCATAATGGGTTAGGATTCGGCACAAGTGCCTCCCACCAGGTATCATTCATTAAGAACGAAATAATCAGGGTTTGCTGAAAAAATAAATAATTAGACGCAAACTATTGTTTACGGGGTTGCACACAACAGCACGGGAGGTTAACCAGGCCCGGCAAGTGTACTAAAACTTACCCAAATATCGATGTACCTGCATAACAAAGAGAAATGAAAAATACTAAAATGTGCCCATAAAAACTGAATGAACGCCATGGAACAAAATTGGCAACTAAAATTTTGTACTAAAGGAAGTTTTAGTAAGAAGTTTAACAATCGTACATAAAAATTTAAGATTTGGTAACATCAATGCTGACTTTTGTAATTTGAAGGGGTTTGCAATACTTCCTTTACTAGGGCTTCCTTTATTGGCACGCTGGGTTGGGAATCTTTTGTCCGAGGAGCACGGGTTCGATCCCTGGCGTAGCCAGTTATTTGATTTAGGACGGGGGTCAGTGACGTGACTCTGTAAGCTCAGCCAGAGTCGACCCAGCTCTAAATGAGTACCTGGAGAAATCTGGGGAAGGTAAGCAGGAAGGGTGTGCAAGAGCACAGGATGGCTGGCCCCGACTTCCTTTATTGCACTTTTGTGCATTTTATTGCACTTCTTGGCTGAAGGGCTATGAAACGGAGATCAGCACCACCGGTTTGAACCTTAAGTGTCTAGTGCCATCATACTTACTTACTATACTTCCTTGAATAAGGATGCCGACAATATAAAACCAAAGCATATTTGAGGGAGGGGGTCCAATTTGAGGGAGGAGGCAGAAGGGAGGAGGAATTTTTGTAGACAAAGAGCACTGTGAAATGCACCAAATTAGTTGAAACACTGAATCAAACGTGGTGCTGCCCTAAAAACTTGATAATTTCATGACAACCTTGAGAACGAAAATATTGCAGGGTTTCAGACATGAATAGACCAATGATAGTCCTAAGATAAAATATTGGATAGACCTAAGAAAAACATTAGAATAGACCTAAGATAAAATATTGTTTCCTCAAACGCTTAATTCCAAAACTAACAATGGACATTCTGGCCATTTCTAATGACTCTCAAAATCTATATCCTTGTCTTCCGTTCAATCAACTGAATGGAATTTGCAATGTATTGAGAAAAGGGGAGTCAAAATTTCAAAGTGGAACACCGGTTCAGAAGACCGCTAGTAATTTTATATTAAAAATCAAATGCTATGGCGCAATTTTTTTCTATACAAATGTGAAGCTTTCTATTGCAACAGAAACTGATTTTTTTTTAAAGGAATAGTTGTCTTGCAGGTTAAATGGATATTAACATCCATATTTACATATTTAAAACCAAATTATGATATAGTTCATTACGACTGTGAGTTAGAGGGAGCTGATCCTACGGCTTGCATGGAGACTATTTAGCTGCTGCATTTTAACCGGATGTTTCAACCACAGATAACTGCTCCGTCTTTTGTTCTTAGAGGTGTCCTTGACCTGCTTTCCCCCTACATTGATGGAACACTCCATATATGGCACTACCAGGCAAAAATCTTAAACATACCGTAAGAAAAGTTGAAAAAAAGCATTTTTGAAATGTTAACATCGACTAAAATAAACTCAATGAGTATTTAAAGTCAAGCGTAAACTTGAAAGCTTTTCGTATATCTAGAATGAACGTTCATAACAAAAAACATTTCCTCAATCACCTCAAATTGGGCTTGAAAAACCAGCACATACAGAAATGGCATAATGCACTGAACAATCCGCTAGCTTTCGCTTATGTACAGGGTTGCCAACTTTTTGGTCCACGAATGTGTCCCTTGAGCATCCAAGAATGTGTCATTTTTTGCTAATATGTGTCCATCTTGATATCAAAATTTTCGATTTTTCTCTGATCTACATTGCCCTACTAACCCCGCCTTAAAGAACAGATTTACTAAGGTTTTTTTCACCAATTATTATTTTTGCAAAAAAAACAAATATAGAATATATTCTTTTATATGAAAAATATAATAAATCAAATATTTTTTTTTGCAAAAATATCAGATGGGACCCTCAGGCCTAAGAGTCAAGCCATGCCACATTTTATTTTATTTTTCGAGCTGTGTACAACTATATGAATAGGGAGGAGTTTATTCGAGCAAGGGGGTGCAGTGATGATCTCCTCCCAGTCTTAGCTGGGAGGTTCCCAAAGTGTATGGTCTCCTTTGGTAATTTTATTATTCTAATTAATAAAATGATCCTATCTCATAATATCCTCTAATTTTGTTATATTTGTTTTATCTCAAATTTTTTGGTGTTATTTGTTTATCACTTGTATTGTGTTAGCGTAACGGTTTCGTATGGTACTTAGTAGCTTTTCAGTACTATTATGAACATTATTGAATAAAATAATAGAATAAATCATAAAAACCTTTAGGTTAGGGAAACTGGAGGATGAAGGGCACTGCCACTCCCAGACCTCGGTCCCCCCCCCGACCCCAGTTTGCCCCTCAGCTGAAATTTAGTGTCTTCCAAAACCTTGTCAAAACTAAGATAAACCTGCATAATTCAAGCATCAACAGAAACAGACTAGTTTTTTTTAGTACAAATTTACCTTTATAGTACTATAAAGACTTTTATAATACCTTTTTGGTACCAAATGGCTTATTTTTTAGTTTTTAATGTCATTTTTACTTGATTTCGGAAAATTGGCTCCAACTTTGCCCCCCCCCCAGGATTTTGACAAATTTACGCCACTGCCTCGCTCTTTCTTATGCTTGCTTCTATTGCTATACTGTCATATTTGAAGGCATTCCTGAAAACTAACTTATACATGACATTTTTCCTCAAATTATTCGAAATTGATATCATAGTCAATTTCAAGGTATAATTGGTAAGCCTATCTTATTAAAGGAGACACGCTGTCTCTGCTTTTTAGGCAGAGTTCCCATTTTTCAACTTTAAAAAAGTCATCTGCTTCCCCACGGGAGCGCAATTAACATTGTTTCACCGCCGCCCCACGATAGCCATCAACACCAGTTTCTGCAGGATTGGTATGCGGTTTGTCGCGTTGTGCCACACACATATACATTTACTGACTATTGGCTATGATGTCTATTAACCATACAACATTTTTATGTTATATTTTATTCGTTTTGAACTGAGTTTAGTTATTACACTGGATTTTAAGTTTTTATTTGTACGAATGAAATTAATTCAGTTTTGTCAGAGTTTGTGATAGCCTCATGAGAACATGTGTTATGTTTAAATTTATTATATTTTATTTGCTTCATATAAATATATATACATACATATATATATATATATATATATATATATATATATATATATATATATATATATATATATATATATATATATATATATATATATATATATATATATATATATATATATATATATATATATACATAATATATATATATATATTATATATATATATATATATATATATATATATATATATATATATATATATATATATAATATATATATATATATATATATATATATATATATATATATATATATGTATATATATATTATTTATCTTTGCATCACAGAGTGAGCATAGCTGGCTTTCTCAGTTCCAGACTAAATTCTGAGTATATTGACTTTTCTATGGGCATTGGTGTCAATTTTTTTTTCAAAATCGGTGTCAAGCATTTTCATTGACAAAATAAAAAAAAATACTAATTCGCCCCCCCCCTCCCTCTGGTTATTGAAAAAATATTTGCCTCCTATAATTTTGTGAGTTAACACCACCGTCCATGTGCCTAAATATCACCCGGTAGTTAAGAGTTAATGATAATAGAAACCTTGGGAAAGATGAAACACCATAAACTATCAAAACAATACGTGTTTTGAACAGTCCTTGGAAAAAACAAATGAAATTCAACTTAATATCTGATAAATTGCTTAAAGCTCAGCAGTTCAAAATTTTATTTCACTGTATTTTTTATTTTTATTTTTCAATGTTATAAATATAAAAGAAAATATTAGTAATATAACTTGTTTTCAGTCAAGCGTAAATGACGCAATAAGCTTTAATCATTTAAGGTTAGGAGAGGGGACTTGAATGTTTAGGGACTTGAGTATTCAATTTAATTTTTACTCGTTTTAAGATTTTTTTTTATGTGCGTATTTGTTATCTGTACGTTTCCTATGATTGTTTATTTAATTTCTGTTCGTTTTAGGTTTCATTCATTAATTTAATAGTAATTTCTGATCGTTTCTGGCCTTATGTTTAATATGGCTTTTTTTTAAGCTTCTTTTTCGGAATGTTTTCTAAAATTAATTTCTGTTCGGTTTTATATGCCATAGTTTCAAATTTTTCAACATCCCCCATTTCAATACCAAAGTTTTTTTTTCATGATCAAAGTTTCATCCAAGTTTTTTTTTTTTTAACCCTTAAACCGTATAATTCTTTCTCAATTATCCTTTTATTATTATTATTATTATTTTCTTTTTTTAACAACATATCCTTGCCCACCAAGACACAAAAACTATCCCCTTCTACTTTATACCAAACACGTCCTCAATTTCCTTATACTTCATAACCTTTATCCTTTTCCACTCTGTTTCCACACGATTCATCACATCATAATATTCCTTCTACTTTTCTTTTCGCTTCCACGTGTAATAACAAAAAAGCGATACTATGTACACTATTGTCCTTATATAGGCCTCATCATCTACCTTTAGGTATATACCTTTCTCTAAATTAACTTCATCTTTTTTACCTATAACACTTGCTAATAAAATCCGCAGTCCTGATACATTTGTCTCTTGTTTTTCACATTCTAACATTACTGACATTGCGTTTCTAGTTTTTTTTTTCTCGCATAGCTTACAGAGTCCATTACTACCACCCATATTCATCTTTACTTTTGACTGTTCTGTGGGTAACAAATTATGCATAAAGAAAAACATATTTTCTTTAACTTTTGGCGGCAACAGGCAACTTTCTATTAGTATGAAACTTTTGTCCACCTCTTCTTCACTATATCTACCATCTTCAATTATTTTTAGTAGAGGAAGCTGCTTCTTTTTTTCGTAATATTCCTTAAGTTTTCTTTGTCAATTTCCCCACTTATCTCAAGCGGCATTCCTAATTTTTCTATTTCATAAATTTCTTCGAATGATTGATTATATTTTGGACGATAATTCTTTTCTTTTCCATGTTTCATACCAAGCAAATGTTGGTGATTCTTCTTTCCTCGTTACTTTTTCCAACATTGTCTAAGTTTTTGTTCATCTAAGTTTTCTGTTTATCTAAGTTTTAAAACATCAAAGTAATGTTTTTTCAGCGTTAAAGTTTCAAAGTTTAACATTCCCTTCAACATTCCGTGAAAGTAGTCACAAGTAGATGTAGTAGCAGTTGCAAGCAGTCACAGCTACAAGTTGCTGCATTTGGAAATACTGACTGCTACATTCTCAACCAGTCTCATTTGCAGCCGCAATAGTAGCAGTAGTAGTGACCCAGAAAGTTTATATTAAATACCCTGACCCGTTCCTAACTTTGATAACTTGGATGCAGATAGTTTCTTTTGATTTACCTCAACGTACCCCTCAACATTTCCCAAAATTTTGCCTCAATAACCTTAGGCTTTTTAAACACAGCCAGGATCAAACAAGCTCCTTTCCCAATGATAAATCCTGGGGAAGGTGTCAGGACATCGACACGTCAGGACCACTATCGTCAGGACATCGACAAAATCCGTCATAACGTCGACAAAAAATCCGTCAGAACATCGAACACATCAGGACATCGACAGTCACAACATCGACACGTCAGTTCATCGACAGTCACAATTGCTACCCGTCAGAACGTCGACACGTCACTTCATCGACAGTCACAATCGCTACCCGTCAGAACGTCGACAGTCATAACATCAACATGTCATAACATCAAACTTTTTTTTCATAACAAAGATCCGCCAGAACCACTAACCTTCAGAACGTTCGACAGCCATAACATCGACACGTCATAACATCTAAAATTTTTTCATAACATCTAAAATTTTAAAACTTTAGTTTTTTGGGGTTTAGGGGGGAAAGGTACCTAGATTAGGTTACGTATTTAATATATGCTATGCTTTACCCCCATTCCCCTGATGTGCAAATGTATAGCCGAAATTCGTTTCTAAACTATTATATACTTATTACTATTATATAAACTTATAAATTTTACATAATCAAAATCCGTCAGAACCGCTAACCGTCAGATCGTCGACAGTCATACGTCATAACATCTAATTTTTTTTACACATCGAAACGTCATAACATCTAATTTTTTTTTAGATGTTATGACGCGTCGATGTTATGACTGTCGGCGTTCTGACGGGTAGCGATTATGACTGTCGAAGAACTGACGTGTTGATGTTATAAGTGTCGACGTTCTGACGGGTAACGATTGTGTCCTGACGTGTCGTTGTTATGACTGTCGATGTCCTGACGTTTCGATATTCTGACGGATTATCCTTGTTGACGAAATGACGTTTAGTGCTTCTGACGGTTAGATGAAATGGTAGCACCCCAAATCCTGCATGTACAAAATGGAAAAACTGCATAATTTATATTCCTCACCTCGGGGGCTGTGGGGGCAAGGCATCCCCAGAGCTATTAGACTTTGTGACGGTTTTGGATAAAATTTCTTTTCTTAAGATCTCTAGCAGTGTAAAAAGAGGCATCTAAAATTGTAAGAGGGGGAGGGATCGGTTTCCCTCCGTTCCTTTTTCAACTTCCCTCTTAACATGTTTTTCAAGTTTCAACTAAATACCCTTAGTCGTTCCTTAGATTTGCTGTTGAGTCCATTTGAAAACCCTGTATATTGCGTGTTTTGTTTTGTTTGACATCCTCCTCAATATTTTTAAAAGTCTTACGTTTAATACCCTTAGCCTTTTTGGAGACTAATAGTCAAACATGCCCCTTTCCCAATGACCAACATTGTATTTAGACAATGTGCAACTTGTATATCTTGCAACACTTGCCCTAGGGGCTGTGGGGGGGTTATGTCATCTCCAGAGGCATACTACTGCTACTTCTACGTGACAACAGCTCATCGCAGCGCCAAGCTACCTGAGGCCAACAAAGTTACCTAAGCTCCTCATCCATCCCAATCTATTCAAAGCCTTCATCTTTACACCCTCCCAGGAAGTTCCCATTTCCCTTAATTCTTTCTTTATGACATCCTCCCACCCCAATTGCGGGAGACCTGCTTTCTATTTAGCCCTAAACGGTTGGTCGAAAAGGACAATCTTTGGCAATCTGTGATCCTTCAGCCGTTCTTAAAATATTGCAGATCCTCCTTTTTGATAAACTGGATGCACATAGTGCCTTTCGATTGAGTATAACATACCCCTCAACATTCTCCAAAGTTACACCTTAATGCCCATAGCCTTTTCGGAAAACCCAGAATCAAACGTTTCCCCTTTTCCTAATGATAAATCCTATATGTAAACAATGGGCAAATTGCATAATTTACATACCTTGCTCCAGGACTATGGATGCATGACACCCCTGCAAGTATAGTTATTGGACCTTTTGACTAGTTTGAACAAAATGACAATTCCAAAATTTTGGTCAGTGTTGAGCTGAGGGCACCTAAAAAGGGTCAGGAAGGAGGGGAGTTGGTTGCCCTCCAATCTCTCTTTAACATCTCCTCAACATACCTTGAAAATTTCAACTTAATACCCCTAGTAGTCCTTTATATATTGCTGATATACCCTTTTCACAACCAGCAAGCAAATAGTGTGTTTTGATTATGCTCGGCATCCCTCTCATCACTTCCTTGAAGCTTCACCTTAATACCCTGATCCTTTTTGGAGACCAGAGATCAAACTCAAATCTTTTTCAATAAAAATTCTTATATGTTAACAATGGGCAACTTGCATATCTTATAGCCGTGCTTCGGAGACTAAGTGGGGTATCTAACACGAAGGAATGGTTATTTGAACTTCGAACTATTTTGAACGAAGTGGCTATTTCAAGATTTGATCTGATATATTTGGGGAAAAATGAGCGGAGGGGTATGGGTACCCTCTGATTACTTTTGACTCTTAAAGAGGGAACTACAACTTTCGATTTCCAATGGAAGGAGCTCCTCCGATGTTTACACAACCATCCCTTCTATAAAAACCTTATTTGGTAACAATGGGCAACCTGCATAGATTATATCCCTTGCTCCAGGGACTGTGGGGTTTTATGTCAACCCCCTGAGTTATAGTTATTTGACTTTTGGACTATTTTGAACAAAATGGCTATCTCAATATTTTGATCAGAAGCATTTGGGAAAAAATGGGCGTGAGGGGGGGGGGGCTGGCTGGCTAACTCTTAAAAAGGGAACTGGAACTTTTGATTTGCAATCGAACGAGCTTCCTCCAAGGTTTATTCGATCACTACTTCCATAAAAACCTTATATTTTAACAATGGGAAACTTGAATATGTTACAACCCTGCTCCGAGCTGTGGGGGGTTTATCAACCCTAGAGGCAAAGTTATTTGACTTTTGGACTATTTGAAACAAACCGGCAATCTCAAAATTTTGATCGGATGCATTTGGAACAAAAGAGCGTGGGGGGCTAGTTCCCCTCCGATCACTTTTGACTCTTAAAAAGGGCACTTGAACTTCTGATTTCCAATCAAATAATTCCCCTCCAAAGTCTATTTGACAACCCCTTCCATATGAAATGCCTCTGAGAAAGAAATAATAATAATAAATAATAATTCATTGAAGCCTTATGGCTCATTACTACAGGTAACACTACAAAAAAAACTCACTATCTCCTTTTTTAGAGAACAGGAGTTAAATTTTGAAAACATTTTTCCTTCGGCAATGTTACCAATGGGTTGTTTAAATCTTCAACTTGTTCAGCTAATATTTACAATAGCCATTCCTACCAGGCATGTACGTATGTCCTACCTTATGTAAAACTATCAAATGGTATAAGGAAGAGGATGTCAAATTCACTCTGTCCTTTTGTCCCTATATGCTATATTTTGTGAAGAAACCCAATACGACCAAGACCTTAGACTTAAAGATAAAAACAAAGGTTAGAAAACGCTGGGCTATGTTGCAAAAAAGTCAAATAATGAAATTATTACAAAACCTCAACAGCTTATAGAGCGTCACAGCTTTCGAATAAGCTTAGTCCGAGAATATAAGAATTAGAAATTGTTTTATCAATTCAAATCTGAGCCGTGCATGTAGGCCATTGAAATTAATTGAATCGGATTCGTTTAACATCATTTAGCTCTCTTTTCATATTTTATTTTATTTACGCGATTTCAGAAAGAAAACAGATATTTTTTTTATATTGTTCTGATTTACGAAATGTGATATTTTCTACTTGTATCGTTTTTCTGTGACTCAGGAAATAGTTTTGCTCCCGATTTCAACCCTAATTCTTAGCCCTTAAAATAAAGACAAAATCAAAAAATACATAGGCTATAGCATAAATACCTTAGTGCCTGGCCCCTTTTAGGGAGTTATAGGGATACCCTAGAAAATTTTATGAGTAATGTTTGAAGAATTTGAAGAATTTAAGGTTTGAAGTTTGAAGAATTTAAGGAATAAGTTTTTTTTTGGGGGGTGGGGGTGCACCGCAATTTCCAGGTATCTTGGAGACCTTTTCTAGGGAACTAATTATTGCGGTTGAAGGTTTTATAAACAATCTTTTAGAGGCACGGAAGTTATGACTTCAAAAGTGTTGAGTGCTACTGTCTGATTTGATTAATTTACACGTACGTATGCTACTGTATGTGCTACTGTATGTAAAATATATATACTATCTTTATATGTGAGTAATAATTGTGTGTGTATTTATTTATTATATTTCTCGAAAATGGCTCCATTTTTTCCGGAAAATCGGTATCTAGGAATATTTTCGCACAAAAATCGATCTAGATAGGTCAAAAGTCTGAGAAAAATCGCTAGGAGCCTGAATTTGGTTTTTTTGCAAATGACGTCATGTACCATGTTAGTACATCATATAAGCATTTCTTATGACATCATATATGGCATCTTAAAAGTGTTTTCTTATAAGATGTGATGCATAGCATCAATAAGATTGTTCGCGTTTCCAACACAACAGTTATTTATATAATATAATGTCTGTTGGAAGGCCCCAAAAACGAAAATTTGCAGTTGCAGTTACTATAAATAATCATTCTTTGGAACCAACACCTGAACTAACATGTCAAAAATGAAAATGAAGAGAAAAGACACAGGCGGTTAAAATATATACGAAAACGACAATTAGAGCATGTTAAAAATGAAAATGAAGAGCAAAGACACACGCAGTTAGAAGGCATACGACGACGAACAAGTGAAGGAGTCAAAAATGAAAATGAAAAGCAGCGAGTCAATGAAAATGAACCCAGACAGCAAGGATCAAAACATGTCAAAATTGAAATTGATAGCGATGATGATTGGGTTTAGGATTTTGACATGGATAAGGTCATCAATGCCTACCATACCTTTGTTAGAAAAAACTAAGGTTCGGCAATATGTATTTCATAATGATGAAAGATAAACCGAGATGTAACGTAGCAAACAAACTGATAATGATAGCGATGATCATTGAGTTTTGGATTTGACATTGATAAGGTCATCAATACCTACCATATCTTTGAAAATCCAAAATATGGACTGGATAAATCTTAGGAAGAAAAAGAAGTTTTTGTCCCACCACCTGAATAATTAAAACGAACAAAGGTTCGGCGGTATGTCTTTCATAAGGACAAAAGACAAACCAAGGCAAAAGAAGAAGTTTTTGTCCCATCACCTGAACAATTAAAAAAAAAAAAAAAGTACGGCGATATGTCTTTCATAGTGAAAAAAGATAAGCCAAGGCAAAAGAAGAAGTTTTTGTCCCACCACCTGAACAACTAAAACAAACAAAAGTGGTCGTCAAAGCCTTCCATTTGTTTTAAAATCAAAAACCTGGACTGGATAAATCGTTGGAAGAAAAAGTGTTTGGCGATAGTCTGTCATAATGACAAAAGACAAGGTCGAGGCAAAATGTTAAAGGTCATATAAAAAAAATATATATATATCTAATTTAACTATCTAATTTCAGGTCAGTGTATAACATCATGACATCGACAAAAGGCTCAAATTGTCTGCGTTTAGAAGACACGCGACAGTGAGAATCTATATATGGAAGCCTGCCGCGTGCCAAGTATCAGGCCCGCGATATATATATATATATATATATATATATATATATATATATATATATATATATATATATATATATTATATATATATATATATATATATATATATATATATATATATATATATATATATATATATATATATATATATATATATATATATATATATATATATATATATATATATATATATATATATATATATATATATATATATATTATATATATATATATTGTGTGTGCATGTGTGTGTGTATATGGTCACTGCTTTTTAAATACACGTATATGTATATGCATAAATACCTTAATATAAAATAAAAAGCTTTCACTTTCTTTACTCAATTCAATTTATTGATATTTTTATTTTTTGTTGTCATTGTTTATTAGCATGCCCTCAAAAACCTAGCTTTTGACGTGCTGCTACTTAATTTTCCTTATTTTGATATATATAATAAACATCTTTTAGTTCAGTTGATTGATTAATGATGTTTCTCGACAGCAAAGATCCCAGCAATGGACATGAGGCAGCCGGGATGAAACTCAGGGACACGTATCTCTAAGCAAAGATTAGTCCACTGTACCGCCACATGACTTCAGTTCGGTTAAAAAGAGGATGTTTTCAAAAGTACATATAACAAAACCCTTAACATAGTTTCTTATATACTTATCATGCACTTAATCTTAACATAATTTATTATGTACGGTGCACGACAAAGCCTATGTTGCTCTACAGACATCGCGGTCCCCTCTGTTTTCCAGTCTATAGCAATAAATTGAACAGAACATCTCCTCCACTCATGTTCCTCGAAGTAAAAACTGTACAACATCTAAGGCCGTATCCAGGGGGTTGAGGGGTTTGACCCCCACACACACACACAGAAAAAAACTTTCCGACTCGTAAAAACCTAACAAAAACGGATATAAACGTATTTTTCATGTGTTTTTTTTAAGTTTATTTTTATAGCCCTCCCCCCCCCAAAAAAAAAAATACTGGATACGACCCTGATAACAACTAATAGAAATTAAGCGAGACAATTATTTACCGTTCCATAAAGCATCCCACACTTGCTTAGGCACAGGAATTTATTTGCTGCTACACCTTTCAAATACACTGTCCCCATTTCCTCATCTGCAAGAGTTCGTCTCAATACAACTGCAAAAGAGGGGACCAGAATCATTAATAACACTGATAGGATAATGATAGAATCTTAATATACCCCTGCATCCGACACGCAACACATAAACATTCGTGAAGTCTTTCATTTTTAGTAAAATTAAGGGGTATTTTGGTGAAACATTAACGATGTTTTGGTGAAACATAAATGATATTATCATTGAGTTATTTGTGGAAGAGGTATCATTTACCGCCATCTAGAATTGGGGTTTTGACCTCAAGTAACAATAGTTTGACTTGCGATTTACTAAAATCGAAGAGGTGTGCACCATTGTACAATGTATTTTCTGGGAATTCGGCAAGTTTTTTTCTTAGAGTTTTGGTTACTGTTAGCATTAGTCACTCCATTTAAACAGTTCGTTACAACGATCTGTATGTTGACATTATCAAATGATCTTAACCTTTTTTTTATTTATTGTTTATAACAGTTTAAGACCTTAGGATCAACTACAGTTGTTATGAAGCTTATTTAGAGAGCTCTCTTTCTTTCTGTCTCCTTTTTTTCATTTTTGTAAGTAAATTTTACAAATATTATACGTTTAAATATTTTATAATTAAATAATCGGAGTTTTGTTTCATGATTCGTCTCTTTACAGGCCACGGATCCTTTGTGGGGTTTGAGATTATACTATGGAATGTTTTTTATTATTTTTTTGGTTAAAATATATCTTATATCTCATATCTATTTGTGTATAGAATCGTAATCGAATCAGTTTTTGGTGGTTTTGAGAGTTCAGTGTGCAAGAATAGGTTTGAAAATTAATATTAATAAGACTAAGTCACTTAGGCTGGGAATACGTGAAGGTGAGGAGGTGATGGAGGGTAAAGAGAAGATCGAGGAAGTGGATAGCTTGCTTACCTAGGTAGTATAATTAGAAAAGATGGTGGGTGTAGTGAAGATGTTAAAAGTAGAATAGCCAAGGCCTAAGATGTTTTTTCATAGTTGAAAGAAAATTTGGAAGGATAAGTTTTCGGACAAGTTTTCGAACCAAAATTAGAATATTGGAGGCTACAATGATGACAGTTGTCAAGTATAGTTCTTAAATGTGGGCGCTCCAAAAAACGGGGGAGGATTTGTTATTTGTTTTCCAGAAAAATTGTCTACAGATTGTTTGGGTGCCCCTCTGACTGACTGTATTTCAAACGGTAAGCTGCACGAAAAATGCAGTTCTAACAGGCTTTATGCGGTTCTAACCCGGTAATAATGACAGAAAGGTTGGAGATGCCTAGGAAACGTTCTACAGATGGAGGACGGCAAATTGGTAAAGATCGTACTTTACACTCAACCATCGAGGGTCAAATGAAACGCTGGTTGCCCCAAACGGAGCGGAAGGAGGTCTTAAGGAAGAACTTAAGGGAAATTAGAACTTCTTGGAAGGATGTAAAGTGGGAGGCTTTGAATGGATTGGGATGGAGGAGAAGCGTAATTAGCTGTGTTGGTGTCAGGTGGCTTGGTGATGCAGTCAGCGGTTAGTAATAGTAGGAATATAAATAAAAGTTCAAACAGGGATAAAATCCTTTTAGTAAACAGTGGTAAATTTCACAAAAAACACTACATATTTTGGTCACATATGCAGTGACCGTCATCAGTAGTAATATATATATATATATATATATATATATATATATATATATATATATATTATATATATATATATATATATATATATATATATATATATATATATATATATATTATATATATATATATATATATATATATATATATATATATATATATATATATATATATATATATATTATATATATATATATATATATATATATATATATATGGATATGGATCTACGTTTTTGTAAGAGTCTCCATTGATCTCAAGTGGGCTAGTAAAGTGACTACATTGCTTCTGGGGCAGCACAACCCTTTACATGATTGTCACACTGTGTGGGATAGGTCCAAAAATTGTAATACCAACCATTGTCTAAACATTAGCACCATGAGTCTCCTTCATTTTTATCAGTTTTTTTTACTCTGCTAGCCCAAATTGACCGATCGGGCTGATTTTACTGATTCTTCTTAGACCGAACAGGATTTTACTAGTTTTTGTGTCCAAATGGGCTATCTTCTTATCTTTTTTTTTAAATTCCGTAGGCAAAATTCAATTCCTGATAGCCCAGATGATAGAAGGTGGCCAATCTTGGCAGCACAGCACTGTTGTCTAAGAGCAAGGCCAAGGAAAACGCTGCTTTAACACTGGAAGTTACTCCTGTTCTCTATTCTTCCAAATTGCTCTACGAATAAGATGCCTGGGAATTGCATGATTGAAATCCTGGAATATATTCCTACACAGATGTTACAATTGTGTTGTTTGTTGTTTCAATGAGCATTCTAATTGAGCTGAATCATGCGAAAAGTGAACCGTAGCAGTTTCTATAAGGTACACATCATTATCTCCACCATAATGGATAACCTATTCAACAATCTTGCCAATCAACATAATCAAAAAGATAACAGGGGAAAGGACTAGCATATCCAGAATGTTTAGTGTCTTTGGCTGAACAAAATAAATTGATAAGTGTTGGTTCAACAGAAAAAATCTCAGTTTAAACTAATTATTTAAATTTCTTGCTTAAACCAACACCATATTCTTTATTCCCAAAAATTATTTTTTTTTACCATACGACATTTCCATTTAAAATACAAAAAAATGAAGATACATAATCAATAGGTAAGCCTTTTAATTAAGACAGTGAAAAAAAACATACAGTACACAAGAAAATCATAAAATAACCAAAAAAACTCACATAGGAAAAACTTTAATTGTGCTTAGTAAAATGCTTGATAAAATTCATAAATAAAATCCAATTTGGTGACACAAGACTCACAAATCCAATCAGTATTTTGCCACCATAGTGATTTCATTTACAACTTTTCAAAATCACACATATAGTTTTCCAGATGTGGGCTCTTTTAATTTGTATTAACTCTTTTCTTTTTTTAAGTCGTTTTCAACAAATCACCGTCTTGTGTTAGTGTATTTTGTTTATTCGTTACATAAATTGGTACTTCTCTATTATAGCGACCACACAGTTGTTCATGATCTGTTATAAAGCCGGTTTCTCTGTGCGCAGTCGGAGATAATCTGCTTAGTCTCAGTGAGATAAACACCTGTGCATGTACATATTAGTTAAATATTTAATATACAGCGTTGACTAGGTTAGGTATTTAATATAATGCGTTCTGGGCAGCCTGCTTTCCATAATTCTCTGTTGTAGTTTTCATAATTATGTTACTAAATTATTATATTTTCATCATATTTTGGCATATTTCATTATGGTTAATCTAACTTTACTTCTTGAGTGCAAGGCCGTACCCAGATGGGGGGGGGGGTTAGGAGTTTTAACCCTCCCCCCCCAATGCTTGTTTGACTGGTAAAAACGTAACAAAAATGGATATAAACAAATTTTGAATGCGTTTTTTTAGTGTTTTTTTTGTGTAGCCCCCCCCCCGAAAAAAATCGTTGAGTAAAACCCCCTCCGAAAAAAATCCTGGGTACGGCCTTGCTTGAGTGTGGTCACTATAATACGTAAGTACCCATAAATACGTTAAATTTGAGACCCATTTTTTTACCACTTCCAAATGTTTAATTACTTCCAGATTCCGGCAGTATACGCACTTCCGATGACAGTGCAAAAATACTACATCAAAATTCTCCCCTCTTGTATACCCCCCTTTGTTTAAAGGGGATACACAGGGGTATAAAGGGGGGTCTTACTTGGCTGCTATCTACCGCTGCAACCCGGATAAAACAACGTAAACAGGTGAGTGGGTGCAGCAAAAGTTGTAAAACATATACTTTCAAGCAGTTAAACTATAAGTAAACTGTAACAATACAACTTCAAACTATACGTAAGGAGCGACGCGACTCAATAGTAACCGAAACTCTAAAAAACGGAATTTTGAAAGCTGTAGAAACATCAAAAGAATTGCAGTTTTATACTGATTTCAAAGTTATAAGTTTCATTAAGTTTAATCATATCCATCAAAGGTTACGAGCCTAAGAAAATTTGCCTGATTTTTGAAAAAAGAGGGAAACACCCCTAAAAGTCAAGAATCTTAATGAAAATCACACCATCAGATTCAGCGTATCAGAAAACCCTACTGTAGAGGTTTCAAGCGCCTAACTGAAAAAAATGTGGAATTTTGTATTTTTTGCCAGAAGAAAGATCACGGATGCGTGTTTATATGTTGTTTTTATTTTGTTTTTTTCCCGGGGGTGATCGTATCAACCCAGTGGTCCTAGAATATAGTGAGAGGCCTCATTAAACGGAAATTAACAGTTCTAATGCCCTTTTAAGTGACCAAAATAATTGGAGGGCAACTAGGTCCCGTCCCATGTCCCTTTTATCTCAAAATCCTTTGATCAAAATTTTGAGATAGCCGTTTTGTTCAGCATAGTTGAAAGGCTGAATAACTATGCTTTTGGGGGATATCATGACCCTCCCACAGCCCCTGGAGAAAGGGCTTTAAGCTACAAAATTTGCCCATTGTTTACAAAATTTGCCATAGTATTTGTTATTGGGAAATATGCATACATTTTTCGGGTGGGGGGGGGGGGGGGAGGGGGAGGAATTTCCGATGGTGTGATTTTTCATCGGGAGGGAAGTTTACAGGGGCGAATTTCGGGGGAAATTTTACACGAGGAATTTGCCAGAATTGCTATACGAAATTCTTCTTATGTCTTGCTTCCTCATTGCCGACTCTATTTTACGCGTGGAGATGTTAAGGGTAATTATCCGGGGTAAATTTTCAACAGGACTAAATTGCTTAGAGAATAAATCCTCGGGGAGGAGGGAGTTTTCCGTGGAGGAGTAGCCAGATTTCCTGGAGTTATTTAAACAACGATTAAAATTAAATAAAAAAAACAAGTTTTTTCAACTGAAAATAAGGAGCAACATTAAAACATAAAACAAACAGAAATTATTAAGTTTATAAGGGGGTTACTCCTCCAAAACACCTCGCTCTTTATGGTAAAGTTTGAATTCTGTCCCAATTCCTTAAGAACGACTCCTGAAACACTATGGCCATTTAATTAGAACAATATGAAGCTTTTTTTTAAGTAGTAAAAAACTTTAGCGTAAAGAGCGAGGTATTTTGGAAGAGTAAGCCCCCTCCAAGGGCGTAGGCAGCATATTGTCTAGGGGGGGAAGATATTGTCTAGGAGGGCAGTAGATAGTGTGATGGAGTTTTATCAACTGCTTTTTCCAAACCATCTGCTTTTTCAGCCATATCTAATGTAAATTTGAAGGTCTAGGGAGGGGGGAAGCTGCCCCCCCTCCTGCCCCCCTCCCTATGCCCATGGCCCCCTCATATACATAATATTTTCTGTTCGTTTTTAGTTTTCGAATCTTAGATAGGACAAATTTTGTTTTAGAGAAGACCAAAGACTTTTGGTCTTAGAGGATTTTTATTTGTTATATAGTGTTTTTATCTCTATTTTATTCTTATACATATTTTACATTTGGTCTTGTTATTATTTTTTTTTCTATTGACGAAAGCTTATGAACGTAAAGTTGAAATATTTTAGCACCTACTAGTAAAAAAAAATTGATTAATGAGATAAGGATGAAATATGTCGCGCTAGAACACCCTCAGTCGCTTCCTGAGCATTGTGAGGTGGGAACTTCGTCGGTATTTTACAACTGCCTGGACACTTCCTTTTAAGCACAACAAAGTATTGATATACAATAGTAGCGAAAAGTTTCTTCAGAAATGGCACACATCAAAGCTCACGGAAACAGAAAATCCGTCTGCTTCAGAGCAATAGATCTGCAATAATCCCATTGTAAAAGTTTGTCATTACACGTACGCGAAAGGCGGAGTCATGAAGAGAGGTGTGCGATTGATGTGTCCCAAAAATATCTAATGGATAGTATAGGACTTTTCGCTACTGTTTATATATATTTATACAGTGCTTTTAAGAAAACATAAATTGCAGGTCTGGATGTAAAATGTAGGGAAGGGGATGGTCCAAGGATTTGTTTTCGATTTTTAACTTAATGTATAAAAATTGTATTTTTAAAATTTAGGAAGGGGAATTGCCCTCTTCCCGATTGGCAACCCTGAATCAAGGCAAGAGGAGTAACCTCATGCGTCCTGAGTACCTTCATCGTGAAATCTCTAAGCGGGACTATTTATCTGCTCTACTTTATCTGCTGATCGGTTGGCAGGCGGAATAAACTATCAGTCGAAGTTGGTCCAATCCCATTTTTACGCCCCTTCAAGAGGAGTGAGACTAATCGTACATCATGGTTGATGATGGGGAGGCATGAATTTTGAAGAAAAACCGGAAGTGCAATTGAACAAGACCAGAGCGTTCACGGGAAATCTCTCAAGGTGAAAAAACAAATGAATAAAACTTTAAACATGACTAACTTGACTAGAAGTCATTTTTCGTCTTGGGTTGGGGGTGGTTGTTCAACAGTATGACACAGAATTTGTAAATGGGGGAAAGAAACCGAATAAAAAAGGAGTTTTAAATTCAGTTAGGACACCGTTAGTAGATAATGTTAAAAATTGGGTTTGGGTTATTTATGAACCCCCCAAAGATGTAAATTCCTATGGTCATTTTTTCCCCGTTACGGCAATAAGTCGACTCTTATCCCAAGGCAAGAACAAAGGAGAATGTCTACTATTGCCCCATGTGCCTTTCCTCATTTAGATCTGAGCGAACATTCACGGATCACATGAGATATTGTAAAATTCATGGCAATCAAAGAATAGAAATGCCGGCAGAAGGCAAAGATACTTTACAATTTAAAAACTTCCAAAATTCCCTGCTACAGGTTGATAAAGTATGTTTGAATTGTGAATCAAGACTGGTGGAGGTATCGGACCCATCAAGACCAAATATAGTCAAGGAACACAAACTAGTTGCGTGTTCCTATGCGTATGCCCGTCGCGATTCTAATAATAAAATGCAGCTGGAAGAGTTTTTTTACTATGGATGAGGAGGGTAGCATGGAGAAGTTATTAGTGTCTTTAATAAAAACAGCAAACAGTGCAATTTCACGATTGCGTCACACCAACTACCCAATGTCATTATCAGATAAGGAGCAACTGGCACTAGAAAAGGGGACAATTTGTTGGGTTTGTAGGAGTACTCTTGCCCCAAAAGACGCGGTCCAGGATCATAATCAACTTATTGACCCCAATTTAACGGGGAAAAGTAACTTTCGGGGGTGGGCTCAAAATTCATTTAATTTAAAAATTAAATAGCAACTCTTTCTTCCGGTTTTTATACATAATTCTAACTACGATCTGAAGTATGTGCTACCAGCAATGGCACATCTTCAAAGAAATGGAACAGTGGATGATGCATGGGTGATAGACAGCTTTTCCTACAAAATCATTCCTAAATCATTGGAAAAGTTGCTTGTTTTGGAATTTATGTGGAGATTTGTTGAAGACGACGTTGAGTACACGAAT
The DNA here is from genome assembly GCA_027921565.1 of Artemia sinica. Classification (NCBI taxonomy): domain Eukaryota; kingdom Metazoa; phylum Arthropoda; class Branchiopoda; order Anostraca; family Artemiidae; genus Artemia; species Artemia sinica. The sequence continues at coordinate 21,239,747 of CM051265.1, read as the reverse complement.
AAAATTCGCTTTTTAGATTCCTAAAGTTTTTTCCCCAAATCATTGAGCGAATTAATTCAAGTGCAGAAAAACGATGACGGCTGCAACGCTTTCCCCCTTCTCAAGCAACAATTTCCAAATGATTTATATGATTTGTTGACGGTCAAGGGCATCTATCCTTATGATTATTATTGTTCCATGTCAAGATTTGCTGAGGAAACCATTCCATCGATCGAATCGTTTTACGACAGTCTACACGATCGTAGGTGCACCCCCGATGAATACAGTTTTGCTAAAAAAGTGTGGGCAGAGGGAGGGTGTAAAAATGGGTTTGACTACTGCAAGCTGTATTTGTTGAGTGATGTGTTAACTTTGTTAGACATTATGTGTAAAAATACGGACAAAATCTATGGGGAATTTAATCTTGATTTAGGATATTATTTTTCATCTCCTCATCTGGTAATGGACCTCATCCTAAAAATTAGCGGGGAAAAAATTGGGCTAATCACCGATATCGATCAGCACCTGTTCATCGAGAGGTCAATGAGGGGTGGATACGTTTTTCACGGGGATCGTATCTTGGAAACTGGTCCAACTGGAGAGAAGACGGGGACAAAATCGGATGCAGTTTTCCTTGATATGAATTCTCTCTACCCCTCGGCCATGTCCCATTATGCGCTACCCTGCGATGACTATAAATGGCTCAATGACCCTCAAGCTCCCCGTTTCCCCAATATTGACAGTGTTGAGGAGAATGGGCCGGTTGGATGGTTTTTTGAAATTGATGGGGAGATACCAGTTGAGCTTCACGATTCAGTAAAGGATTTTGTTTTTCCGTGCATCAATAGATCTGTGACTAGGGACTCTTTGAGCCCCAGCAATAGGCGTTTAGTCGAGGTGGACGGATTGCATTGGTCACCTTCAAAATAAAAACTTATTGCTGACCTTCTGCCGAAAAAAAATATTGTTGTACATCATGTGGCTTTAAAATGAACGTGCTTCAACGGTTTCAACGTCACAAAGGTTCATAGAGCCCTCTAATTTAGTCAAAAACCCTATCTGAATACGTTTGTTGACAGTTTTGCCAAGAAACGTTCTGAAGCGCAAACGAAAGCCGAAAAAGAAATTTATAAGCTCATTTTGAATTCGGCTTTTGGTAAAATGTGCGAGAGTGTTCGCAATTGCAATCGCTGTGACGTCGTGACCGATCCCGAACAATGTGCTCGAATTATTGTCGATCCAAATTACACTTCCTTCACAATCATTGGCCCGGACATGGTACTATTGAATAGAAAAAAAGTAGCATTGTCCTGAATAACAATATTGCTGCAGGCAGTGCGATCTTGGAGATCTCTAAAAAGCTCATGTTGGAATTCTACTACAATGTGGCTAGGGTACAGTGGCCGGAGAAGGGGCAAGTAGAGGTCTGCTACGGGGACACAGATTCTCTACTGCTAAAAGTAAAAACCCCAAATCTATTTGATGATTTGGCGCACGGTGAAATCATCAGATCGCGGATGGACTACACCAATTGGAGTGGGCTTTACCCAGAGCTAGTGAAACGTCGGGCGTCAAATCAGCTTTTATTTTTTAAATCAGAAACGGGAAGCGACATGATTTCCCGTGGTATGTTTGTAAGTCCGAAGGTGTACTTTATACAGAAACACGACGAGGAAATCAAGAAACGTTGCAAAGGAGTACCCACGCGCTATGTGGATAAGAATTTCGACATGGACATCTATAGGAATTGTATTGTTCAAAATACAATTCCACGAGCCAAATTGCTGGCAATTCGTTCACTCAACTACAGGAACTTTACTGTAAATGTAGAAAAAATTGCCATGAGTATCATTTCCAACAAGGTCTATGTTTGTCAAGACGGTGTGACTACCCTCCCCCTGGGACACTATTTAACTTCCGACCGAGCCGAATGTGTTAGTCATAGGGAAAGTCTCGGTTTGAGTAAAGTCCAATAATTTTTTCCCAAAACCTTGGGGGGCTCGTGGGGGGGGGGGGGGGGCTTGCGGATTGGGGGGGGGCGGCCGCCAGCGGGGGGCGCACCGCCAGTACCAAAGTTATCTTTTTTTACTTAGAGCAGATTTTTTTTGTGCTTTTGTAAATATACATGTTGCATTGAAAAAAAAGCGATATTATTTTAAGTGATTTTTTCTAGTGCATTTTTTATAAATAAATTTAAAAAGTGTATTTTTCTTTGTTTTCTGTAAAGTGCTGTTTATAATACAAGAAATACGATTCTTTATTGATTTTGTTCTTGAACAGACTAGTAGTAATAGGGAAATTATTTAGTCATTAGACAACTATAGTCTACAGTTAGTTGTCCAGGTGAACTGTTGAAGGGAACATGTATCAATTTAAAACACCATTCAGATCATTTCTGTGTGGACCATCAATGTCGGGCAAAACAACACTCTTAACTAAAATAATTAAAAATTGTGATAAAATGTTTGTGCAAAAGCCGAAAAAAATCTACTATTGTTGCAGTATTTGGCAGGAGTCATACGATAAAATAAAAGCAATTGGCACAGCGGGATGGGTGCAGATACAATTCATACAGGGACTTGATGTTTTCAACATTATTGAACCAAACTCTTGGCTGATTATTGACGATCTGGCTGGATCTATTGAACAATGGTCCCAGGAAATGCTGCAATTGTTCACCGTTCGCTCTCATCATGAACAGATTTCCATTACTCTGGTTCTACACAATCTCTTTCATCAGAGCAAATGTATGCAAACACTTGCATTGAACTGCACCTAATATATCATCTACAGAGCTGTTCGTGATTCTAGCTCCCTAATAACTTTCAATAAACAAATCTATCCAGGTGCCACCAAATTTCTGCTCTCAGCGTACAATCAGGCAACTAATAAACCCTACGGCTGTATCCTATTGGATCTTAATCAAAATACACCCGAGCATTTGCGTGTAGTCACAGATATTTTTGACAATGAAATTACAGTATATCTCCCCGTGAACACTAAAAAAGGTTATTAGTTGCTATCATGACACTGAAGAAACTACATGAAAATAGACATTTATTTTCAGTTCTAAGCACTTCAAAACCCCCACTTAGGAAAGCCATACTCAAACATGGTTTTGACAATGATTTCATTAATCTAATATCTGAACTTTGTTTAAATTTGACCGAGGGTAATGTTCAACTGCCAGAAGTAGTTAAGCAACAGGCAAAGCAACATCGTTCCATTGTACGTACATTGGCCTCTAAAAACAAAGGAAAGAATTTTAAAAGGAAACGACTTCTTCAGGCGGGCGGTAGCTTTTTCACACTTTTACTACCGATAATTGCAGGACTTGTAAACAGTTTTCTCTAGAGAGAGAATGGCCGAACCATATAAATTGACTCCAATAGAACTCGCTCTCTCACCCATGGAACACTTCGAGGACAATCTGAGTAAATTCATTGACAACGAGAATATTGAGGATGATAAAAAACTGCTTTTACTTCAAGATGCACTTCGCCGAGTGGACAAACATAAGCCCTATCGTGCGAAGGCCAGTGGTATTGATCACAAAAAAGAATCATCTCCTCAGGATTCTGCTGCTGTTGCTGCTGGAACACAATTAAAGAAGGAGGAATTGGATTCAATTGTATCGAAAATTGGAAATCTAATGCTCCACTCATATCGTGAACAAAGTAAACGACTCATAACTTATCTCATGGAAAGTGGTCAAGATCATATTCAAGTTGATGGCAATGGGAAAGAGATTATAATTCAAGGCAAGAGCTATAATCTACTTGATTTAATCTATGATATGGTTACAAATCGTAAAGGACTATTATCATTTGACGCTCATCTATACAACTTTCTAAATACATTAAACTTTCCCAAAAGCCTTATTAGCAATAGGCAAATTCTAAAAAAATTAAATGAACATGCACCATTGTCAACACCATTAAAATATGAACATGAAGAAGAAGAAGAAGAAGAAGATTTTAAATCAATTTTGGGAAATACTAGCACACCTAGTGGAAACTTGACAATAAGGAGGAGCAGCAACACACCACTGATAGCTAGACAAAAGCGAAGACGTATTAAGTCAACGTCACCACCATCACCACCAACCACCAGTATACAAAAGGGTAGCGGACGTTACACTACACGTTTACATTCAAAATGGTTGAAGTTCTGAAACGTGTTTATCTGAAACGTGTATCTTTCCAAAGTCACTGGTGTTCACGCTAAAAGTGTACAAGACCATCTACAAAATGAATCAAGTTACACCCTGCATAGAAATCATAGACTTCGTGCTAATCATTATCGAAGAACTAAAGCCTTTTTCCCATTTCATATAATGCAAGCAGATCTCCTAACTATAGATGAGATTCAAAGACGTCACAATACACCGTACAAGTACATTCTACTTGCAATCAGTGTTTTTAGTCGCTATGCATATGCCATTCCATTGCGCTCGAAGAGAGGTGTTCAAGTTGCTCAGGCTATTGAAAGTATTCTCGAACAGGATTCGTATAAAAAAATTCAAACGGATCGCGGTAGTGAATTTGTTAATCCCCATGTTGCAAAAGTACTAGAGAAATATAATACACTGCTCTATCATAGTCATAGCCCTATAAAGGCTGCATTGGCCGAACGATTGATAAGAACTATTCGACTTTTAATTTCAAGATATTGTGCATTGAAAAATACATCTGCTTTTATTCATGATTTAGATAAAATCATGTTGATTTATAATCAACGACCTCATCGATCATTGTCCAATTCAACCCCAACGGAAGTTCATCATTCTGATCATGATACAATTTACACCTTTCTTAAACGATATTCCAATGACACGAGTGTCAAGAAGAAAAAATTCAATGTTGGTGATACTGTTCGAATTAATAGGACAACTAATGTTTTTGAAAAGGGGAATTACTTGTGGTCCACAGAACTTTTTAAAGTGGCAAAAATCCTAGACACTAAACACATAACTTATCGTTTGCGTGATACCAAGATGAAGAGATTCTCGGCGGCTTTTATAACTACGAACTACAAAAAGTTAGAAATAATAGTGAAATCTATCAAATTGAAAAGATATTAAAGACTCGTACTCACAGGGGTAGGAAACAGTTACTTGTTCGGTGGCTACGATACAACTCTGATTTTGATTCTTGGATCAGTGTTGAAGATATTGACAATGCCCAATGATTTCTATGTAACTTTTATGTCCAACGTTTCTGATCCTCTCTACAACGACTTGAATAAGACAAGTGATTTTTGGACGAAACTCCCCCCCCTCCCATCAAATTTGACGGTGCGTATGAAGTGGCTCTTGTCGATTGTATTCTCAAAAATACCTATGACATCCTGAGAAAGGATCGTGTGTATGATATAAAAGCTATACCATTCGATTGGTCACTCTTTGTCGACTATGAATGGGTTGAAGCACTTAAATCTAGCGAATATCCACATGTCAAATTGAAATATATTTAATATGATGATATGAGAGATTTTTGTCGTGCAATCAATAGAAAAATCTCATATCGTAGGAATGGTACATTCCATTTTAATTATTCATTGGAACACGATAGGATTTACATTACCTCACCTGTTGACAGTGAAATAATTATTCTCAATGATAATCTGAGAGACGTTCTTGGCTTTAAACAGAATATGATCAATGGGAAAAATGCTGGCACCGTTTACGGGATGGATCAAGTTATTTTTGCTGATTATCCACCTGGTTTCGCCTCGGACTCTTGCATATTTCTCAATGCATCTTTTGTGGAAACATCGAGAGTTGGTAATTCAAATTTCCCCCTCCTACGTGTTCTTGAACGAAAAACAACCCATGAACTTGTTCATCACTATAATATAAAGCATCTTCAGTATGTTCCTGTAAACACTTCGTATTTGGAACTCTGTCAGTTAACACTAAGAAGTGAATTGGGTGATCCTCTAGCAATAACAAAAGGTTTAGCAGTGATTACATGTCATTTTCGACCCATTGTCGGTGACACCAACACCTAAAATGAACAGTAGAAGAATTACATTTGTCTGTCCTGATATCGATTGCTATGTTGGTGCTCTGAGTTCACGTCAAATAGGCAATGGATTGGACTACTACAAGGGGCGTACTACAATGTCTGGCTATGGTCTTGGTAGCTGGTTTGCTAGGCTATTTCGTTCTGCACTACCCCTTGCCAGAAAATATCTTGTACCTGCTACATCAAATTTTGCTGCCTCCACAATACAGGACTGGGGGTCGGGTAAGAATTTAAAGGAGAGTGTTAAGGAAAATATTAGATCTTCAGCAAGAGCCGTTGGTGAGCAATTAAAATCTCGGCAAAATGGGGAGGGATTGAAAAGAATGCGTGCGCACTCATTCACTCATCAGTCTCTACCCAGGCGGGAAGCGAAGGACATCAACAAGGACTTTGAGGAATAAAACAAGGAAGACCAATAAGAAGAAGAAAAAGAAAAAGATTGTTAGAACAAAGAAGGATTTCTTCTCTTAAGATGACTTATCTCCCTCAAAAGGAATCACATCCATCAATCAGTTCCTCATTGAATCTGTTCAATGCTGAAAATGTTGATGTCAGTGTCAAGTATGGCTATTATGAACAATTTCATCCCCAACAACCCCTCTCGGAAAATATACACTTTCAAATATTTTCCAATGAAGACTATTTCATTGATTTGTCATCAACATTTATTGATTTAAATGTTGCGGTGAAGAAAAAGTCAGATAATACAACTCCAACTGCTGCTGATGGTCTCTCCTACGAAAACTGTATTCTACACAATCTGTTCAAACAAATTAATGTATTTATTAATGGAACATTGGTGAGCGCTAGCAATAATTTATCCAATTATGCAAGCTACATACAATTTATGATGATGACAACCAAAGGCATACAAGGAGTTGAGAGGACAATCATTGGGCTATGAATATCGATCAAGTTTTGATACTGACGGTGAGTTGACTACTGCAGTGAGCCAGGAGTATCATCTGGTTGGAAAATTAAATCATGAGATATTCAATATATCTCAATGGTTACCCCCCAATGTCAAGATTGACATAAAGTTGCAACTGGCCCCATCGAATTTCATTTTGAGAAAAACACTTCCTGCAGCACCCGATGCAAATGTCATTATAACATCGGCAATTCTCCACGTTCGAAAACAACAGGTTATGAGCTCTGTTGCATTGGCAGTGGAAAAGCTAAGGGCCAATGGCAACAACATTAAACTTCTTGTCCCCCATACAATCACCAATCAACGTCACATTGCCACCGGCTCTCATAGCTATACCGATTCATCATTTATCAATGGAGAAATCCCATCAAAATTGGCTTTGGCTTTAGTGAAGAGTGGCAGTGCCGTTGGATCCTGGACTGAATCCCCTCATGATTTTAATTTTTTCGGTCTATCTAGCCTTGTGTGCAAAGTGAATGGTATTCCACTGTACACTCTATCATTTGACAAAAAATCCTATAGAACTCTGTACGAGTTGACCATGCAATCCCTAGATCATGACTCTCAACTATTTGAAAATGGAATAACCGATTCAATGTTTTCAAAAAATCATGGGGCAATTGCTTTGGACTTGTCGGGGACTCAGGATATGAGCATAGTACGAACAGGGAATGTACGTTTAGAGTGTACATTTGCCGATGCTTTGACTGAGAGTATCACGCTAATATCACTGAGTCAATTTGAAACCTATTGGGAAATCACACCCGACGCAGTGTTCTACTAGACCTAGCACCATGAACACAAACCAAATAATCAACGTATTTAGTATGGATCCATACATGTCCCAGTACAAGTCCTATTGCATACCATCGAAGTTCATCGAAAAAATTCAAAGTGTTAACAATACCCTAATCATTGTTAATAGCAGTCCATCGACTTTGAAGACAGGCCGTTGGCTATGCATCTTTCAAACAGCGAAGAATATTGAATTTTTTATCCTCTTGGCCTATTGTATAAATTCTACACTCCATACATCAGCAACTTTATTGAAAGCAGTGGGAAAACTCTTATTCAAAATCAACGAAGAGTACAGGATTTAACGACTAAGACATGTGGCTTTCATGCACTACTCTTTTTCATGTTCAGATGTCGTGGCTATGCCTACAAACAGTTTCTCGACATCTACGTTGACTTACCTCGATTGAACGACTTTCTAGTGGAAAATATACTTACAAGCGTGTTTAATAATGATTTTAGTGCCCTACGAATAAAATGTTCTAAAAATGTATGTGAAATTGTTTATTAATAAAAATAATGTATGTACATGATAAAAACGACTTTTCTACTCTTTAGATTTCATCTTCTACTAGGTATTTGTCGATAACAACTAATGCAGGTAGATTATCCGAATTCACAGTATACTGATCCTGATGTGCTGCAATTTCAGGCTCGCTTTTTCTACAGTAAAGTGTAACTTCACTCTTGTCATATCTCTTTGTATAGTCATTGATACTATTCTCATTCATTCTATAGAATTCACATGTTTCAGTTTGTTTATTTGAAGTAATGTCACAAACAGTGTCCTCAAGTGGCGAATCACATTCCGTCACAGCCAAATAATAATCAGTGGGCTTATAATCATAGTAGTCATTGTCTTCACAACGATGACGTAGAAACCATATTCTTTTGTTGTTCCAACAGTTAAATCGCTGACCCGGCTCCTCCTCCCAGAACAATCTAAAACCACGACGATACCAATCTCGTAGCAATAAACTAAAATCACGCTTAGGATTCTTTCCAATCATACCGGGATATGTATTCTCCCACTGATTACATTTATCATAGTGGCAATTGGAGCATAGGTGCCCTCTAGGATGAGAGTCACACACCTCTTCAAGACAGGAATTACAACCTTTAATTTGTACAGCATATCCTTTATGCAATTTGCACGGGTTGCATAATCTACACTTTTCATCATACTCATCAATCATTGTGCAATTCTCACATGATGACCAGCTGCCCAGTGTTTACATACATAGTGGACATGTATGGAACATTTTTTCATGTGTTGACACTCTCACTGCCACATTGAAACTGAGCTACCAACAACAACAAATTGGGAGAGAGAGAGAGAGGAGTAAATCATCCTTTAACTCCATCTTTCTCTGATTGGCCCTAAAAAAAATAGGTGTTGCCTCAAAAACCAGTCTGGTTGAAAAACATGGAGTTGAAACAAACTTGTGTGGGGAATCCCCGTTCGTACTGCTCGCTTTTTTTTGCAATGTGTAGGAACCAGTGGGGAATCCCCGCTGGCTTGGAAAGGTACCAAGGGGATATAAGCAAATAGCATGTAGTTTCAAAACGTGTTTAATCACTTTATAGGTTTTTGCATGCTTTTTTGCAATGTGCACGTGAAACTGTGTGAGGGAGTTCTGACTCTCTTTGAAAAGGTGTAGAGCTGTAGGCAAATTCATTATAAGCATTCTACTGGGGTTGCCCTCTCATATATGGACTTATTTCTGTTCGTTTTAAGTTTCGATGTTGCTCCTTACTTTCAGTTGAACTAACTTGTTTTTTATTTAATTTCTGACCGTTGTTCAAATGATCCCAGGAAAGTCTTCCTCCGTGGAAAATTCCCTCCTGGAAAAATTATCTTCGTGGAAAATCCCCCCACACAGAAAATTACCCCCCCCCCCCTGAAAAATGTCCGTATATTTATCAATAAAAAATACTATATGTAAACAACGGGCAAATTGCATAACTTATAACCCTTTCCCCAGGGGATGTTTGGGATCATGTCATCCCCAAAGGCATAGTTATTGGACCTTTCAACTGGGCGGAATCAAATAGCTATCTCATAATTTTGATCGGATGTCTTTGGGGACAAATAGGCATTGGGAAGGGGGGTAGTTGTCCTCCAGTCTTTTTGGCCACTTAAAAAGGACACTAGAGCTTTTAATTTTCGCTTTAATGAACCTTCTCTCGATCAGGCATCCGTGATCGTCCTGGTAAACAAAACGAAAATCCATATTTTCGTTTATCGGAGCTTGCAAACCTCTGCACTGCTATACTGATATGATTACTGATATCTGGTATGCTGAATTTGATGGTTTGATTTTCATTATGTTCTCTTAAATTTTTGAGGATGTTTTCCTCCCTTTTTTGGAAACCAGGCAAATTTTGTCAGGGGGATAGCTTTTGATTGATAACATTATCACTTAATAACTTTTATATAATTGGAATCAGCATAAAATGTCAATTCTTTTGATGTATTAAATGTCATTAAAATTCCTTTTTTAAAAGTTTCGGTTACTATTGGGCGGTCGTTCATTTCCACGTAGGCCTACTGTTTGGTGCAAAACGATCAACTCTTTCCTTGAAACATTGTGATAAAACAATAACACTTTTACCACATTTCTGTCGAGTAAAAGGAGAGCATACATTCTTAGAGTCTTGAGATAAAGAGTTAAGCAATGATTAAAGTGGGTCATTCTCAAAAAGTGACAAAAATTGTTGGTGATTTTTGAGAAGTGACCATAGGAACAACTTTAAAAAAGACAGGATGTACTAGGGGTATAAAAGAGAAGTGACATTAAAAAGCTTTCCAGAAATAACGGAGAAACAACAATAACTTCATGTGGATTAGGCGAAGTACAAGCAAAGACTGTACCTCCTATCTTTCAGAGGGGAGGGGTACGACTGAGGCTTTAAGGGGGAAAGAGTATGGAATTTTATTCTCTTTGTATATAATCCCGAGAAAATGCTTCCGAACAGATTTGATTTTATCACTTAACTCTCTAAAAATATGGGGAGGCCAGAATGAAGAGCCACAATCCAATAATGACCTGACAAAGAAATGGTATACACACAGGGAAAATTTCGAGAGGCACTTGGATTTATTCAGAGATTTAAGTAGGGAGAGGGATGTATTTGCTTGTTTAACGGTATTTAAAAAATTGTCTATCCCACTTGAGATTAATGGATATCGTAACACCAAGAATTTTAATATGATTCACTAATATTTCAAGTGGAATAGGATTCGAAAAAGGGGAGCAGATTTAAAAACCTTCGTCGCAAGAATCTACAGTTTAAGTTGTTTGCTTCATCTGCAACATGAGCAAGGACTTCAAGTGGGTTGCTTTCAATTTTTTATATTGTATTTCAATGATCGATAAATTAGAATGGAAAATTTGTATGTATAAGAATTCTAATTGCCCAATAAGACAAGGCCGAGTATGATATGTGGTGGTGTAGCATATATATGTATATATATCATATTATGGCTAGAGAAGTGTTTTTATATGATGTGAAAAAAATGTTTTAGTATAGTGAGAAGCGAGCAGCCCCTTTCTGTCGTTGGCAATAGTCGGAGTGCATTGCTGGTGCTCCGAGATATACACCAGGTAGCGGAAAGTATGTTACATCCCGCATATATTTGTCTTTTACGAAACCGAACTTTTCTTGAAATTAAATAAAAAAAACAAGTTTTTTTAACTGAAAGTAAGGAACGACGTTAAAACTTAAAACGAACAGAAATTATTCCGTATATGAAGGGGGCTGTCCCCTCCTCAACGCCTCGCTCTTTACGCTAAAGTTTTTTTATTGTTTAAAAAAATAGAGTTGTGAGAAAGTCAAACTTTAGCGTAAAGAGCGAGGCGTTGAGGAGGGGACAGCCCCCTTCATATACGGAATAATTTCTGTTCGTTTTAAGTTTTAACGTCGTTCCTTACTTTCAGTTAAAAAAACTTGTTTTTTTTATTTAATTTTTGAACGTTTTTGAATTAATGCAGGTTTTGATTTTGGCTCACCGTACATGAATAATTAAAACAAAATTTGCATAATATATTTGGTTAAATGGCTTTCTCGAAACTTGTTTAATTTTATTTACGAACGTTTTTATTAGTAATAAATATACGTAACTTAGAATTAACTTACGTAACGAACTTCTATATTCATAAATTTTAACACGTATATTAGGGGGTTCGCCCCCTAGTCAATACCCTGCTTTTTAAACTATAGTTCGAATTTTTTTTTCCAGTTCTTTAAAAATGACCTCTTAATCACAATCAGTTGATCAGTTGAAAAACTTGTTTTTTTTTTTATTTAATTCCTGATCTTTTTCGTTAATAATGCTGGGAAATCCGGCGCCCCCTTCATAGCAATGTCCTTCCCCCATGAAAACTTCCTTCATGGAAAGATCCTTCCATATAGCCCCCGACCCTCTCCTTCCCCCACCTACCAGAAAAAATCTCCTCTGAAAAAGTCTGTATACTTCCCAATAACCAATACTATATGTTAACATTGAGTAAAGTTCATAACTTTCAGCCCTCTCCCTGGGGACTTTGGGGGATCAAGTCATCCTAAAAGACATTTTTATCATATTTTCGACCATGCTGAACAAAATGGCTATCTCAAAATTTGATCGGGTGACTTTGGGAAAAAAATGAGCGTGGGAGGGGGCCTAGTTGCCCTCCATTTTTTTGGTCACTTAAAAAGGGCACTAGAACTTTTAATTTCCGTTCCAATGAGCCCTCCCACGATATTCTAGGACCACTGGGTCGATACGATCACCCCTGGGAAAAAAAAAAAAAAACAAACAAACAAACAAACAAACAAATAAACACGCATCCGTGATCTTTCTTCTGGCAAAAAATGCAAAAATCCACATTTTTGTAGATAGGAGCTTGAAACCTCTACATTAGGGTTCTCTGATACGCTGAATATGATGGTGTGATTTTCATTAAGGTTCTATCATTTTTAGGGGGTCTTTCCCCCTTTTTTTGAAAATCAGCCAAATTTTCTCAGGCGCGTAACTTTTGATGGGTAGCTCTAAACTTGATGAAAGTTATATATTTGAAATCAGCATTGAAATCTGATTCTTTTGATATATCTATTGGTATCAAAAACCCGTTTTCTAGAGTTTCGGTTACCATTGAGCCGGGTCGCTCCTTACTTACAGTTCGTTACCACGAACTGTTTGATCTTTCTTCTACCGTTGATCAGGATCAGGGTAAAGTAAAATAACTTCATACACTATAATATACGGTCTAAAACTCTTACTTTCACCAAAAAATCCAAAAAAAAAAATCACGTCAAGTATCAATATGAAATGAAAAATAGATACCCGAAGTCCTCTGAAAACTGGTTAACAATTCTAGCCACGTGTAACTAAAAAAGTACACATTAACTCTGATGATGCTGATACCATATTGTGTTAGTGCTAATAACCGTCCCTTAAAATAAAGTTTTCCAGTAGATACCTCCTCCTTTCCCCTGGAGCTTCAAATAATTATTTTCCTTTCAAATCTAAATTAAAGTCTACAAAGTTGTATATCGATCAATTACGTCAAAAAAAAAAGAAGAAAAATGTCAATACGCCGAGAAAAATCACACACATCAAATTGTTTTCAAGCTAGTTAAAAATTCTGATCATGCATCATCAATAAAGTTATAACTAAGATTGTGATTATGGTGATGTCAGCTGTTATTTTGACACTGTAGCAAGGTAACAGAAGCGGCCGTCGCTCTTCTCTACATCGACGAGGACCCACCTGTGTGCCAATGAAGACATCAACTAGCAAAATGATGGATGGCCGAGTCTCGCCATCCTTGCCTTTTACGGCATAACCATGCGCTTTTTACAAACCCAAGTGGTCAAATTGATGCATCAGAAATGAGTTACATGCAGATATGTGCAAAGCATTTTGTCGATACCTACAGGTTTTTATTGGCTTAGAAAAAAAAGAAATTGTATGAATGGTACTGTAGTATGGTGGACAGGCACGTAAACATTTTTTCTTGGAGTAGGGGGGGGCTGATTCCAAATCATGGTGAATTTTACTTTTGAAAACATTGGATATTACAGAAAATTTTGTAACATTTGGACATTTTGGCAGGGAGAGGGTACAGGCCCAAATCTCCCTCCTGCGTGCGTATCTCCTGGTCGTATATCTTTGAGTATATAAGGATATGTAAGAAACATTTCAAAAACCAACTTTTGAAAAATACGATAACATGGAACTTCAAAAAATGTTTTATATCCTGTTATTAAATAGTTTCATAGCTAAATGATTTAAAAGATTCGTTTTGCAGCCAGATAACACGAAAAAGGAAAATGGAAGCCTGCTGTATTTTTGGAACTCTGGTCTTTTGTACAGGCCAAGGGTAAGTATTTTTTTATTTTTTTTTACGCCATAGATAATATCAAAAGGCAATTTATTTTCCTTTGACAATATTTAGATCCTCACAAGGCATGAATATTCCTGTCCCTTGCTCCCTTAAATTAAAACATTTACCTTCATCAACAAACCCCCATTAACAACCAGCAAAATGAAGGTCAAGTGTTGGTGTTGAGGCAGGTACATTTGGTTTAAAAGCATTTGAACAGCTACTCATTCTAGACACATTTAATAACAATATCAGTCAGTTTCACTTAATATACTTTTTGAGGGTTATTTTTAATATATGTACTTTTCCAACATCCGAAGCTCAATATTGAAATTGTGAATTTTTGGGGCAAATCTCAAAGAGTGGCGCTCCAATCAAAACATAATTCACAGAGGATCTATTAACCCACCCAGCGTCAATATTGCCTGTTGTCAATTTTGAAATAAGGTTATGAACTACTCAAGGCCTTCTCAAGGTTGTGAACAGCAAGCAAAGGTTGTGAACCCTTTGTCAATATTAAATTTCAAAAAAAAGTTATCTTTTTTCAAATGAAAGTAAAAAGCAACATTAAAATTTAAACCGAACAGAAATTATTTTGAATATGAGGATGGGGGCTGCAAACAATTCGTTGTAACGAACTGTTAGTAAGGAGCGCCTCGGCCTAATTGTAACCAAAACTCCAAAGAAAGGACTTCCGACAACAATTAACACATTCAAAGAACTGGTTTTTTATGCTCATTCTAAATGTATTAAGTGTATTAAGTTTAATTTTACCCATCAAAAGATACGAACCTGAGAAAATTTGCCTGATTCTTGAACAAGAGGGAAAAATCCCCAAAAGTCAAGCGATCTTAACAAAAATCAAACCCATAGATTTAGTCTATCAGAGAACCCACTGCGGAGGTTTCAAGTTCCTATGTACAAAAATGCGGAATTTTATTTATTTTTTTTTTTTACTAAAAGAAAGATCACAGATGTGTGTTTATTATTTTGTTTTGGTTTTTTGTGTTTTTTTTTCAAAGGGGTTATCGTGTAAAATCAATTCTTCAAGAAGATCGGGAGAGGGCTCGTTCGAACGGAAAGGAAAAGTTACAGTGCCCTTTTTAAGCGACCTAAAAGATTGGAGGGCAACAACCCTCCCACGCCCCTTTTCCCCACAAAGACATCCGATCAATATTTTTAGAAGGCCATTTGGTTCAGCATAGTTGAAAGATTCAACAACTATGCCTCAGGGGATTACATGACCTCTCGCAGCCCCTGGGTAAAGGGCTGTAAGGTATGCAATTTGCCCATTGTTTGCACACAGTATTTGTTATCAGAAAATACGTATATGGAAACTTTTTTTTGGCGGGGGGGAATTTTCTGAGAGGGGAATTTTCCATGGGGTAAAATTTACACGTGGAATGTTTCCGGCGGAGTTTTCCAGGGGATATTTTACACGAGGGGAGGGGGATTTCCTGGCATGATTAAAAAAAGGCCAGAAATAAAAAAAAATGCAACTGAAAGTATGGAGCAACATTAAAACTTAAAACAAACAGAAAATTTTTCTGTATATGAGGGGGGGGGGCTGCTCCTTCCTCATCGCTCGCTCTTTGTGCTAAAGTTTGAATTTTTGTCCCAATTGATTTAAACGATTCTTGAAACATGAAGTCCGTTGAATTTGAATGAGAAGTATTTTTGAAGAACTTCAAGCTTAGCATAAAGAGGTTGAGGAAGTAGTGCCTCCCCCCCCCCCCTCAAACACGGAATAATTTCAGCTTGTTTTATGTTTTAATGTTGGTCCTTACTTTCAGTTGGAAAGACTTGTTATTTTTCATTTAATGCGATTAAGATTTACAGCGCTTTACTGGCAGTATTTATAAGTTTAACAAATGTAGTTAATGGGCAACTGCAAATGCATTTTCCCTGATGTCCTTTTAAAAAATTTGAACTGAAAATTCTACTGTTTAAAGCAAACGCACATGAATCAGTTCTTCTATTTTTGAGATACTATTAAAGATACTGTTTTATTCCGTCCCAGTTCTCTTGTGTTTGAACAGTCTTTTTTATAAGAAGAGGGTAGCAGGGACATCAGCTCAGAAGAGCAGGTTCGTTCAGCTGAAGTCATGGGGTAGGTTCGTTCCTCCCCTCACCCAACCGGATTTTCCTTCCCAAAAGACACAGTTAGGACAGTAGCTCTCAACTAATTTCAACTGAGATGTGACAACCACTTCTCTTAGGTCTTCTGAAAGCAAACATTTTGGAACAGCCCCTCCCCCATAGAGATAGGGATATTTCTACACACAGAAGGCGAAAATGGGGCCCTAACTTTTACTTAACT
Source organism: Artemia sinica (assembly GCA_027921565.1). Classification (NCBI taxonomy): domain Eukaryota; kingdom Metazoa; phylum Arthropoda; class Branchiopoda; order Anostraca; family Artemiidae; genus Artemia; species Artemia sinica. Next base: position 21,223,321 of record CM051265.1, on the reverse strand, counting down.
TCAAGTTTGATTAGGATACTACAAGCCCTTCAAGTAGATGCGTTAATAAAAGTGTTCTGTAATTTAAGGTTTGAGAATATACGGCCGTGGAGTGCGATGCCCAACTTAATACCAGTTGGGTGGCGTAGTGTCGTGAGTCCCTTAAGGAAAATTAGTCTTCAACTATGGTTAGTGCATCGGGTAAGGAGATTCCAACCCTGTCAAATAAATGATTCAGGGTTTTATTCCGCCATCATATAGTTTGTCCCCTCGGAATCTTTGTTCTTTAAAAAAATGGGTCAAAATGCCGCTAAAGAGTATTTAATTACAAACGTCAGAGATGGTTGAACCAACGCAGAGCAACCTGAATATCTTTCATAGAGATATTCAGGACGATGTAAAGAACGATGTGGGCACAATGTGTTTTTTTTTTCTCCATACCCGGGCACTTCGTATCGAAGGAGTTATCGTAGAACCTTCGAAAAGGGCTCATTCGATTGGAAATTAGAGTGGCTAGTGCCCTTTTTAATAGTCGAAAGTGATTGGAAAGCAACTATCCCCCCACGCCCATCATTCCCCCCAAATACATCTAATCAAAATTTTGAGATAGCCATTTTGTTCAGCGTAGTTGATTTTCAGATAGAAAATATGTTTTTGAGGAGGACACTCCCCCACAACCCTCAGGGAAAGGGTTTTAAGTTATGCCCTGAGGGCATATAAGAACGATGTTGGCACTATGTACTATTTATTTTTTTCCTTTAGAGCAGGGTTTTAAGTTATGCCGTGGGGGCATATAAGGTTTTTATAGAAGGCGTTGTCGTAGAAACTTCAAAAAAAGCTCATTCGATTGGAAATTCAAAGGGCTAGTGCCCTTTTTAACAGTTGAAAGTGATTGGAGGGCAACTAACACCCCTCTCATGCCCACCTTTTCCCCAAACACATCCAATCAAAATTTTGAGTTAGCCATTTTGTTCAACGTAGTTTTAATTTCTGGAAATTAGGTCTTTGAGGATGACAACCCCCTCACAGCCCTCAGTATAAGGGTTGTAAGTTATGCCCTGGGGAAATATAAAGTTTTTTATAGAACGCGTTATCGTAGAAACTTCAAAAAGGGCTCATTCGATTGGAAATTGAAATGGCTAGTGCCCTTTTTAATAGTCGAAAGTGATTGGAAGGCAACTAACACCCCTTCCACGCCCACCATTTCCCCAAACACATCCAATCAAAATTTTGAGATAGCCATTTTGTTCCACGCAGTTTAAAGTTCAGGAACTTATACCTTTGAGCAGGACAGTCCCCCCACAGTCTTCAGAGCAAGGGTTATAAGTTATGACCTGGGGGCATATAAGTTTTTATTAAAATCTTTGTCGTAGAAACTTGAAAAAGGGCTCATTTGATTGAAAATTCAAATGTCTAGTGCCCTTTTAAATAGTCGAAAGTGATTTGAGGGCAACTAGCCCCCCTCTCTCGCCCACCTTTTCCCCAAACACATCCAATCAAAATTTTTAGATAGCCATTTTGTTCAGTGTTGTGGATTTCCAGATAGAAATAATTTTTTTGGGAGGACACTCCCCCACAGCCCTCATGGCAAGGGTTGTAAGTTATGCCCTGGGGACATTTAAGGTTTTTACTGAACGCGTCGTCATAGAAACTTCAAAAAGGGCTCATTCGATTGGAAATTGAAATGGCTAGTGCCCTTTTTAATAGTCGAAAGTGATTGGAAGGCAACTAACACCCCTTCCACGCCCACTATTTTTCCGAACATATCCAATCAAAATTATTAGATAGCCTTTTTGTACCACGCAGTTTAAAATTCAGGAAATTATGCCTTTGAGCAGGACACTCCCCCCACAGTCTTCAGGGCAAGGGTTATAAGTGATGCCCTGGGGGCATATAAGCCTTTTATTGAAATGTTTGTCGTAGAAACTTGAAAAAGGGCTCATTCGATTGGAAATTCAAAGGGCTAGTGCCCTTTTTAATAGTCGAAAGTGATTTGAAGGCAACTAAAATCACGCCCACCTTTTCCCCAAACACATCCAATCAAAATTTTTAGATAGCCATTTTATTCAACGCAGTTAAAAGTTTTGGAAATTAGGTCTTTAAGGATGACAACCCATCCCCCCAGAAACCTCAGGGCAAGGGTTTTAAGTTATACCCTGGGAGCATGTAAGGTTTTTATTCAAAGCGATGTTGTAAAAACATCCAAAAGGGCTCATTCAATTGAAAGGGCTAGTGCCCTTTTAATAGTCGAAAGTGATTGAAGAATAATTAATCCCCCCTCTCACGCCCACCATTTCCCCAAACACATTCAATAAAAAGTTTAGAGACAGCCATTTTGTTCAACGTAGTCGAAAGTTCTTGAAATTAGATCTTTTAGGATGATAACCCCATCAGAGCTTTCAGTGCAAGGGTTGTAAAATATGCCCTGGGAGCATACAAGGTTTATATCGAAAGTTGTTGTAGAAATTTCAAAAGGGACTCATTTGATTGGAAATTGAAATTGCCCTTTTTAATAGTCGAAAGTGAGTGGAGAGTAATTAACCCCCCCTCTCACGCCCACCATTTCCCCAAACACATTCAATAAAAGTTTAGAGACAGCCATTTTGTTCAACGTAGTTGAAAGTTGTGGAAATTATGTATTTAAGGAAGACAAACCCCCCAGAGTCCCCAGGGCAAAGGTTGTAAGTTATGCCCTGGGGGCATATAAGGTTTTTAATGATAGAGTTGTCGTGAAAACTTCAAAAGGGGCTCATTCAGTTGGAAATCGAGAGGGCTAGTGCCCTTTTTAAAAGTTGAAAGTGATTGGACGGTAACTAACCCCTCTTTCACGCCCACCATCCCCCCAAACACATTCAATCAAAATTTTCAGATAGCCATTTTGTTCAACGTAGTAGAAAGTTCTGGAAATTAGGTCTATGAGGATAACAACCCTCCCCCCTCCAAGCCCTCAGGGCGAGGGTTGTAAGTTATCCCCTGGGGCATATAAGGTTTTATTGATAGCGTTGTCGTAGAAACTTCAAAAGGGATCATTTGATTGGAAATTGAAAGGGCTAGTGCCTTTCTTAATAGTTGAAAGTGATTGGAGAAAGACTAATGCCCCTCTCACGCCCACCATTTTCCCAGACACATCCAATCAAAATTTTGAGATAGCCATTTATTTTAACTTAGTTGAAAGTTCTGCAAATTAGGTCTTAGAGGATGACTACCACCCTCACAGGCCTTTGGGTAAGAGTTGTAAGTTATGCCCTGGGGCATATAAGGTGTTTATAGGAAGTGTTGTCGTAGAAACTCAAAAAGGGGTCATTCGATTGGAACTCGAAACGCCTAGTGCCCTTTTTAATAGTCGAAAGTGATTGGAAGGCTTGACATTTTTATAGCGAAGATCGATGTGGGTATAATGTATCATTTTTGTTGTTGTTTAGACCATGGCACTTTGTATCGAAGGAGTTGTCGTAGGAACTTCGAAAAGGGCTCATTCGATTGAAAATAGAAAGGGCTGATGCCCTTTTTAATAGTCGAAAGTGATTGGAGGGAAACTAATCCCCCTCCCACGCCCACCCTCCCATTTGACTTTATGTTTAAAAACTAAGTGTTACCATAAGATTAAATCAAAATACACTGTGTTAATGCTAATTCCCAATAAGACATCTCAGCAGTATCCCAAGAACGACTGAGAGTATTATGTTCAAACTTTCGGGGCTGCTTCTGGTCTTAAAATTTAACCAAATTAAAATAGCGTAAGTGTATCCAAGCTATCAAAGAAAGTAAACAGATTTTTTTGCGAATGGTATCAAGTTTTCCATTTCAGGTCAACTAGAGGAGGTATGAAACTAAATTAAACACTACTATTTGTGTCCAGATTTTTAATAGGATGTATGGTGTTAAAAATTACTGAAAATTTTTCTCCAGCATACAAATAGCAGGCCAAACTATAAATTCTTAAAAAAACGAAAAGATTTAAAGTATTATTTTCTTTTTCTCTGAAAAGACTGTGTCAATATAAAACGAACAGAGATCAATTAAAAAATCTTTTTCCACGAAATAAGTTTTTTAAAGAAAAGTAAAGAAATCCATTAAACAGAAAATGAGCAAAAATAAAATCAAATAATCTACCAAGCGTGAAACTACCACACATCAGCATCGATAAATAAATGAAACCCAAAACGAACAGAAATTACAATAAATAACCGAGTCAAACTCAAAACGAGCAGAAATTAACATAAGTTAGGCTCAAAACCCCTATGCCTTCCCAAGGGCCGAACATAATTTGCAATTTACTGAAAAAAATACAAATTAATGTGCATTGTCAGTTTAATATACATATACTGATATTTAGTAATCAAAATCTTAATATTATTTGATTTATTAAAGTTATAAAAGTAAAAACATTTATATTTTTTCAGTAAAGTGCAAATTATTTTCTGGCCTTGGGAAGGCATAGGGGGGTTTTGAGCCCAACTTATGTTAATTTCTGCTCGTTTTGAGTTTGACTCGGTTATTTATTGTAATTTCTGTTGGTTTTGGGTTTCATTTATTTATCGATGTTGATTAGTGGTAGTTTCAAGCTTGGTAGATTATTTGATTTTATTTTTGCTAATTTTTTTTAATGGAGTTCTTTACTTTTCTTTGAAAAACTTATTTGTGGAAAAAGATTTTTAAATTAATAACTGAAAAAGGTGACTGGACAACAAGAACTCGCAATCAGCCAACACAGAGGCTGACTTGTAGCACCAAACCGTTACCAAAGCCTCCTTAAAAGTATTGTTGCGTGCAACACAACGAATTGTGTTTAATCAAGACCAACTATACAAAAAATGAGTTCCACACAATTACCGTTCGAAGTCTCTCCAGTAAGCGATAAGAGAGCTTGCATATTTTGTCGCCGATTAATTCAATCGCTGCTACTTCAGAGTTATGTAAGATATATATAATGTGATGTGATTTGATTTTGGACACCACACCTAAGACTGACAACTATTTAAAATAGCCCTTCGGAACAAGTTTAGTGACAAAGACATAATGGAAACAGAATTTTAATTAAAGGACTATTTTCAGCTTTAGCGGAACATTATGGGGCGCATTTTTATTGTCGACAAAACAATAAAAATAAGGTTATGTACGTTTGATTGCAGATATGGCATCAGACACACATGCTTATTTTAGAGTTACTAATTAAAAGAAAGATTCAAGAAAGTTTTTTTTAAGTAAAGTAAAGAGGGATCCTAGCAGAAATAAAGTCAAAATTGAAACAGACAGAAACTATTGTATAATTGAAATTGTAGTAAAGGGCATTTAAAAAGAACAAAAATTAAATGAATAGTCAAGTGAAACTTAAAACGAACAGAAATAAACACAATAAAGAGCGGGGCTATCACTCCCTAATACCTTCTAAAGGCTGGAGTAACATTCAAAGAACCTCCTGGTATAACTTTAAATCCTGCTAGAGCCAGAACCAGAAAAAGCCGGAGGCCTGTAAGGTTTGGTTAACTGTAGCCGTTTAGTCCAAAGCGGATCCCGAAATTTCCCTGCGCAGGGTGGGTTGGACTCAAAAGTAGTGTTGGCCCCTGAATATTCGTCCCTTTCTTCCCTTGCAACAAGGCTCTTGCCCCATTGATTCCAAGCGGTTCAGAGCACTTAAGTCACCATTCTTACATCCCATTGGCCCAAAATTCAAGTTCAAATAAGATACAACATGCCTAAATTTTCACAAAGAAGTTGCCACCTTGGTTGGGGCCTCGTAGGTGGCCCCTACTTTGATTCTCTAATTATACAAACTAAAAATGTTCGCATGATTCTGGTTCAAGCAAAGTACCCACCTTTCTAATATCCACCGAGTCAGTCCGCAGGTTGAATTTATCTCGTTTTTCCCTGAGTCAGGATTTAGCTTGTTTTATACTGAGTCAGTCTGCGGCTTGGAATTTTTGCACCGAATCAGTGACTCCCTTTTTCATTGAGATGGAAATCCCTGTAGCATGGGATTCCACTATAAATAAGGTACAACACGCCCACCTTTCTGCTAAAAAGTTGATGATTTAGAGGAGGGGTGCCTTTTAGGGGAAGGCAGATCACGGGCCTAAATTTTAGACATAATCATGCATATTTAGACTCCGTTTCAAAGTTATGACTTTTCCAAGGGCCGATATGTCCACGTTTTCTACTAAGATGCGCTTTACCTGGGAGACTTTAGCTAAACGCTTACCTGGGAAGCGTTTAGCTTTTAAAAATGCTCTGTATAAATTAAAAAAATGAATTGACATTCGGTACTGTATTTTTTTATTCAGTTACCCTTTCACCATTACATGGAAAGGGTCGTCAAATTTTAGTTGTGTTTTGTTTAAGGTTTGATTTTTTTTTATAGTATCCTTGGATTTTTATTAGTAATTTTTATTTCATTATCGTGTACTGAGGACGGTCAAACGAAGGTCCAAAATATTTGCATTTTAGTCTACATTTTTCACTGGCTTGTATAATCCTCGTTTTTCTTTTCTTTACTATTTTTTTTGTTTTGACAGAAACCCTTTAATCCGGAAGCACAAAATTTAATCTAAATATTTGCAGATTGCTACATAGGGGTGTATGGTAAGGTGGGAATTCACTGGTTAATTTTACTTATACGACATATCATTTGCTTCCCCATTCATGTCATTTGCTTTCCCATTTCATGGTCATTACAAATGTATTAACCGCTACCATTGCAATTGTGTATCAGCCCCATATCTTTAACAGTGTCAGATGTAACCTTAGACTGTGTGCAAACCTGTGCTTATTTTGTGAAATTAAACAACAAATGCTTTCATAAATGGCATAAACTTTTTACCATAGCTTACATTCAAACGATTCTGAGCCCAAATGAAAACGTACTAATTACATATTTCATAAATAGTGTTTGAGATTTACTGAATTCGGTAATTCAGGAATTTTGAAGTTACTAATTGCAATTGAGACACTTTAGAAAATCTAAAATTGGGAAGTATTACCTGCCCCAATAAGAAAAGACCTCCCTCCCTGATTTATTTTACCTATTGTAGAACCTTTTTGCCCTATCCAATTTGATCTTCTTTTTATTCAGTGTGACAAAAAGTGATTGCTAATAAATATCCTATTTTTTGCCTTTTTTTCTATCAACTTGAAACGCTCACTGATGAATTGGACTAAAAATAAAGCTCTCGAAGAAAGTCTATATTGCACATACCAAAATGTTTTGTTGACAGATACAGACATAGCTCCTTTGTTAAGAACCCCATTAACCCAAAAGGCTTGAAATATCCCTATAAGACCATTACGACGGGTATAACCAGAGCGGGACCTTTCAAAGCGCAAAACCCACACAGAGTTTGATAAATATTACGATTAAGAACACGACCCAGAAATCCTAGCATTCTTCAAGTGGATTTAAGGGAGGTATTAAAAGGACCCAAGTGACTACTAAGGAGGCGCTTTCACGTCAAACGGGTTGAATGCAATCAATTGGTTGGGTGGAGTAGTTAGAGTGACGTGTAGCAAAATAGTAATGTGAGGCCTTACCTGATTTGGAAATTTATGGACAAGAAATTAAGATAAGGATACGGGATCAATAAAGAGAACATGATTGCGCATATTTAAAGTATAACAGTGAAAAGAAAACACAAATTGCCAAAATTCTGGTTAAAAAAGAGAAGATGACATCTCATTAACACTGAACCTTGCGCTACAACTGAATGAAATTCTTAAAATCTAAAGCCCAAATTGTGGCCAGGGAAGGTGTTTTGAGCCCCAATCTCCACCCATTCCCTGATTATAAAATATAAAAGAGTAGGATACGATATTTTCTGAAAAAAGCAACAAGGCCATGACAACAAACAAATAATAATTAATAAACAAAATGAGCATCAAATCAACAAAATAAAAAATATTATAAAGTAAAGCAATTTCAAGTGTGGTTTTGGGAGATAATAAAAGGACCGAAGTGACTATTTAGCAGGTGCTTTCATGTCAAACGGGTTGAATGTAATCAATTTGTTGGGTGGAGTAGTTAAAGAGTGACTTGCAATGCAATAGTAATGCGAACCAGTTACCTGATTTTGAAATTTATGGAGAAGAAATTAAGATAACGATATAGGAGTCAAGTTTTAAGTATCATGCAGCCTGATTAAACTATCACCATTGATTTCTTTATAGGTTTATTATCATTATTCCATGTCAAACTTTAATTATAAAATTTGTAAAACATTATTTTCGGCTCCCTAAAGCGTACTAAGTGTTGATAATAAATGCACGAAGTCAGAGCTTATAGGGAGATCCTGAAGCATTATTCAGGAGAGGACTAGGGATATACACTAGGTAAAGGGGGGGGGGTCACCTCCCTGAAATCTCCTTTATTACGGTTTTTCTATAATTTCTTATCATAAGCAGCGCAATCACGCTGCCTAAGTAAAAAACGATGTTGGTACAATGTATTATTTTTTTTTTTTTGGCTTTAGACCAGGGCACTTCGTATCGAAGGAGTTGTCATAGAAACTTCGAAAAGGGTTCATTCGATTGGGCATTGGAGTGGCTAGCATTGTCGCCCATAAGCTGAATTTTAGGGTGGGGGCTTAGCTAGTCTAATTTGTACTTCCAATGCTGTGGAATAGAAATCTCAAAACAAAAATATAAAATTTAAGGAAGCATCATTCAGTAAAGTGGGGGGGGGGGCTGGAGCCCCCTCCCCCCCCCCCCATATGGGTACCTATGGTGGCTAGTGGCCTTTTTAATAGTCGAAAGTGATTGGAAGGAAACTAACACCCATTCCACGCCCACCATTTCCCCAAACACATCCAATAAAAGTTTTGAGAGAGCCATATTGTTCAGCGTAGTTGATTTCCAAACGGAAATTTTATTTTTGACGAGGACACTCCCCAGAAGCCCTCAGGGTAAGGGTTTTAAATTATGCCCTGGGGGCATATAAGATTTTTATTGAAAGTGTTGTCGTAGAAACTTCAAAAAAGGTTCATTCGATTGGAAATTCAAAGGGCTTGTGCCCTTTTTAATAGTCGATAGTGAATGGAGGGCAACTAACCCCCCTCTCACGCCCACCTTTTCCCCAAACACATTCAATCAAAATTTTGAGATAACCATTTTGATCAACGTAGTTGAAAGCTCTGAAAATTAGGTCTTTGAGGATGATAACCCCCCCCCAGCTCTCAGGATCAAGGGTTTTAAGTTATGCCCTGGGGGCATATAAGGTTTTTATAGAAAGCGTTGTCGTAAAAACTTCAAAAGGGGCTCATTCGATTGGAAATTGAAATCGCTAGTGTCCTTTCGAATAGTCGAAAATTATTGGAGGGCAACTAACACCCCTTCCACGCCCACTATTTATCCAAATACATCAAATCAAAATTTTGAGATAGTCATTTTGTTCAAAGTAGTTGAAAGTTCTGGAAATTAGGTATTTGATGATGATAACCCTGTCAGAGCCCTCAGGGCAAGGGTTATAAGTTATACCCCGGAGGCATATAAGGTTTTTGTTGAAAGCTGCGTCGTAGAAACTTGAAAAAGGGCGCATTCGATTGGAAATTCAAAGGGATAGTGCTTTTTTTAATAGTCGAAAGTGATTGGCGGGACACTACCCCCCCCCCTCACGTCCACCTTTTCCCCTAACCCATAGGCCTACAATCAAAAGTTTTAGATAGCCATTTTGTTCAACGTAGTTGAAGATTTTGGAAATTAGGTCTTTAAGGATGACAATCCCCCCATAGCCCTCAGGGCAAGGGTTGTAAGTTCTGCCCTGGGGGCATATAAGGTTTTTATAGAAACTTTTGTCGTAGAAACATCAAAAAGGGCTCATTCCATTGGAAATAGAAATGCCTAGTGGCCTTTTTAATAGTCGAAAGTAATTGGAGGGCAACTAACACCTCTCACACGCCCACCATTTTCCCAAACGCATACAATCAAAATTTTGAGATAGACATTTTTTTCAACGTAGCTGAAAGTTCTGGAAAATAGGTCTTTGAGGATGACAACCTCCCACAGCCCTCATGCAAGGGTTGTGAGTTATGCGGTGGGGGCATATGAGGTTTTTGTAGAAAGCGTTGTCGCAAAACTTCAAAAACGGCTGAATCGATTGAAAACTGAAAGGGCGAGTGTCCCTTTTAATAGTTGGAATTAATTAGAGACAGCTAACCCCCTCTCACGTCCACCACTTCTCCAAATACATCCAATCAAAATCTTGAGATATTCATTTTGTTCAATGTAGTTAAAAGTTCTGGAAATTAGGTCTTTTAAAATGACAACCCCCTCAGAGCCCTCAGGGCAAGGGTTGTAAGTTATATCCTGGGGGCATATAAGGTTTTTATAGAAACTGTTGTTGTAGAAGCTTCAAAAAGGGCTCATTTGATTGGAAATTGAAAGGGTTAGTGCCCTTTTTAATAGTCGAAAGTGAATGGAGAGCAACTAACCCATCTCTCCCGCCCACCATTTCCCCAAACACATTCAATTAAAATTTTGAAATATCCATTTTGTTCAACGTAGTTGAAAGTTCTTGAAATTATGATTTTGAGGATGACAAACCCCAAACCCATCAGGGTAAGGGTTGTAAGTTATGCCCTGGGGGTATGTAAGGTTTTTTATAGAAAGCGTTTTCGTAGAAACTTCAAAAAAGGCTCATTCGATTGGAAATTGAAAGGACTAGTGCCCTTTTTGATAGTCGAAAGTGACTGGAGGGCAACTAGCCCCCTTCTCAAGCTCACCATTTCCCCAAACAAATCCAATCAAAATTGTTAGATAGCCATCTTTTCAACGTAGTTGAAAGTTCTGGATATTATGTCTTTGAGGATGATCACCTCCCCCCCCCCAACCCCTCAGGGCAAAGTTCTAAGTTATGCACTGGGAGCATATAAGGTTTTTATAGACCGTTGTAATAGAAACTTCGAAAATTAGAAGGGCTAGTGCCCTTTTTAATAGTCAAAAGTGATTGGAGGGCAACTAATGCCCCTCTCAAGCCTACCATTTCCCCAAACACATCCAATCAAAATTTTGAAATAGACATTTTGTTCAACGTAGTTGAAAAGTCCGTAAATTGTGTCTTTGAGGATGACACTCCCCCCACAGCCCTCAACGCAAGGGTTGTAAGTTATGCCCTGGGGGCATATAAGGTTTTATAGAAAGAGTTGTCGTAGAAACTTCAAAAGGGCTCATTCGATTGGAAATTGAAAGTGCTAGTTCGAAAGTCATTGGAGGGCAACTAACGCCCCTCTCAAGCCTACCATTTCCCTAAACACATCAAATCAAAATTTTGACATAGATATTTTATTCAACGTAGTTGAAAGTTCTGGAAATTAGGTCTTTGCCAGCGTTGTCGAAGAAACTTAAAAAGAACTCATACAATTGGGAATGGAGAGGCCTAGTGTCCTTATTATTAGTCAATAGCAATCGGAGGGCGAATGCCCAACCCCAATATCCATCATTTCCCCAAACACTTCCGATCAACATTTTGATATAGCAATTTTTTGAACGTAGTTGAAGGGTCCGGAAATTATGTTTTTGAGTATGAATACCCCTGACAGTCCTCAAGGCTAAGGTTGTAAGTTATGCCCTGGGGCCATATAATGTCATACAGAAAGTGCTGTCGTAAAAACTTCAAAAAGGGGTCTTTCAATTGGACTTGAGAGGGCTATTGCCCTTTTTAGTAGTCAAAAGTGATCAGAGCGAGACGCCCCCCCCCCCCAACGTCATATTGTCCTGAAATGCGTCTAATAGAAATTTTGAGATAGCCATCCTATTCAAAATAGTCTAAATATCATATAACAAGGCTTTATGGGTTGAAAAAAAACACCAGAAATTTGGGACAAGGGTTGTAAGTTATGCCCAGGGGTTATTAAAGGTTTTATGGAAGAAATGGTTGTTTAACTTCAGAAGAGGCTCAGTCTTTCTCCCTGAAAAAGACTATGTCAATATACAACGAACAGAAATTAATCAAAAAAAATTTTTGCGCAAATTAAGTTTTTCAAAAAAATTAAAGAACTCCATTAAACCAAAATGAACAAAAATAGAATCAAATAATCTACAAAGCATACAACTACCACAAATCAGTATCAATAATTAAATGAAACCCAAAACAAACAGAAATTAAAATAAGTCAAACTCAAACGAGCAGAAATTAATCTGAGTAGGATTCTAAACCCTATGCTTTCTAAAAGCCAGAATATAATTTGTACTTTACTGAAAAAAATCCTTTTAAATGTTTTCACTTATAACTTTAAGAAAAAAAAATCATTAAGATGTTAAAGAATAAATATCAGCGTATGTATATTAAACTGACAATGCAAATTTTTCCCAGTAAATTAATTTGAATTTTTTCCAATCGAAGGAGCCCTTTTGAAGTTTCTACGACAACGCTTTCTATAAAAACCTTATATGCCCCCAGGGCACAACTTACAACCCTTGCCCTGGGAGCTGTGGGGGGAGTTTACTCCTAAAAATCATAATTTCCATCTGGAAATCAACTACGTTGAAGAAAATGGCTATCTCAAAATTTTGATTGGATGTGTTTGGGAAAATGGTGGGCGTGGATGGGGTGTTAGTTGCCTTCCAATGACTTTCGACAGTTAAAAAGGGCACAAGCCACTCAAATTTCCAATCGAATGAGCCCTTTTCGAAGTTTCTACGACAACTCCTTCGATACGAAGTGCCCTGGTCTAAAACCAAAAAAAAAAAAAAAAAAAAAAAAACAATACACTGTGCCAACATCGTTCTTTACTTAGGCAGCGCTATTGCGCCCCCTATGATTACAACTGAAAAAACAGTATTGCCTAAGAAATTATTAATGTGCATATTGTTTATGATCCCTTATTAGGAAAAAAAAATCCATAGAAAGGGCTAGTGCGCTTTTTAAGAGTCCAACGTGATTGGAGGGCAACTAAGCCCCCCCCCTCACGCCAACCATTTCCCCAATCACATCCAATCAAAATTTTGAGATAGGCATTTTGCTCAATGTAGTTGAAAGATCTGTAAATTAGGTCTTTGAGAATGAACCCCCACCCACAGCCTTCAAGGCAATGGTTGTAAGTTATGCCCTGGGGGCATATAAGGTTTTTTTTTCATAGAAAATGTTGTCGTAGAAACTTCAAAAAGAGCTCATTCAATTGGAAATTGAAAGGGCTAGTGCCCCTTTTGATATGCTAGTCGAAACTGATTGGAGGGCAACTAACCCCCTCTCACACCCACCATTTCCCCAAACACATCCAATCGAAATTTCGAGATAGCCATTTTTTCACCGTAGTTGAAAGTTCTGGATATTATGTCTTTGAGGATGATAAACTCCCCACACCCCTGCCCCGGGGGCAAATAACGTTTTTATAGAGCGCTGACATAAAAACTTCAAAAAGGGCTCATTCAATTAGAAATTGAAAGGGCTAGTGCCCTTTTTAATAGTCAAAAGTGATTGGAGTAAAACTAACACCCCTCTCACACCCACCATTTCCCAAAACACATCCAATAAAAATTTTGAGAAAGCCATTTTGTTCAACGTAGTTGAAAATTCCAGAAATTGTGTCTTTGAGGATGATAATCCCCCCACAGCCCTCAGCGCAAGGGTTGTAAGTTATGCCCTGGGTTTTTATAGGGTTTATAAGGTTTTATATAAGGTTTTTATAGGAAGCATCGTCGTAGAAACTTCAAAAAGGGTTCATTCGTTGGAAATTGAAAGGGCTAGTGCCCTTTTTAACAGTCGAAAGTGATTGGAGGGCAACTAACCCCCTTTCAAACCCACTATTTCCCCAAACACATCCAATGAAAATGTTAAGATAACCATATATTTATGGATATCTCAAGAGGTTAAAAAAAATCTCTTTTCCTTACCATATAAGAGGTAAAGATCTTGGTACTTTTTTTAGAGGTTTCGGCAGTTTCTTTTTCTCGCTAAGATATATATATATATATATATATATATATATATATATATATATATATATATATATATATATATATATATATATATATATATATATATATATATATATATAGATAATATATATATTATATATAATATATATATATATATATATATATATATATATATATATATATATCCAAACACATTCAATCAAAATTCAACGACATTTTATTCAACGTAGTTGAAAGTTCTGGAAATTAGGTCTTTGCCAGCGTTGTCGTAGAAACTTCAAAAATGGCTCATTCCATTGGGAATTGAGTGGGCTAGTGCCCTTATTAGTATTCAAAAGCGATCGGAGGGTGAATACCCCCCCCCACGCCCATTATTTCCCCAAACACTTCTGATCAACATTTTGATATAGTCATTTTGTTGAACGTAGTTGAAGGGTCCGGAAATTATGTTTTTCTGTATGACAACCCCCTCACAGCCCTCAGGGCTAAGGTTGTAAGTTATGCTCTGGGGGCATATAAGGTTATTATAGAAAATGTTGTCGCAAAAACTTCAAAAATGGCTCTAGTTTGGAAATTGAGAGGGCGTTTGCCCTTTTTAATAGTCGAAAGTAATCGGAGGGAAAATCCCCCCCACGCCCATCATTTCCCCAAATATTTCCGATCAACATTTTCATTAGGCCATTGTGTTCAACGTAGTTGAAAGGTCTGGAAATTATGTCTTTGAGGATAAGGTTTTTTATAGAAAGTTTTGTCGTTGAAGCTTCAAAAAGGGCTCATTCGATTGGAAATTTAGAGAACTAGTGCCTTTTTCATTAGTCGAAAGTGATCATAGGGCAAATGCCCCCCCACGCCTATCATTTTCCCAAACACTTCCAATCAAAATTTTTATATAGCCATTTTGTTCAACCTATCAAAAAGGTCTGGAAACTATGTCTTTGAGGATAACAAAACTCTCAACCCTCAGGGCAAGGGTTATAAGTTATGCCATGGGAACATATAGGGTTTATATAGAAAGTGTGGTCACATAAACTTCGGAGGGGGCTCATTGGATAGGCAATCAGACGCTCTAGTGCTGTTTTTAAGAGTCAAAGTGATCAGAGGGCAGCTACCCCCTCCCCCCTACACACGCGTCGTAATGTCCCGAAATGCGTCTAATAGAAATTTTGAGATAGCCATTCTATTCAAAATAGTCTAAATATCATATAAAAAGGCTTTTGGGGTTGAAACAAACCCCAGAGATTTGGGTGCAAGGGTTGTAAGTTATGCCCAGGGGGTATCTAAGGTTTTTGTGGAAGGGATGGTTGTTTAACTAAAGAAGAGGCTCAGTCTTTCTCCCTGAAAAAGACTATGTCAATATAAAACGAACAGAAATTAATCAAAAAAACTTTTTGTAAAAAAAAAAGTTTTGCAAAAAAAGTGAACTCTATGAAACCAAAAATGAACAAAAATAGAATCAAATGAATTACCAAGCATACAACTACCACAAATCAGTATCAATAAATAAATTAAACCCAAAACAAACAGAAATTAAAATAAGTCAAACTCAAAACGAGCAGAAATTAATATGAGTAGGGTTCTAAACCCTATGCTTTCTAAAAGCCAGAATATAATTTGTACTCTACTGAAAAAATTCTTTTAAATGTTTTCACTTTTATAACTTTAAGAAATCAAAAATTAATTAAGATTTTAAGGAATAAATATCAGCATATGTATATTAAACTGGCAATGCATATTTTTATCAGTAAATTCATTTGAATTTTTTTCAGTAAAGTACAAGTTATATTCTGCCACAAAGTACAAATTATCTTCGTGCCACCGAAAGAGCGTGTAAGTGCAATGTATGCGTTTTTTCCCCTTTATTTCTTTCCTATAATGAACTATATAGAATTAGGGGATTTCGGTGAGCAAGCCCTGGGATTTTGCGAAGAAAGGTGAATGCCACACCACGTAAGTTATTCCTTAGCTTCGATTAGCTAGATAAAAAGTCGGTTGTCATGTTCAGCAGAAGCTTCCGTTCTTGCAACAGAAACACTTAAGCAAAACAATGCCCACCTTTGAAACAGGACTCAACGTCGGTAGTGGGAAGCAAACTTGGCTGGCATCATCTTGACTTCTTTAGGTTCTATGTTCTAGAAGCTATTCTTTAGCTTCGGTGAGCTAGATAAAAAGTCGGTTGTCATGTTCAGCAGAAGCTTCCGTTCTTGCAGCAGAAATACTTAAGCGAAACAATGCCCACCTTTGAAACAGGACTCAACGTCGGTAGTGGGAAGCAAACTTGGCTGGCATCATCTTGACTTCTTTAGGTTCTATATCCTAGAAGCTATTCTTTAGCTTCGGTGACCTAGATAAAAAGTCGGTTGTCATGTTCAGCAGAAGCTTGCATTCTTGTAGCAGAAACACTTATGCAAATCTATGCCCAGCTTTGAAATAGGAACCACGTCAGTACTGGGAAGAAAACATGGCTGGAACCGTCTTGGTTCTAAAGCTTGTCCTCCTATTTGGTATGCTGCTCACCAATGTCTTGCGACGATCACGAAGCTTAACCGTAAGGACCACTCTTATGTTCTATTTCCCGAGCACTAATTTTGGCTGATACTGAAGTGCTGTACCTCTCAATTTTGACAGTAGTCTACGAAAGAAGTTTGCAATTTTGCCTCCCCAAAAGTTTACCCATTACTGGTGGTCATCTTGTTTCCATCCTTCAGAAAAACTAAATATCCAAATCTTTGAACTATTTACAGCAGCAGTGATTTTGATATGGAAAAAAAAGATATGTTCCTTTTTCCAAAATATATAGTTTGAGATTTAGCTAACATATGAAGTTCCAAGAAATAGTTTGATCTCTTCCTAAACATGAAAACTACTCACTCTCCCAAAATCTCATGATCTCATATTTCCGAAGAATAAGGGAAGGGAAATAGCCCTCTCCAGGGCATTCTATCTAACACACTGTTCAAAATTCTAAAATCGAGTAATTGTAACTTCAATTTCAAAAAGAAGATTATTCATAACCAAACCATTTTGAAATAAATTCTTCGTTATTAAATCTCTTCTTAATACAGTTACGAGCGGTCTAAATTTAAAATCGCATAAACCAATATTGGTTTAAAAGTTGAATTCCAAGATTTTCCGATTATTGCTGCGTTCAATATAGCTTATTAAAATCGATTACAATTGATTTCTGTTACTGAGAGCCAATGAAAACTATTCGCTTGAAAGAGAAAGGTTTTCATTGGCTGTCAGTGATGAAAATCAATTGTAATAAGCTATATTGAACATGGGAGTTTATCTGACTATCAGCTATTTATCAAAAACAGATTTTTTTAAATAGGCAGAGATGGTAGATTGTATCAGTCGAAAGTGATGAGCCCATCCTTGGGGTGATGAAA
The DNA here is from genome assembly GCA_027921565.1 of Artemia sinica. Classification (NCBI taxonomy): domain Eukaryota; kingdom Metazoa; phylum Arthropoda; class Branchiopoda; order Anostraca; family Artemiidae; genus Artemia; species Artemia sinica. Next base: position 21,206,093 of record CM051265.1, on the reverse strand, counting down.
AGCAAGATGAAAACATCATTAATAGCTTACAACATCACAACGCAATGTCACAACACAATATCGTCGAAAGATATGGAACTAATCTTGGCATTTCAGCAGTTATTGGCTTTTGAGCAATTGACTCTTGTACTAGCCAATAGATTTCTGATTTCTGAGGAAACAACATTGCTCCACAAGATAAGGAACGGACCAAAGATTACTCTTTGGAATAGACAGTGAACTCGTAAGTTTTGTCAGCAAAGGTGGTAAAAAAAAAATCAAAAGTCGAGCTAATACCTTGCAAGACGTCTCAAAATAAAAAGGGATTTTGTTTTATTAACGCCAAAGCAAATAAGTAGGTTAAATGAGAGCGAATATTAACGTTGTTTATTGGAAGTAACATAAAAAGACTCATTCAATTATAATATTAGGAATGAAATACGAGAAATACAAGAAATGTCTTCCTTTATTGGATGAAAACAAAGGGATAAGTTTAAAAAAGTAAAAACAAAACGAAAAAATATGTTGCACAGTCTGGCCATGGAATGCAATGTTTCGTATGTGTTTGGTTGTTTGTGTGTAATTCGGTCCACGATTTTGCCTTTTAGAAAAATTCAAAAATCCGTTTCGGTACATTTATTTCTATTTTTTTCATTCTATTGATTCTTATTTTCTATTTTTGTGCCATTGTTTTCCCAGCATGTCCTTGCGAGCTTAGTGTTTGGTACCCTTTTGATTAATTTTTCATATTTTGAATTGTAATAAAGTATTATACAACTATTGATGCTACATTAAACACACTTTATTGAGGATGCACCCTTACGTGATTGGCACCATCAAGAAAAAACACGTAAAAACCGAGACTAACCATAAGACCGGCCTGTTTCTGATTAGTAAATAAAGCTCCCTACGATGAAGAAAATTTGTTCGAAAACAATGCAGCCAAAAAAAGTACTTATTAGCGGAAAAAAGTGCAAAAAACAAAATAAAATAATGAACACCCTGAAGGAGTATTTTGCCAACCAGATATAAAGTACTAATATTTTTCTCAACAACGCAAACCCTGAAAAAAATTATGAAACAGTCATCTTTAGATCACCCTATTTCGGGATTTTTTGAAACAGCCGAAATTCAATAAACTCCGATACAAAAGGTACAAAAATTAACTTTTTTCCAATTAACAAAATTTTGAATATTCACACGAGAATATTCCATTTTGGAATTAAAAAAATATGTATAAAATAAAATACCAAGGACATTAAAAGCGAAATCTGATGGTTTGAATTGGTTAGGTTTTGAATATTCACACGAGAATATTCCATTTTGGAATTAAAAAAAAAATATGTATAAAATACGAAGGACATGAAAAGTGAAATCTGATGGTTTTTAATTGGTTATTTGAAAACTTACACAATCGAGGGCCGTATCAAGGATTTTATTCAGGGGGGGGGGGGGTACAAACTTTAAAAACGTATCAAAATTTTGTATATCTATTTTTGTTACGTTTTTACGAGCCGGACAGAAATTTCCAGGGAAGGGGTTCAAACCCCCTAACCCTTCTTCCTGGATACGGCCTTGACATAAACATACAAATCCTTAAGAATTACGAAAAATCGAGAGTCAATTTTTAATTAAAAAATTTTCTTTAATACATGACTTATAGCGAATATCCCTTCTAATGAATCCATAACATGTTAATTCGAAATTTCATTAAAGAATAAATGCCAGTAAGACAGGCATTTACGTAGACTTTGCTTTGGGGGGGGGGGGGATGAAAATGAGCTCAAAACTATTTTGATGATTTCCGAACAAAGGCATAAAGATTCGCGGTAGACTATATATGCAGTTACGCCGCTTTTGATAGTTGTGGGCGCCAAATTAAAAAAAAAATGGTGAAACGATGGTGAAAATCAACGGAAAAGTTCCACCAAACAGCTTAAGGTGCTACTTTCCTTTGAAGGAAATTTGAAGGCGCTGCTTTCCATTGGTAAGAAACAGATTGTCAATGTTTGATTTTTTGAGTTTATAAAATTTACGATTAGTTTTGCCCATGGCAACACAACATGGCAACACTCATGATAATGTATACTGCCCTAAAAACTTCATAATTTTGAAACGGCAAAAACATAATTTTCTCCCACGTTTCCTTTTTTTTTAATTTGACACTAAATTTTATCTTATAGTATAACAGTTCCAGTTAACCAGTTCGAATAATCCCCCAGGAGAGTGAAATTCCATTTTCACTGTCCTGGGTACTTTAAAAGAAAAAAGTTTATTGAATTTGATAGGAAAGGCACAAAGTTAGTGTAAGCGACATTTAAATGGGTTCTTAGGAAAATACTAATGTCCCTGAGTGGACGTAGAACAGTAGCGAGTCTTAGTTTTTAATTATGTATGAGGATATGATGAACAAGATACTACACGGGAATAATATAATATTAAAAAAGATGATCCTTTTAATTTTTATACACAAATAAATTTTCTTTAGACACACGAATTCAATGTAATAAATTGTATAGCCGTTAGCAGAGACGTGCGCAGGAGGAGCGCATCCCCCTCCCCGGGATTCTAAAATGTACTAATATTTTTGGGTATTTCTTATCAAAATGAGCAAAAAATTGTTTTTTTCATCATTGGGTCGTCCTAATCCGTGCGTACCTCCCTGATGCGGAGGAATAATTTTACTAAATAAATGGCAGGATTCAATAAGAATAAAGTCTGTCGTAGTATGGTAAATGTAGACTAAAACAGGTTACACAAGATTCATCAGCAGGTGAATATCAGAGAAGAAGAAGCGGTTTCCAAATATGAAATGACGACTCTGCTTTGCTTCCATTTATATTGTTTGACTAAATATATCAATCTGATAAAAAAAATGACTGACAGAAGTTTTCAATGGGTCTATCATCACTTATTACTCGATCAAGATTCGAATGTTCATTTAGCAGACTAAGCCACATTCTACTCTTTCATAAGTGGTAGGCTACATTATGCTATCAGATTTTTTCTCTGTTAGGAATTGACAAAAGCCACACTTTCAGTCGGAATTAGATAAGAAGTTCTATTCTGAGGAGATGCAGCAGATAGAGCTAAGACAATCGGTAATGATAGACAAATTTGTGGTAAAAAAATAGCCGCTATTCTCGATGAAGAAGGCAAGGACGTGATAACTATAGGGTATCTCAGAAGGTGCTCAGACGTGACCATAATCCAGTAATAAACTGTACAATTGGATTTTATAAGATTTGTCCCAACTCCATAAAGCAAAGCTGTAATAGCACGCGTAGGCTCTAGTAAATAATCACTTTATACACTTCACAAGTCTCTTTAAGCGGCATTCACACTCTGGATTCAGTTTTGCATTAAGTCCAAAAGTTCAGTATTGCTTTCGACCAATCAGATTCTAGATTATATGTACTATCGACCAATCAGATTCTACACTCGAAGCTTTGAGAATTGGTCCAAGACCGAACCCTGCGTCAAAACACTGCTCTAGTCCCGTATAAGTGACCTGAAATAGTGTATTAATATGTTTTCTTTAAGGAAAAAGGATATAATTGACTAACACTTTCCAAAATGTAGCAATAATAATGGAAAAAATGTATAATTCTCAAAATTCCTGCATAGTGTTCAACAATATGAAACTTCTTTTAGCACAATCTTCTTTACTCCAAAATTTATCTTTTTGACCGCTTTCCTTTTTGAAAATTTTGAATGAATGTCATATTCTTAAATCCTCCCACGAAAGTGTTTTATGCGGTCAAATCAGGCTTTGTTTTTCTCACTATGAAGCCTGAAACGAAAAAAGTCGCAAAGATAGTAATAACATTTCAATGCCATAACTGACAAAATATTTCTAAATCGGAAAATAGATAGAAATTTTACTGAATTGTGCTGCGGAGCAACGCGCTGTTTTTTTTTTCGTGACCACGAACCACGTTTTTTTTCTCCGCCTGCTGCTGGGCACCGGTAAGAAATGGACATTCGAAAAATAATTTCAGGTACAAAGAACGCGAAACGGAGAAGACAAGTTTCGATAAACTTGGCAAAATTTCAAGTAGTTTTCCAAAAAAAAAAAAATCATTTTCAAGATCTATTAGATAGCAAAACAAGAAGCAAAACGAAACCTAAATTTAACGTCAATATTTCTTAACGTCAAATATTTGAGCTTTTAAGAAATTAACGTCATACCACATAACATCAAACCCTCTGATATAAATTTATGTAGCTCTTCTAATTCTAGAAAATTCAATCTGGAACTTCCAATTTACAATTTAAAAAAAAGAAGAAACTTAGATTGAATTTTCAGAATTTTCGTGAACACATTAGGCTCTGGCCCAGAAGTAGTCTAAAACTAGACTAGCTAAGCGACTGATCAGTGGCAAGTTTGGAGAGGGATCACCAGAATCTCTTTCATAGGAAGTAAGAGCGAGCGTCCTAGTGGGGCTGTCTGGTGCTGTCTGGACAGAATCTGGTATCTACTTTGTACGTGTCAGCTGCAGGAATTCTTCTCATCAGGACATATACCAGAGGAGATAGTCGGATCTTGACCTCTCTGGTCGGGATCATAATCGACCTATTGGTAACCAGAATCCGGTCTGACCTCCCTGAGGAATGGAAGGGGGGCCAACGTTTGTGGGAAGAAGGAGCTATTATATCATACATTTTATGGATCAGGTCCCGATGCGACCTTTGTGGGATGGGATGCCTAAATGTGGGCTCCATGACATCTAGCAGGAGGGTTGATGAGACCTCAACTAGAGAAAAATGTTTCGGTGACAAAAGCTTATTTTATAAACGGCTATCTATGCAAGTAAGTGTATAACACAGGTTTAATGCTGTTGGCGGGATTGCCTCTGCATATCTTGAAAGAAAGCAAATGTGAAATATACAATTTATGCAATTCATTTCTGGGCACAGGCAAGTGTGCAGGAATTTTTTTTCGAGGGGGGAATCCTTCCAATCCTTTATTCTGTGAGAAGTATCAGAAAATAATGGGAAAATAAAAAATCGTGAGATTCAGGGGGAGGGGGAGGTCCCCTCCTTGCATAAGTGCCAGTCTGGGCACATGACATAATCCATATTCGACCGATAGTTTTCGGGATTTTTTAAACTTATTTGTCTCGGCCTTGTGTCCCTTACATTAATGCACACTAGGTAGGGGTGCTTAGGCCCACTCCAGGCATCATTGTTTAATCAGTCACAAAGCTGAGGCACATACACAAATTGAACACCCCTGCGAGCATAACTCCCCCCCCCCCCAATGTCTACTATAATTCATTATATTTTAAAAACGTTCACACATTTTATCCCCCCCCCAGGTAAATTCCAAAGTAAATATCTAACCAATTACCTTGGTATCCCCTCCCCCTCGAACCTAAATTCTGGTTTTGCTCTTACTGATTACAGCGTGTGAAGTTTATCTAGCCTGGATATAAAAAGCACTAATTGGTAAAAACTGTTTTCGTTAACATGACACATGCTTATTAAACGTGCCAAGGGGCTACGCACTAGCTTGCTTCAAGTATACCTGATGAACATAGACAGAACCGCCAGTGCGGAGGGTAATCCCGTATGCAGGCTAGAAGTCACACGGACTAGGGCCAGAAGCCCTTGAGGCACAGCTGGTGGTATGGTTTGAGGGAAAAACCCAGACTCAACAGCGAGAGACAGTGCACAGCCCCTTGAAATACACTGTACTTAAAATCTTATAGTGAGGATATTGTTTATTATTAGTTATACCATGTTAATGGTAGTTCGCCACGTGTTCTAGCCCACTTCACGACACAGCTATAATATGCATAGTTTTTAGGTTAGGAAGGTGTTATCTAGCGCACAAAGCACATGATGAGTTTTATAAGGAAGCAGAACAGGACATTTATTAGCCGACTAAAATCAAAACACAATAAGTAACAAGAAAAGTTATTGAGTATAGGCCCGTACCGGGAATTTTCATAGGCAAGAAAATGTATGAAAAAGGTTCTCTTCGGTCATTAAATCCCAAAAATAACGTACTCCTAAATTTACTTTTTTCAAACAAAAAAATGAGTTCCTATTTTTTTAGATTATTTCTCAATGCGTGGGCATATATTGTCTTTTTTCTTGCTATTTTAAGGAATCCCTCCTCCTATCTTAAAATAAATTCCCACATGCATGCAGTGAAGTAATTTATTCAAAATATTGGGGGGGGGGGCAAAGTTGGAGCCAATTTTTCCAAAGCAAGTGAAAATGAAAGCGGAAACTAAAAATTAGCCATATACTTGTAGTACCATGAAGGTAAAGATATTCTAAAGAAAACTGACCCGTTTCTAATTTTGATTCCCGTGATAATGGTTTCTCTAGTAACAGTAAATAATGGATTTTCCTCATGATCAGGGTTAAAATGTGAATTCGCCCCCAACAATATAACTACTTAGCGTATTCCGTTTTTCCGTCAGAAATCCACAATCCCATTTTGCTTGTTTTCTTTAAGTGATATTTTTTCAGATTTTCACATCCAAAAACAATGTCCAAGGTTCCAAGGTCGTCAATCAGAGGAATATATATTCTCCCTTAGAATTACCCCTTAATTTTTAAAACTTTCTTTTGGGTATTTTCATCGAAAAAGTTTTTTTGGTATTCTAATGAAAAAAAAAACATTGAAAAAAACAACGAATTTGCACTCTTGGTTTTAAAGACTAGGTTTTATCCCTCCACCCTACATTCTCATGAATTTACACCACTACATGGGTCTGGAATGATTCTGAAAAAAAAAACTCCCCTTTAATAGCTATTGTAGCTTGTTGTTTATTCAGGAGACAGACAAACATACGAAAAAACAGAAAAAAAATATTTCATATATAGATTATTTATCTGTAAGGATTAGCCAAATAATTGGTATTCAATCATAAGCAAAGTACTGTCACTTCTGAAAAACGTGTACTGTATGTCGGATCTTAACTATAATTAAACAACCTTCTTAAATTATTCTGCCTCTCATATTATTGCAGAATCAAATGAAAGGTAAACTAAGCCAAAACTCTTTCTCATTATTCTCTTGTTCGATTATTCTCTTTCTCTTTTCTCTTTCTCTATTCTCATTCTCTTTCTTATATATTTCAAATATTATTGTAGACTCAAATGAAAGGTAAAATAAGCCAAAACTCTTTCTCATTATTCTCTTTTTCTCTTTTCTCTTTCTCTATTTTCATTCTCTTTCTTATATATTTCAAATGTTATTGCAGAATCAAATGAAAGGTAAACTAAGCAAAACCAAAAATATGAGAAAGCTCAGAAAAAAAAGACATAACAGCACGACGGAAACACGAGGTGCGGTGGGTTCAGCCTAACAAAAACACTTCTCAAATTATGAACCTTGTATGTGAGAAAAGGACAAGTAGTTTACAAGGGACTATTAAACAGTAGATCATTTATGTGGGCCCCCCGACACGGAAAGGCCGTAAATGTCAAACTTGAGTCAAATTTCCAGAGTTTCAAGTTTTCTCACGAGTGATACAATCGATGTAACTCAATGCTTTGCATTCAAATTTTCGCTTGGCAACTAACTATAAGTAGAATAAACCTATCAACAATTAAAAAAACAATATGTTCTTGTTATTCCAATAATTCAAGATCAAATTTCAATATTGACCACTTTTTTTACAGGAAGTTCAACAACTTGAAGTTCCAGCAATGACAGACCCTTTTTTGTGCTAATCTTCTTCCTGGAGGTTGGCAAAATGACTAATTATGATTTTTTTTTAGTTTCTTTCTTTGAATGTTTGTATGCTTAAGAAAAATAAAAGTTATCCGGTGTACTTTCAAGATGATTCACGGGAAAAAAAAACCATAACTCTGTTGTTTGAGATGGTTTTTACCAATTCTACTGAAAAAGAAAATATTGTTTTTTATTGGCTTTTAAATATGTTGAATTTCATTTTATAATTTTCAGCAGCGTCGTACACCTTTTTGGGCATGTTTAATCCCTTTTTCTAAAACTATACAAAGGTCTTATACTAATTGCTCTTGAACAAATTTAAAATTAATGAACTTTGCACATTTAGAGCTGTAATAAAAAGTAGATTCTATTAAAACGTATATATCAATCGAAATTTATTTATTATAGTTAGTTTTTTAATCGAAAAGCGTAATCTCTGTATTTATAGTTTTTTATTACAAACTGCCTGATCCCGGTACGTGCGTATGGATTTTTCAGACAGGGGGGGGGGATGATACACCAGATGTGCGTTGGTTTGAATAAGACATACCCATAAATTCATGAGATTTGGGATTTAGAGGGATTGGTCCAGAGCCCCACCCCCTGCGTAAGTGCCCTGTCTGATCTAGGGATCTATTAAGCGCAATTTCATTCCAACCTCCAACCACCGTTGCTCATGTTCAAAAACTCAAGGGCTTTCAGGATGGGAAAATGAAATATCATGAAAAAAAACAGGGTTATCATTTGAACATTGCGAAGTTTTTTAAAGTCTTATTTAAATGGGTTGCCCCGCCCCTTCCCTAGGGAATAAATGTGTTGCTTTTGCTACAGAAATACTTCTGCAACAAAAGGGGAGCTGCCACACAATACCACCCATATTGCCACCCATTTTGGGTAAATTGGACCATAGCTATGCTGTTTGATATATATTTTACAAACTCTATAGAAAAAGGAACTGTTGGTTTTTTTTTTATTAGATTCTATTAGTTTTTGTTCAACTGAAAATGTTTATCTATGAAAGTCTATTTGATTTCTCGTTCTTGTACTAAAAGTTTATCGGATCAACCTTTATTGCCCCCCCCCTCCTAATTTTTTTATCAACCTATTTTGCCCCCCTCCCCTCCCTAAAAAAATCCTGGATCCGCCCCTGCATTGCACATATGCGCGTTATTGTAGATTTTGGAACGATTTTAACATAATGTAATTTGGCAAGATCCTGGGATGGTACTTGGCGGAATAAAACCACAACCATAATGTGTCCAATTACCCCCTAAAATCCGGTCTGACAAGTGTCGGTGCTGGACAGGGGCGAATGGAGGGTACCTTCGGATACTTGTCGGTATTACTGGTGGAGTGCACAACAGCATTTGCAGATCTCTTTATAATGAAGCAAACCTGGTTACGATTCTCCAAAGGAGGGCCATGATTACTAAAGAAGTACATTCTTCTGCGTCTTATAACTTTTTCCACCTTTAAAGGATTTTGAGTCTTTAGGGGGAGGAGAAATTTCCCCATTCGGCAATACCTCTCCCATCTCCGTAGAGCCTCGATAGACAGATGAGAGGTAATGTTTTGTAAATTAGTGCTTATTTTTTCAGTAATCTACCTCAAATACTATTTGAAAAGATACATCAGAATTTTCCACCTAAATACACCCATCATTTCTTTTATATGCGACTTTTTAAGTAAAGGACGAATCATATTCATCTGTATTTCCTTTTACTGCAATCAATTAACCATAAAAAAATAAATAAAATAATATAAAAAAACAATAGCCTACCCGATATTGAAGACTCGTGCAACTTCCTCAATATATAGGTAATATTAATCAAAAAAACTTTTTGGATCAAACAAGTTTTTCAAAAAAAGTAAAGAACTTTATTAAACCAAAAATGAACAAAAATAGAATCAAATATCAAATAATCTACCAAGCATACAACTTAAGGTTGCCAACATGCACACCTTTCGCACTCTTATTTACCTCAGAGGGAAAGCGGAAGAGTGAAAATCACTCTTTTTGGGTGTTAGTTTTCATTCACTTTGAACGTTAGTAGTTTGTAACTTCGCCAGAAGTGTAATTAACCCAAGGGACAGGGTTACCAACTTGCACACTATTCATTTGAAATGTAACCTTTTATACCTCAGCGGTGATACGCAAGCTTTGGCAGCCGTGCACGTGCAAATTTTTGACTTGCACTCTTTTTGAGCCAAAATCACTTTTTTTTGCACTCTTTTTGGACGTCAGTGGTTGGCAACCGTGATATAACTACCACAAATTAAAATAAGAAATTAAAATAAGTCAAACTCAAAACGAGCAGAAATTAATCTGAGTAGGGTTCTAAACCCTGTGCTTTCTAAAAGCCAGAATATAATTTGTACTTTACTGAAAAAAATCAAATGAATTTACTGAAAAAAATGTGCATTGTCAGTTTAATATACATATGCTGATGACTATTTATTCATTAAAATCTTAATTGTTTTTTTTATTTCTTAAAGTTAAAAAATGAAAAAATTTAAAAGAATTTTTCAGTAAAGTAAAAATTATAGTCTGGCTTTTAGTAAGCATAGGATTTAGAACCCTAATCAGATTAATTTCTGCTCGTTTTGAGTTTGACTTATTTTACTTTGTGTTTGTTTTGGGTTTCATTTATTTATTGATACTAATTTGTGGTAGTTGTAAGCTTGGTAGATTATTTGATTCCATTTTTGTTCACTTTTGGTTTAATGGAGTTTTTTACTTTTTTTTAAAAACTTATTTTGTCCAAAAAGTTTTTTTGATTAGTTTCTGTAAGTTTTATATTGACATAGTCTTTTTCAGGGAGAAAGACTGACCCTCTTCTGAAGTTAAACAGCCATCACTTCCATAAAAACCTTAAATACCCCCATGGGCAAAACTTACAACCCTTGACCCTAATCTCTGGGGTTTGTTTCAACCCCAAAATCTGGGTTATATTATATTTAGACTATTTTGAATAGAATGGCTATCTCAAAATTTCTATTTCGGGACAATACGACGTGTGTGTAGGGAGGAGGGGGTAGCTGCCGACTGAACACTTTGACTCTCAAAAAGATCACTAGAGCGTATGACTGCCTGTCGAATGAGCCTCCTCCCGAAGTTTATATGACCACACTTTATATAAAAACCCTATATGTCCCCAAGGCATAACTTACGACCCTTGCCCTGAGGGCTGGGGGGATTTGTTATCCTCATAGACATAATTTCCAGACCTTTTCGATAGGCTGAACAAAATTGCTGTACCAAAATTTTGATTGGAAGTGTTGGGGGAAATGATAGGTGGGGGGGCATTTCCCCTCTGATTACTTTCGGCTAATAAAAAAGGTACTAGTCCTCTCAATTTCCAGTCGAATGAGCACTTTTGAAGCTTCTAAGACAAAACTTTCTATGAAAACGTTATATGCCCCAAGGTCATAACTTACAACCCTTGTCCTGAGGGCTACGAGAGGGGAATGTCATACTCAAAACAAAATTTCCGGACCCTTCAACTACGTTCAACAAAATGGGTATATCAAAATGTTGATCGGAAGTGATTGGGGAAATGATGGGCATGTGGGGGGGGGGGCAATTCGCCCTCCGATCACTTTTGACTATTAATAAGGGCACTATCCCTCTCAATTCCCAATTGAATGAGTCCTTTTTGAAGTTCCTACGACAACGCTGGCCAAGACCTAATTTCCAGAACTTTCAACTACGTTAAACAAAATGTGTATCAAAAATTTTGATTGGATGTGTTTGGGGAAATGGTGGGCGTGAGAGGGGCGATAGTTGCCCTCCAATCACTTTCGATTATTAAAAAGGTTCGAACACTGGGATGTTTTATTTTAGTTATGCTGACTGTAACGTGTTTTATTTAAATTATATTAACAAATATACAGACCCCTATATATATATATATATATTATATATATATATATATATATATATATAATATATATATATATATATATATATATATATATATAATATATATATATATATATATATATATATACATATAATATATATATATATATATATATATATATATATATATATATATAATATATATATATATATATAATATATATATATATATATATATATATATATATATATATATATATGTATATATATATTGAACTTGAGTAAATATACTTGATAAAAACCAAGGAGAGTATTAGTTGCTACAGTAGACAACTGGTAAGTTGGCCATGGGCGCCCATATGGGGGGGCAGGGGGGCTCCCACCCCCCACCCCCTGGCTGAATGATGCTGCCTTATTTTTATATTTTTGTTCTGAGATTTCTATTATATAGCATTAAAAGTGCCAATTAGACGAGGTTGCCCCCCCCCTGGAATTCAGCTTATGGGCGCCCATGAAGTTGGCTACTAGTTTCTGACTTGCTTGTACAATTTACAAGCAATATTTGACTAGTCTTAACGAGAAAAGGAAACTGCCGAAATCTTAAAAAAAAGTACCAAGATTTTTACCTCTTGGATGGTATGGACAAAGGTTTTTTTTAAACCTCTTGAGATAGCCATAAATATATGGCTATCTCAAAATTTTTATTGGATGTCTTTGGGGGAATGGTGGGCGTGAGAGGGGGGTTAGTTGCCCTCCAATCACTTTCGAGCATTAAAAAGGGCACTAGCCCTTTCATATTCCAATCGAATGAGCCCTTTTTGAAGTCTCTACGACATCGCTTTCTATAAAAACCTTATATGTCCCCAGGGTATAACTTACAACCCTTGTGCTGAGGGCTGTGGGGGGATTTAAAAACATAAGACAAAAGACATAATTTCCGGACTTGTCAACTACGTTGAACAAAATGGCTATCTTAAAAATTTTTATTAAATGTGTTTGGGAAATGGTGGGCGTGGGAGGCGTGTTAGTTTTCCTTAAATCACTTTTGACTATTAAAAAGGGCATTAGCTATTTCAATTTTCAATTCAAAGAGCCCTTTTCGAAGTTTCTATGACAACGCTTTCTATAAAACCTTATATGCCACCAGGGCATTACTTACATTCCTTGCCCTGACGAGTGTGGGGAGTTTATCATCCTCAAAGACATAGTATCCAGAACATGTAACTAAGTTGGAAAAAAAGGCTATCTCAAAAATTTTGATTGGATGTGTTTGCGGAAATGGTTGGCGTCAGAGGGGGGTTAGTTGCCCCCCCAATCAGTTTCGACTAGCCTTTTAAAAAGGGCACTAGCCCTTTCAATTTCCAATTGAATGAGCCCTTTTTAAGTTTCTACGACAACATTTTCTAAAAAAAAAACTTATATGCCCCCAGGGCATAACCCAACCATTGCCTTCAAGGCTGTGGGGGGGGGGGGGTGTCATCCTCGAAGACCTAATTTCCTGAAATTTCAACTAGGTTGAACAAAATGTCTATCTAAAAATTTTGATTGGATATGTTTGGGGAAACGGTGGGCGTGAGTGGGGGGTTAGTTACCCTCCAATCACTTTCAACTATTAAAAAGGGCACTAGCCCTTTCAATTTCCAATTGAATGAGCTCTTTTTGAAGTTTCTGCGAAAGCGCTTTCCATAAAAACCTTATATGCCCCCAGGGCATAACTTACAACCTTTGCCATGGGGGGTTTGGGGGGTTTGTCATCCTCAAATACACAATTTCCAGAACTTTCAACTACGTTGAAGACAATGCCTATCTCAAAATTTTGATTGGATGTGTTTGGGGAAATGATGGGCGTGAGAGGGGGGTTAGTTGCTCTCCATTCACTTTCGACTATTAAAAAGGGCACTAGCCCTTTCAATTTCCAATCAAATGAGCGTTTTTTGAAGTTTCTACGACAAACCTTTCACTAAAAACCTTATTTGCCCCCAGGGCATAACTTACAGTCCTTGCCCTGAGGGCTCTGGGGGGAGTGTCCTACTCAAAAACCTAATTTCCAGGTCTTTCGACTACGTTGAACAAAATAGCTATCTCGAAATTTTAATTGGATGCGTTTGGGGAAATGGTGGGCCTGGATGGGGTGTTAGTTGCCTTCCAATCAATTTCGACAAAAAAAAGGGCACTAGCCATTTCAATTTCCAATCGAATGAGCCCTTTTTGAAGTTTCTACGACAACGCTTTCTATTAGAACCTTATATACCCCCAGGGCATAACTTACAACCCTTGCCCTGACGAGTGTGGGGAGTTTATCATCCTCAAAGACATAGTATCCAGAACTTGTAACTAAGTTGGAAAAAAAGGCTATCTCAAAAATTTTGATTGGATGTGTTTGCGGAAATGGTTGGCGTCAGAGGGGGGTTAGTTGCCCCCCCCCCCCAATCAGTTTCGACTAGCCTTTTAAAAAGGGCACTAGCCCTTTCAATTTCCAATCGAATGAGCCCTTTTTGAAGTCTCTACGACATCGCTTTCTATAAAAACCTTATATGTCCCCAGGGTATAACTTACAATCTTGTGCTGAGGGCTGTGGGGGGATTTAAAAACATAAGACAAAAGACATAATTTCCGGACTTGTCAACTACGTTGAACAAAATGGCTATCTTAAATTTTTTATTAAATGTGTTTGGGAAATGGTGGGCGTGGGAGGCGTGTTAGTTTTCCTTAAATCACTTTTGACTATTAAAAAGGGCATTAGCTATTTCAATTTTCAATTCAAAGAGCCCTTTTCGAAGTTTCTATGACAACGCTTTCTATAAAACCTTATATGCCACCAGGGCATTACTTACATTCCTTGCCCTGACGAGTGTGGGGAGTTTATCATCCTCAAAGACATAGTATCCAGAACTTGTAACTAAGTTGGAAAAAAAGGCTATCTCAAAAATTTTGATTGGATGTGTTTGCGGAAATGGTTGGCGTCAGAGGGGGGTTAGTTGCCCCCCCAATCAGTTTCGACTAGCCTTTTAAAAAGGGCACTAGCCCTTTCAATTTCCAATTGAATGAGCCCTTTTTAAGTTTCTACGACAACATTTTCTAAAAAAAAAACTTATATGCCCCCAGGGTATAACCCAACCATTGCCTTCAAGGCTGTGGGGGGGGGGTGTCATCCTCAAAGACCTAATTTCCTGAAATTTCAACTAGGTTGAACAAAATGCCTATCTAAAAATTTTGATTGGATATGTTTGGGGAAACGGTGGGCGTGAGTGGGGGTTAGTTACCCTCCAATCACTTTCAACTGTTAAAAAGGGCACTAGCCCTTTCAATTTCCAATTGAATGAGCTCTTTTTGAAGTTTCTGCGAAAGCGCTTTCTATAAAAACCTTATATGCCCCCAGGGCATAACTTACAACCTTTGCCCTGGGGGGTTTGGGGGGTTTGTCATCCTCAAACACACAATTTCCAGAACTTTCAACTATGTTGAAGACAATGCCTATCTCAAAATTTTGATTGGATGTGTTTGGGGAAATGATGGGCGTGAGAGGGGGGTTAGTTGCTCTCCATTCACTTTCGACTATTAAAAAGGGCACTAGCCCTTTCAATTTCCAATCAAATGAGCGTTTTTTGAAGTTTCTACGACAGACCTTTCACTAAAAACCTTATTTGCCCCCAGGGCATAACTTACAGTCCTTGCCCTGAGGGCTCTGGGGGGGAGTGTCCTGCTCAAAAACCTAATTTCCAGGTCTTTCGACTACGTTGTACAAAATAGCTATCTCGAAATTTTAATTGGATGCGTTTGGGGAAATGGTGGGCCTGGAAGGGGTGTTAGTTGCCTTCCAATCAATTTCGACAAAAAAAAGGGCAGTAGCCATTTCAATTTCCAATCGAATGAGCCCTTTTTGAAGTTTCTACGACAACGCTTTCTATTAGAACCTTATATACCCCCAGGGCATAACTTACAACCCTTGCCCTGAGGGCTTTGGGGAGGGGGGGGGGGTTGTTGTCTCCAAAGACCTAATTTCCAGAACTTTAAACTACTTTTAACAAAATGGCTATCTCAAAATTTTAATTGGATGTGTTTGGGGAAATAGTTGGCGTGAGAGGGGGGATAGTTGCCCTCCAATCACTTTCGATTATTAAAAAGGGGACTATTCCTTTGAATTTCCAATCGAGTGAGCCCTTTTTGAAGTTTCTACGACAAAGCTTTCTTTAAAAACCTTATATCCCCCCAGGGCATAACTGAGGGCTGTGGGGGGAGTGTCCTTTTCAAAAACATAATTTCCATCTGGAAATGAACTACCTTGAACAAAATGGCTATATCAAAATTTTGATTGGATGTGTTTGGGGAAATGGTGGGTGTGAGAGGGGGGTTAGTTGCCCTCCAATCACTTTCGAATATTAAAAAGGCTACTAGCCCTTTCCAAACCCAATTGAATGAGCCTTATTGAAGTTCCTACGACATCACTTTCTATAGAAACTTTATATGCCCCCAGGGCATAACTTACAACTCTTGTGCTGAGGACTGTGGGGGAATTTCCATTGGGAAATGGTGGGAGTGGAAGGGGTGTTAGTTGCCTTCCAATCACTTTCAACTATTTAAAAGGGCTTTAGCCATTCCAATTTCCAATTGAATGAGCCCTTTTCGAAGTTTCTACGACAACTCCTTCGATACGAAGTGCCCTGGTCTAAGAAAAAAAAATAATTATAATTATACATTGTGCCAACATCGTTCTTTACTTAGGCAGCGTGATTGCGCTGCCTATGATAGGCATTAGTCATTGGTGACTGTTTTGGCGCACGCATAATGTCATTGGCTTACAAAATGCATCACAAACGTAAACAAATAAAATTAGAGCTCAGTTTTTTCCCAAATAATTATTGGAAAAACATCTCTCTTTTTCTCTTTCTGCTAAATATTACTTTTATGATTATCAAGTCTCTCAGGGCTCTATGTTTTTTTATGGAAAGTTGCACGATTTTTAATTGCATGGCTTTTGGAGCTATTATATTATGTCCTACAAAAAACACAAAAAAGGGAAAATGCTCTGAAATAAAGTTGGTTTGGCATGTGGACAAAGGAGGCACACAAATCCTCAAAAGACCCCACCCCACCCCAAGAAACAAAAGTAAGAAGCATCCAAATTTAAAAACACTGTGAATATACTTTGCGTCTAGGGTAAGCGTATCTTAGGGCCAAAGTTCCTTGGAGCCCACCCCCCTTATTCAAAAAAGTGTACGAAATTCCATAATTCTTCAGGCAATTAAGTTTATATGGATATTATAGAATTATAGTCCCAAGAAGCAGAATGGACAATGTTCCATATCACCCTTATTTGCTTGTGGAGTAAGGTGGTGTCCAGACCCCATGGATGCCCTCTGGTCTCAGCAGTAACTCGCTGGAACAACTCCATTTCAGAGAGGCATATAATGTTTATTTGGGAAAGAGAATTTGGGGTAAGAGGATGCTACATAGAAAATGTAGAATACCTCGGGAAGTCGTACTAAACCATTATATTTTGAAGGACCAACCATGAACCCTCCCCCCACACCCTCTCTTGTATATACCTGGAAAAAGTTTTCAAGCTACTGAGCATTCATTAGTCCTATCCTTTCAGCGTTGACTGCTCTTGCAAATACCGTACTTTCAACTTTAAATCCAGCTACCAATTTTCAGCACTCCACTCCCTTTAAAAATGAGTTCCCGGGCAACACCAATTTTGCATCTTTGACATAAAACTCTTCACCACAGTGTTGTCCGATTCGAAGGGGTTCGATCCATTAAACCAGGACAAATAGTTAGAAAATGAGATTCGGGAAGGGAAATCTTGAGAAACGGGATCAAAGAAATTGAATCTAAACTGTTATATTGACATATTTCCTCAAGACGGGGGGGGGGGGCAATATGTCAACATCAGTCAATAGTAAATTGTAAAAATAATTAGTGCCGATAAAACAAAATTGTGGTAGTATGCTAATACTTTGACCTCAAACACATGGGTAGGCTATAATCCGAAGTTGCATTGGAGTGAGAGGGGGGGGGGATGTTGGCTCTACTAAGCTGACAGCCGCACGATTTGTGGATGTGTGCATTAGAAAAATTAATTGGGACGGACGGCCAGGTGATCCCACTTAGATGTATCCTTAATCAGGCCATTGGATAAGGACTGGTCCCATCCTTGTTTCGACTTTCAGACGGAAGAAAACGATATGAGATTTTTATAGTGAAAAAGCAAGGCGAAAAAGGATAACGGAAACCCAAGGAAACCCAACAAAAGGAAACCCAAGAAGACAAACAAATTTACAGTTTTGTTTTTGATGGAACTTAAGAAATGGGAGCTGCACGTGACAGGAGACAAAAACTGCTTCTCAAATTTATATGATGGTTCAGTGTCTGGTAACATGAGATCTGTGTCTAGTTGCTTTCCACGCGTGTTGTCACAAAACGGTGTCTTTTTCGCGCAGTGTAAGCAGTATTCATCCACGCGAGCAAGAACTAAAATATTACAACGCATTGTGGAACTGTGTTACTATGTGTAACCAAGACCGTACCCAGAGAAGGGGCGGGGGTTTGGACCCCCTCCCCGAAATATTTTTCTTACACGTAAAAACGTAACAAAAAAAATATAAACAAATTTTTTATGCGTTTTTTAGTTTTTTTTTATGTAACCCCCCCCCCCCTCCGAAAAAAATATTTGAGTAAACCTCCCCCTCCCCGAAAAAATCCTGGGTACGGCCTTGTGTGTAATGTCTCCAAGGCTATGTGTTAAAATCGTCGTGTCTTTTTCAAATTTTATGTAAAATTCCTAGAAATAAATTAGAAGATTGAGTTGCTTATGCTTGTTTACTTTCCGTCCTATATTACAAAAAATGTATGTTTGTCTTTTAATTAGATACTGCTGAAAATTATATTTAAATCTACATGTATGTTTTCACAAAGAATTCACCATGATGATTGTGTAAACCTCTTTATAAGGCTTCTCGAATTTATATCCCAAATACTTTACAATTGTATTATTAACTAAAAACAAAAGGCAAAACTGAGAAGTTTTAAATTTGAAAAACAATAAAATGGCTTGTGTAAGTAAACATAAACACCCTTTCCCGGGCCGTATCTAGGATTTTTCGGGGGGGGGGATACAAAAAAAATTTAAAGCGTATTAAAAATTTGTTTAAATGCATGTTTGTTAAGTTTTTACGAGTCAGACACACATATCAGTGGGGGGGGGGTTGAACCCCTGGCCTTCCTGAATACGGCCTAGGCCCGTTCTATTTTTTTGTCCTCTGCTAATATACTTCCCTGAAATATAAAAAGTTGAAATGTTTGGTACTAAAAACTTTTTTAATATTATTTTTTTTTTCTTTAACAGTCACAAAGGACACAACAACAATTGCCACTGCTGTTTGTTTATTAGATGATTATTTATTGTTATTTATTTATTGATTATTTATTGCTATTTATTATTTATTGATGATTATTTATTTATTTATGTTTCTTTATTAGTTTGGGCCAAACGTAGACTTGTCCCTTGCCTGACAATTTCGTTCGGTGAACTGTCTATTATTACCAGGCATAAACCCACAGAGGATAGACAGGGGCGACCCGCTCCCCCCCCCAAAAAAAAAACGGACACATTATATCGTAGATCTCTTTTATATATTTTTTCCATATGTTGTTATTCATTATGGATAAACTTGTGAGAAACATGAAACACATTTACGATTAGCCCAATTAGACTTGGTTACGCTAAAAATTATAAAGCATTCGCACAATTAAGTATTCCTCGTCCCCCTCCTAAAAATATTAATCTATCCATAATAAACCCCTTCACTCCTGAAGAGGGATAAAAAACCCTTCCTCCATGTAGCAAGACTAAGGGGCAGATCCAGGATTTTTTTAGGGGGGGGGGCACAAAATAGATTAATAAATAAAAGTTCAAATAGGGATAAAATCCTTTTAATAGACAGTGTTTTTTATAACAGTGATAGAAATTCACAAAATACCAGATATTTTAAATATCTGGTATTTTTGTGAATTTCTATCACTGTTATAAAAAACACTGTCTATTAAAGGATTTTATCCCTATTTGAACTTTTATTTATCGTCATGGAAAGGCAGTGTGGTCTCCGAAATTAAATAGATTAATCCGATAAACTTGCGTTAGGAGCAAGTTACTTAACGCAAACTTGCGTTAAATAAGTAAATTACAATACTTTAAACTGCGTTAGGGGGCGCGTGCCCCCTCTGGATCCGCCACTGGCAAGACTACAATGAAAACCTAATTTATTGTGGAATTAAAGGCTAAACGTTAAATCCTGTTTTTGGGTTAACCCGATCATCCTTATTTCCTTTGTCTTATACGATTTTCATTAGTTACCTGACACCATTTTCAACTAATGAGAGGATTAGTTGATGGACTAATCAACTAATCCACTGACGTAAGGTTATTGAAAGAGAAAGTGGTATTTTATACCTTTAGTCAAAGCGACGCTGAGAGCCAATCAAAACCGCTCTTTCTCGAGTAAAATCAGAAACCACGCTACTGTTGGTTCGAATTTGAGACAGAAGGCCGAAAGAGTGATACTGGGGGCTACACAAACGGGTCTGATAAACCACACTCATCTCCCTGATAAGGATCCGAGCCCTGTATGTACCGCTGACAACTGATTTTGCCAATATTATATGCCCGTTTTTTTTGGCTAATCAGTCTGCCAAGATCTTAAATAAGGAAAGTTATACACAAATTGTCGAGAGCAGGTTTTGCCTTGTCTCAATTCATGTAAAAGTCAATTAGCAGAGACCACGCCTCCCTTTCTTGTATGTGTCTTGTATGTGGAGAAATTACAACCGTACTCTCCTTGTAAGCAAAAAACAATCCTGAACTTGTAACAGGACATCCTTAAATTCTGAGATGAATATAAAAAAGAAGAAATTTCATGTAAGAATTCTGACAAATTCCCTCAGTATAAAATTTCCCCTGAAATGTTCACCCCCTAGAAACTTCCGTCTCCGTAGAAAATTCTCCCCGTCAAAAATCCCCCCAGCCGAAAATTCATCCTCCCCTCCCAACCCAAAAAAAACAATGGGCAAATTTTATATATTAAAGACCTTTTCCCATGGGCTGAGGGGGTCTTGCTATCTCCAAAGACAAGGTTATTGGGCCTTTCAACTATGCTGAACAAAATAGCTATCTCAAAATTTTGATCGGGCGATTTTGGGAAAAAAGTGGCCTAGTTGCCCCAATTTATTGGTCACTTAAAAGCGGCACTAGAACTTTTCTATTTCGTCAGAATGAGCCCTCTCCCGAAGCTCTAGGCCCACTGGGTCAAAACGATCACCCCTGGAAAGAAAAAAAATACACATCCGTGATCTTTCTTCTGGCAAAAAATACAAAATTCCACATTTTTGCAGATACAAGCCTAAAACATCTACAATAGGGTTCTCTGGTAAGCTGAATATGAAGGTGAGATTTTCATTAGGATTCTATGACTTTTAGTGGTTTTCCCCCCTTTTTTGAAAATCATACAAAATTTTCAGGCTCGTAACCTTTGATGGGTAACGCTAAACTTAATAACTTAACTTAATGAAACTTATACATTTGAAATCAGCATAAAAATTTGATTCTTCTGATATATCTATTGGTATCAAAATTCCACTGTTTAGAGGTTCGGTTACTATTGAGCCGGGTCGCTCCTTACTTACAGTTCGTTACCTCGAACCACTAGATTTAGAACAGGCACTACACCAGTTAAGATGGCATTAGAGGAGTACAAAAACAAAAGCTCTAAATAGGTTTAAAACAAGGGCGATTTCGGATACTATTTTTTACGATTTATTGTGTTACTGAAAATAATAAAATTTGTAAGTGCAAACGCTTTTTTGTCTATTTTGTCATTTTAGCGAAATTCATGTGATACGAGCCATGCACGTGAAAGCCAAACCTAAAGTGATAAAAGCCAGGGAAATTTCCCGTCTGAAAATGCCGGTTATAAATACAAATGCGGTTCAACAGAGAAAAGGAAAGGGACATGGTACTAGTCATGGAACAAAAAGGAAAACAAACAAACTTTGAAGTCTAAATAAACTTAGGATCTAAACTAAATAGCTAGAATCAATGCTAGCATGTATTGAAACGTCAATGGACAAGGGGGATGCATGTCGTGGCTGAGATTGTACACTTTCCTTTAAGCTTTCCTATTTTAAGGATCAACATATTTTTGTTTTTTACACTATGAAAGGTCAAAATAATATTTTCATTTTCAGGACTATGTATTTTCAAGATTAAATAGGCGGGATTAAAGAATTTAATATTTTCAGGATTAAATATTTTTTCTGAAATTACGAGGAAAGGTATGAGAAATTTATTGTAATATACAAACAACAAGTACATTTGAAAGACAACCCTGAGAGGTAAAGAGGGGTTTGCCACCCCCTGTCCGAGGGGGTGGCAAAAATACACTAGGAAAAAAAAAGGTCGACAACACATTTCCTAATCGGCACCACAAACATAACAAAACAAATGTACTACAAGCCTTCGAATTAGTATTGCATTGTTAGTAAATTAGGCATACTGAATTATCTTCATTTATGGTATTTGTAACAGATATACTAATCTTTTCATACCCCGAGAGGCCTGGGTAGTGGGTTTTAGGCGATTTTAGGAGGGGGCGAGAGGACACGTGCCTCGGGCGCGGATATATACGCGGGCGCGTAATGTAACATTTATAGTCATTTTGTAATTTTTGAAACTTTATTGTTACTAAAATAAAGCAGAGCGTGCAGTTGGCAGTACGTATAACCAAATTGAATCCAAAATTTTAATTTTTCCCATATATTCGAAGAGTCAGACTTGCATAAATGAAAAATTCTATTAATAACTGAAAATTTTGTCAGAAATTTGGCCTGAAAATTTTTGAGATACAGAGGGGGGGGGGGGGCATTAATCATGATTTTCCCCGGGCGCCAGAGGCCATAACCGCCACTGTCAGGGGGGCACATTTTTAAACCTTAGGGTAATGAGTGGGAGTCGTTTTAACCATTTTGAAGTAGACGACGCTCCAATATAATGACAGTAAATATATATATTATTTTCATGGGCTGCTTTTAAGATTATTTCTTGGCAGCTTAGCCACTCCAAGCAGCGTTTTGGGTGGCAGCAGATGCGAGGCTATGTAATGTTAAGTACTCAGAACTTATCAATAGGCTACTTGAGACCTGGTACGTGTGGAGGATTTTGTTGTGGGGGAAGTGGTGTATAGCCTTAAAAAAAACAGAAAATTGGGAGAATAGTCTGAAAAATGGAAGAAATCATGAGGAAAATCTTGCTTAAGACTCGGGAAGGAGGCAAGGAACCAAAGGTACCAAGAAGTAAATAATTAGTGTTCGATAAAAGTTCCACTAAAGTAAAGCGAACTTTTTGTAAAACCTTTATGGCTATTGTGTAACGAAAATGTACATATTAGCTGTATATAGTTTTCCACTTTTCAGAGTTTTAGATATTTCCCCTAAGCTCTTTCCTCTATACGACTTGTTGTTGGGAAGTTTACAGACATTTTTAGGGGGGTGCTTTAGGTGGGTTTCCATGGAGCTGATTTTGCGTAAGGAGGGAAATTTCCGAGAGCAAACTTTCCAAGGGAAATTTTACTCTGGGGGAATTTGACATAATTCCTATACGAATTAATTTTTATTTGTCTTACTTTTTCTTTGTCAACTCAACTTTGCATGTAAAGATGTTCCGAGAGAATTGTCCGGGGGAAATATTCAGCGTGTTTTGTTTTCCAGGGGAAAATTCCATGGAAGGGGGATTTCTGGAGTGATCGGAAAAACGATTAGAGCTTAGTCTTTTTTCAAATGAAGGTATGCTAAGGATAATTTTTCAGGTCGAATCATCACCAAGAAATTTTAAGGCAGGGGGGGGGGGGTAGCGAGGATGGAATTGTCTGGAAGAAATTTTACGAGAATGGGGTGTATTTTACGTGGGAGGAGCTTTTCTAGGAGGAGTCTCCGTAAGGGGAGTGGATCTTTCATAGAGAGGAGCCAGATTTACCGTTATTGTTTGAAAAACGATCAGAAATTATGTAAAGAAAACAAGTTTTTTTTTTTTAATGAAAGGAAGGAGCAACATTAAAACTCAAAACGAACAGAAGTTATTCCGAATATGAAGGGGTCGCCCACATCCTCAATACCTTGCCTTTTACGCTAAAGTTTGACTGTTATTCCTCCTTTTTTAAGAAGGACTCCTGAACGGCCATTTAGTTAAAGTAGGAAGCTTTAAAAAAAGGACAAAAACTTTAGCGTGAATTGCAAGGTATTGAGGAGGGGGTAACCCCTTCATAAATGGAACAATTTATCCTCGTTTTGAGTTTTAATGTTCCCCTTTACTTTCAGTTGAAAAAACTTGTTTTTTATTTAATAGCTAACTAAGGCAAACCTAACTCTAATTGATTGGGCTAAAATTGATCTTGGTAGAAAGTGGGTTTGCAAGGACGACTCCGCCTAGAAAGACGACAGTGGGGAACACTGACCTTACCTGGGGAACACTCTCAACAGAGACGGATGCAGATCTTAGAATAATAAACCACCACTATTTAATGAACTTTAACCCCCACTCTCGCCTCTATTTTCCTTGAGGGTACCTTTGTGTACCTATGGTAAAAAACAATTACCCCCCCCCCCAAAAAAAAAAATGCCCAAATTAGTGGAAACTGTAGCTAGAACTTGTACAGATCTTATGGTACTTTGGCTTTGGCCTCAAAGGTGCAAACCCTTGTTGTTCTACTCTAATTCTGTTGTTCTCTTCTTAGGCTGAAAAGGGAAATTTGAAGTAATTCCCAGAAAAAAGGTACTAAAGTTTCAGAAAGAAAATATTTTGGAAATCTTTCAGAGTGATGAAAGATAGAAAGAATGTGGCCTCAGTTTCTACCCCCCCCCCCCCGAACTGGGTTCTGAGTGTAGTGTTGCATAGCGCCATAGATGTTTTTAAACATCAGCAAACCAAATTTCAAAATTCAAACTCAGAGGTTTTTCATGTCCTTATAACCTTAGGTCAAGTAGAAGTAATCAATCACCCTGTGAGTCCTACTTTAGTTAAGTTATTTTGAACCCACGCAGTTTTTGATCATGCTAATCATACCTTTTCAGGCACGAAATGCAAAAATGCGAATGTTTAAATAAAGAAATTCTACTGCTTTCGTGCGGCAACGAAGGTTAGCAACAAGAGAAAAACGATCATAATCAACAAGCACAATCTCGCCTCTGTACTTTTCAACAACTTTATTATAAAGTCATCTCTTTAAACGCGAGAGCATAAATTAGTTTCGCCAATGATCGTGCCACACACAGCTTCAAAGCCCGCTGTAGCAATAATAATAACAAAATGAGAATGGCCAAGCATGTAATCTATATGAAAAACTGGAGGATCGGCTCTTCGACTATGGATGTAGTATAGCTGCTACCAAACTCTTCAAAGGAGAATAACACTTTTTGCTAGCCAAGTGATTATCGAAGGTTTGGACAAGAATACCACCAAAGCCGTCAATGAAGTGAAACATACGTGCCGAAGAATTGCACACTATCTTTCTTAAGGTATTTCTAGCTTGAACCGTTTCTAGCTGAGTGCTTGGGGTTCTAGACTCGTATTCCTACGTCTTTTGGGATGGGGGAGGTCGAATCGTGATGTCGCCAATTATTCGGTTTAGAACAAGGGTCAGTGGCCTGACTGTAAGCTTAGCCGGAGTTGACCCAGCTCCAAATGGGTACCTGATGACATCCAGGGAAGGTAAACAGGAAGAGTGCGTGGAAGCATAGTGTGGCTCGACCCCACCCCCTATTGCACTTCTCGGATGAAGGTTCAAAAGAAAGAGATCCCCATCGCCGGTAGGAACTTCGAAGTACACTTCCGTATCCTCTTACCTTTAACCTCTCAGGTTTTCATGTGTTTGTGTTCCATATCCCGCTGTCCGGCTTCATGTGCCTCCAAACCTACCTTTGACTATGTTTGTGTTCCTAATGCTGCCTCGAGTGTATATGAAACAATCTAGTTCGCATCCCCTTGACAAGTACAGCTAAAGTAATTGAGCCTTTAGTTAACTTTGTACAAGGGTAGACTAAACCATGAGTATACCCCCCCCACACTCACAAGAATTCAGTAGGGGAGAGGGAGGCACTATCCTTCATTTGTCTACTACCATCAATACTTGATTAAAAATTTTTGTACACAACATGTATTACTTTGCAAAATTAGAGAGGATTCACTCATATGCATAGAGTTATGTTATGTTGACGAATTCTGATGGCCAGGGTGGCCACATAACTTAAAGACCCCCTGGTAGATATGGTCATTGACTTTCAACCAAGGTATCTAACCTCCTATAACGTCTCGTCAACATTGACCGATCACTTTAGCAACTGCAAGCTCGATTAATGGCATTTTATCAATCTTAGAAAGGTGGAAGTAAAATTTCCAACCACTTCTTAAAACTGCCATCCCACGCTTGATGATGAAGCAGATGGATGAATACGGCCTACTGCCCAGTAACTCTGATCGATTGGGTCGGAACAGCTATTATTTCCCCGGTGTAATATGACCTGTTACGTGTGTCTCCATTAAACAGGGGCGATTCAACAGCTGGATTTCTAATCTATTGTCATCGTTGACTTTATTCAGCAACTCGTATTCACAAAATGGAAAGGCATGATCTCCTTTCAATTTATCGCAATCTTTAGTCTATAATTTAAACAAAACGAAAACTCAAAAAAGGAAACTGATATTCCTTGATACTTTTCAATGAATGTGAAACTTCAGAAAAATCAGCATGAATAAGAACTAAAATGAAGAAAGTTAACCCTAAATGCCATAGACTAATAAGAAATTTACCTAGTGAGCCAAAACCCCAGTTTTTCCTTAGAGGGAAGAGCTGCAACTCGGTCAAGGCTCTAGTCACTCGTGGCTAAGGTATTAACACAAGGCTTTGTGATCTCAGGGGCACTAGGGCTGCCCACTTGTGGGCTAAAAATCAGTTCAAACTTTGGAAAGGAGATTTTCTGGTAAGCTTCTGGGTACTAACTTCGATAACTATTAGAAAGAGAAAGAGAGAGGGAGAGAGAGGGAGATTTGCAGAAACTCATTATTTTATTAAATAGTACACAACAATTTATTAAATTGTAAATTTAACTTTATTTAATTTTATTAAATAGTAAAATTACGATCCTGCTGAAATACATCTGAAATATATTTGCTATCTGACAAGATTAAACGAAACAATAGAGGAAAAATTAAATTAACATGAAGACACAATTTATTCTGACCTTTTCTTTGTCTCCTCCTTCCATTTCATATAAACAATAAATTGGAGCATGTTTTGTAAACTACGATTGTTGTGTTGTGTCTTTAAGCTCTTTGTTTTTGAAACTATTTCACAGTGTATTATTTTTGTTACTAATAATTGACTACAAAATTACCAAGCAATATATATATATATATATATATATATATATATATATATATATATATATATATATATATATATATATATATATATAGATATATATATCTATATATATATATATATATATATATATATATATATATATATATATTGATATAGATATATATATATATATTATATATATATATATATATATATATATATATATAGAGATTACTATAGAGAATTATAGATTAGATATGAGTATATATATATATATATATATATATTATATATATATATATATATATATGTGTGTGTGTGTGTGTGTGTGTGTGTGTGTGTGTGTGTGTGTTTGTGTGTGTGTGTGGAAGGCAGGAATTTTTCGGGGGGGGGGGGGACGCTTAAATTTTTTTAGTTTGTTAATCTGAACTGAAGGTGCCCAGAAATTCACAAAAATTTAGGATCAGGGGGAAGGGCTTCCTTTCAGCACGCGTTCCTGTATGCATATATAGTTCCTACTAAAATATGAATAATATGTGAAAAAATACCTTTT
Source organism: Artemia sinica (assembly GCA_027921565.1). Classification (NCBI taxonomy): domain Eukaryota; kingdom Metazoa; phylum Arthropoda; class Branchiopoda; order Anostraca; family Artemiidae; genus Artemia; species Artemia sinica. The sequence goes on along the minus strand of CM051265.1, from coordinate 21,178,596 downwards.
TTCAATAGATAAAACACTGTTAAAAACAACGTCAATAATGTACTCGCCCCTTCAGCTAAATAAAAAGAGGAAACATCCCGACGTAATGCTTTAGTTTGAATAATGAGCTGTAATAGGGATTCATTTAGAGAATTTACCAAAAGTGAAAGACAGGAGATTTGTTCCCGGGATTTTATCCACAGCTGGAAACCAATTAATCAGTAAAATTCGGCAGGACATGAGATGTTTCAATACGATGAGCAATTGCGTGTCGAGGAGTCATATTACTCAATAGCCGACAGATTACGCTCGACCCTTGGGAATAATATTTTTCCAGAAACTCAAGGGAAGCCGACCTGAAAAATTTAGCGGGTTGTCAAAATGAAAAATATTTTTGGGGTGCATTACGTCTTGCTTTGATAGTGTCCAGATTAGGAAAGTTTCGGGTATACAGTTCTGTATTTCTTGAAAACCAGTATTCATAATGAGCGAAGAATCACAGAAAATGAGCCTTATTTTTATTCGCAGGATGAAGGAATCGGGATGAAGGGGAGGAGTAAGTATTATATGCTTTGCAGGAAGGGGGGGAGGACAGAATATTTCAAATTTATTGGCCATAAAGTGTCATATTCTGGGCAAAGGTTTGAAAAATGCGCCCCTTTGTTTCTTGTTTTCATGGGGAGGGGGATTTTTTACCCATTCTCTTAAATTCCTCTCTTAAAGATTCTTCTTAAATTCTTAAATCATGCCCATTCTGCCCAGGCATAATCCAAACCATCTCGGGTTTATCAGTATAAATATAACTGGTATTTTGAATCTAATCATAATTGGTACTGGTTTCATGTACTCTGTTCCAAATTTTTAATAATACTCAAAACATAAAATATAAGGGCCAATTTTTCCCAAGTACTTGAACATTCTTAGAAACAGCTATAAGTAAACAACCTCAATTATAACCAAGAACATTCAATCAAAATGTGAAACAAGGGCAAAAAAGGTTTGGAGAGCGGCCAAAGCCGTTCTTCATTTGTGTATTTTTCTCAAAAATTTACAGAAAATCTTCCAAGAGATGGTTGTAGATCAACAGTGGTTTTGAGCTCTGAAAGATTTGGATACAGATAACAAAAGTTAATTAATAAGGAATCATTTTTTAAGATAGTGTAATTCAGATGAAACAAAATGAGCATTTCTGCTCCAAGAGCCGTCTTCAGCAAAACAAATAAATAAATATTAAATCAAGCTTATATTGAAATACATAAAAATCAAAACTAAAAGCTAAAACAAAATTGTTGGTGATTTGAAATTGAAAAAAAATTATATAACGTTGTTCGTAAATTAAATTTTAGGTAAAATGGAAACATATATTTCTGGAAAATATACTCGAAATTCAAAAACAAATATTAGAACGCCAAAATAAACAAAAACACTAGCACACATTTAGTACTTGCTTTGTAGCATTCAGTAAACTTTTTTCATTTCATAAATATTGCGCTTTGTCATTTTTTCTAATCTCACTATAAGGTTTTGCATAAACTTCCAACTTATTTTCTGAGGGACTTACTAAGAAAACTGAAACGCAACGCCTTTTTCCCAGGCAAAATCTTGCACAATCTATAATGGAACAAGGCTTTCGTTTTGGGTCAAAAATTTTATCAGAAAAAGCGTGAATGGAAAGACTCAAATCCTCCAGATAGCAGTTCATTTTTAACCTGACGATGTGTAAAGTTGCAAATATACTTCTGGTCCGATTTAATAATCAAGAGCAATTTTCCAATAAAAATTGGCGAAAGAAAGGATAAAGAAAACCCTGGGTAAAGGGGTAAAATGTTCACTTTTTGTTTTCTTAAGTGAATAATGAAATTATTATTCAAACTGCGATGGCGCAGTAAATGTCGGTTGTCGTAATTAAAAATGATTGCGTTCAATTTTGTTCCAAATTGAGTTATATACACGGCCTGGATAAACGCAACTTGAAGAATTGATTAGCACAGATAGAAATTGTCAATCTATCACCGTTCCAGATATACAAAATAGACATAAGCCACTCAAGCTATGCCACTCGGTAAAATATATATTTTTTTGCTCTCCTGAAAAGCTTAGAAAAAGGCATATTTCCAGGGACGTATTTAGGATTTTTTTGTGGGAGGGGTTACAAAAGTTTTTTTTTTGGGGGGGGGGGGGAGAGGACATTCCAAAAAAACTTTAAAAAACGCATCAAAAATTAGCTTATATTCATTTTTGTTAGGTTTTTACGAGTCAGACAAACATTTCGGGGGGGGGGGGTTAAACCTTGCATATGTCTTTATTTATTGATGCAGCCGTTATGCCTCAAAACATTTCAAGAAACGATTTCGGGAGTAGCTCATCCTGTCTACACTTGAACAGGTATTGGCGGATTGATATCTATCAAAGTTGAAGTGCCCTAGACAGGCAATTGCGGAGGAATCCATAGCTGTTATTCATTTGTCCATTTTTCTCAGAGATTTGTTGAAAAATTATCAAATAGAACAAGCTGTGTGAGCCAAGCAATACTGAGTTGAGAAATTTGATTGAAAATTGACCACGCATTGCTAAGAAATTTACTTGAAATAGGATAATTAAACGCCCCAGTACACGAAATACTAGCACTAATTTAATATGGCAATGACATATTCAAAAGTTTTTCTTTCAGATTTTGTAAATATCAAGCTTTTCTTTTTATTCTGGAATCAATAGAAGAGTTTATTTTGTCTGGACTTCCAGCAAAATTTCTGAAAAAAATTCAGGGAAAATTTGAACGGAGCAAATACTTCTCAGCCAAACCCACAAGAGATAACGAAACCAGCTTTCGGTTTTTTACTCAGAAAATTTCTCAGGAAAAGTATAAATAGAAAACGACTCATTTTTTTTCGAGAAGGGGGGAGAACTCACGAAAAAGAACAAAAAACAAAACCTGATCAAAAACCTGAAATGATTGAGAAACTCATAGTCTTGAGATTTAGGAAGGGCTATTTCCCAAAGATCCTCTTCTACTTATGCGCTTGGTACTAGAAATTTTAGTTGATTAATTGTTTCAGTGGCACTTTTTTAAGAAAGTGAGGTAAGAAAGCCATGAGAGAAACCATTATAAGAAAACCATTAGAACAGAATTTGTGTCTCTGTGATTGATATTGATCAAGAATTAAAAAAGAACAGACAAATAACAATAATATACTTAAAAAAATACTGTAAAAACAAAGTTTAAAGTACTGATAATATCTTATTTTCTGTTAAGTAACAGAAATTATTTAGAACAAAGAACATTCAGTTAAAAATTTCAAACAAGGACAAAAAAGTTTTGGAGAACTGCCAAAGCCATTCTCCATTTATATATTTTTTGCCAAAAATCTGCAGTAAATCTTCTAACAGGTGGTTGGAGACCACAAATAAAAAAAAACGTAACAATTAACAAAAGGTAGTATAATGAAGAATTAATTTTTTTTAAGATAGTGAAATTTATATTAAACCAAATGAGTATTTTGGCTCTATGCCTATGAACCGTCTACAACAAAACAAATAGATAATTAGAATGTAAGTTTAATATGAAAATTAGACTTAGATTCTAATGCATGAAAATAAAAACTAAAAAAGACACTGAATTTGTTGGTTATTTGAAATTTCCAAAAGATTGTTGGCTATATAAATTTACTCACTATTTAAATATTCGGGTAAAAATGGAAAACATATTTCGATGAATGTTAGAATGCAAAAATATTAGAACGCTTAACTATAAAAAAACTATAATAAAACACATGAAAAATTTGTTTATATTAATTTTTGTTTCGTTTTTACGAATCAAACAAACATTTCAGCAGGGGGGGGGGGTGTTCAATACCCCTGACCCTCCTGGATACGGTCTTGATATATATATATATATATATATATATATTATAATATATATAATATATATATATATATATATATATATATATATATATATATATATATATATAATATATATATATATTATATATATATATGTATATATATAATATATATATATATATATATATAATATACTATATATATATATATATTATATATATTATATATGTATATATATATATATATAATATATATTATATATAATATATATATATATATATATATATATATATTATATTAATCATGTTTAAATAAATGTCTAAACATATGTATATGTACATATTTTAAATGATATTTGGCGTGGGGATTTTGTCTCCTGCAACAGGGTTACGTATCATGTTTATCCAGACTCTTCTTTTTGACATATTCTTTTTGACATATCGAATCTCAATTTATTATCTGTAAAATGATCAGTCACTCTCTAATTGCTGCTTACGCTTTGTAAAGCAAAAAATGATGATTATGTAAGAAATGAAATAATTCCTTGAGCACGGTGATTATGATAAGTAAGCTTTTTTCCTCCAGTTTTTCTTTATCAGGAAAACTACTTTGATTGGTAGCTACGACAGGGCCGTACCCAGGATTTTCTTCCGGCAGGTATTTTGAACAAAGATTTTTTTGTTTTTTTTTTGGGGGGGGGGGACAAAAAATCTGAAAAAAAATACATAAAAAATTGTTTATATCCATTTTTGTTACGTTTTTACGAGTCAGACAAACATTACGATGGGGGGATTGAAACCCCCACCTCCTCCCTGGATACGGCCTTGAGCTAAGACTAAACTTACCTTGCTTAATCATTTATACAATTGTATATTAATGGACAAGCAAAAATACCCTAAAATTATAAGAATTGTGGATTGAGCGTTCATCCATACAAGAGCAGGGATGCCTACTGGGAAAAGACGGAGGCAATGGGAAAAGGGGACAATTGTTCATTGTCCCTCCTCACCTAAACAGCTCCTTACTCGTCAGGTTCAAATATACAAAAAAAAATTGTCCCAAAATAAAATCCCAACTTTGACCATGCCATTCTGTTGGGTATAAAACGAGGTTGTAGGCCTATCTTAAAGTGCCAAGGACAGTTAAAATGAAATCCGATTGTTGTATCCAGGGGGGGAAAGCAAAAATACCCTAAAATTATAAGAATTGTGGATTGAGCGTTCATCCATACAAGAGCAGGGATGCCTACTGGGAAAAGACGGAGGCAATGGGAAAAGGGGACAATTGTTCATTGTCCCTCCTCACCTAAACAGCTCCTTACTCGTCAGGTTCAAATATACAAAAAAAAATTGTCCCAAAATAAAATCCCAACTTTGACCATGCCATTCTGTTGGTTACAAAACGAGGTTGTAGGCCTATCTTAAAGTGCCAAGGACAGTTAAAATGAAATCCGATTGTTGTATCCAGGGGGGAAAGCAAAAATACCCCAGAATTATAAGAATTGTGGATTGAGCGTTCATCCATACAAGAGCAGGGATGCCTACTGGGAAAAGACGGAGGCAATGGGAAAAGGGGACAATTGTTCATTGTCCCTCCTCATCTAAACAGCTCCTTACTCGTCAGGTTCGAATATACAAAAAAAATTGTCCCGAAATAAAATCCCAACTTTGACCATGCCATTCTGTTGGTTACAAAACGAGGTTGTAGGCCTATCTTAAAGTGCCAAGGACAGTTAAAATGAAATCCGATTGTTGAAATTGGTTAAATCAAAACTGACAAAACCAAAATATATACATATATATATATATATATATAATATATATAATATATATATATATATATATAATATATATATATATATAGATATATATATATATAATATATATATATATACTATATAGTATATATATATATATATATATATATATATATATATATATATATATATATATAATATATATATTATGTGCATTGAAACCTTCACGTGGAGTTATGTAGTTTATGGTAGCAGTAAGCATTAAATTCAAAACAAGAAAAGTGGGTGAAAAATTAGAAAAATAAGCTAAAAACATACGAGCAGTTTAAGAAGGTGTAGTTTTTTCTCTGAATGTGTAACCGTCTTGGAATTCAACAGATTGTTACTGTTTGAATTTTTGCAGACGAAGGGCGTCGTCAAATTTAATTAATTAGTTTCGCTTATTTATTTCCGTGGCCAAACGTGGCAACACTGGCGAAAATCGGAAAATATTAAAGAATATTGGTTTCAAGATAGGCACGTTCACAGGATTTTTTTTTTCTAGGGGTTAACATTTAAAAAAATATAAAAATGTGTAAAAATGTGTTTAGTTTAAATGTCTTTAGTACTTAAAGTAACATTCAGAAAAAATATGGAATTTCTTTGGCGAAATATTTGAGATCTATCAGATTTTCTGGATTTTTTTTCGAAACCTTTTGTTCCTAGAAATGTTTTTACGATTTCCTCATCCTCGTCTTCCGAGAAAAAAAGAAATACTGCAAGCACCCTTGATGTATTCTCGTCTATTTTTCTTTTTCTTTTTGATAGGTGCATTCACATAGTTCGTGTTAATACAAAAATATACGTTTAAGCATTAGTTACAAGAATGATATAAAGTAATAAAAAGTTTCTTTTAGTCATAAGTAAGCTAAAGACATGATCTATAGCTCATATTATGGATGTTTTTATGCCACAGATCCAATTAAAATAATGACTAAAAGACACTACATCGACCAGTCATGGATGTACAGAACACAAGACATTTAGGAATATGGCTCCTCCTTCATATCCCGATATGTCATATCTGGAGATATATCATCTCCCGATATAGTCATATTAAAATAATGACTAAAATACACTACATCGACCATTCATGGATGTACAGAACACAAGACATTACGGAATATGGTTCCTCCTTCATCTCCCGATATGTTATATCGGAAGATATATCATCTCCTGATATAGTTATATTAAAATAATGACTAAAATACACTACATCGACCATTCATGGATGTACAGAACATAAGACATTCAGGAATATGGTTCCTCCTTCATCTACCGACATGTTATATCGAGAGATATATCATCTCCCGATATAGTCATATTAAAATAATGACTAAAATACACTACATCGACCATTCATGGATGTACAGAACACAAGACATTCAGGAATATGGCACCTGCTTCATATCGATATGTTATATCTGGAGATATATCATCTCCCGATATAGTCATATTAAAATAACGACTAAAATACACTACATCGACCATTCATGGATGTACAGAACACAAGACATTACGGAATATGGTTCCTCCTTCATCTCCCGACATGTTATAAAAAAAAGTCAGAATTGTTGGTTGCATAAACAGGAGTTCATAGGAGTGCCGATTCACGAGAATGTGGGGAAGGGGTAGGGATTCTCTTCCTTTTTTAAAATGAATATACAAAAAAAGTGTTTTCGGAATTAAGGGGAGAAGGGTTTTTCAATAAAAATATCAAATACATATTTTCTAAATATAGTGGGGCAATTGTCCCCCTGCCCCATCACCACTAGGCGTCCCTGAAAGGTCACATTCTACACAGGCATAATAAAATGTTATGAATGTACAAAATGTTTTCGAAAAATCCTGCGAAAGTATATATCCGTGAAAAAAAACGTCTACCTCGTAAATAAAACCTTCTTTGAAAAAAAAAATGTTTCCTTAAACAGCAGTTAGTGCCCTCGATAAAATGTTTTTGGTGAAAAAAATAATAGTTGAGTTTTTAAGCTGCGTGAAGTACAGCCCATTTACAGGCGTAATAAATCCTTTTACCTATAAACAAATAAAAAATGAAAGATTTTTTCAAAAATTTATATCTCTGAAAAAAAGGAATTCTAGCAAAATATTTGAAAGATTTTGTTATCCAAGATTTCTCTGAGCATGGAAAAAAAATTGTATTAGGTATTTAAGAATAAATCACAACTTCTGAATATCTTGAGATTAAGAAAAAAATAATGATTTTATTGAATCGTGATTCAGCCATGTACATATGACAATCCCCCTTATCAAGACCAAGACCATATCCAGGGGGGGGGCTCCCAAAATGTTTGTCTGGCTCGTAAAAACGTAACGGAAATGCATATAAACAAATTTTTGATACGTGTTTTGAATTTTTTTCCCCCCACCCGAAAAAAAAACACTCCCCCGAACTAAACCCTGGATACAGTCCTGTCCCTTATATTTCGAAGCGGTTGATGTCTGAACAAAATATGACAAACAGGCCTACCTTTGTCAGTTGATTTACAAAAAGGGCGAGAATACCCTATTAGAAATATTGGAAAAGTACTTGGACAGCTAGGGACCCTTAGACAACCTAGAAAAACTGCCACATTTGTATACCCGTGTAATGTTTTTGTTTTTTTTTTTACTGTAAGGGATTCTGCTATTGCGATCTCTCTTATTCAAAATTTATGGACATCTTAGATATTAGAATGTAATTGTAAAGATCCGACAAATATATTTAAGCTATATTTTAAAATTAAAATCGCTTAAGTAGAGTTGAATAGTTTTAATAGTGGAAGAAAAATCTGAAAATGAAAACAACTGCTTTCTAAATTGTTTTAATTAACTGCTTTCTAAATTGTTTTAATAGTGGAAGAAAAATCTGAAAATGAAAACAACTGCTTTCTAAATTGTTTTAATGAACTGCTTTCTAAATTGTTTTAATAGTGGAAGAAAAATCTGAAAATGAAAACAACTGCTTTCTAAATTGTTTTAATTAACTGCTTTCTAAATTGTTTTAATAGTGGAAGAAAAATCTGAAAATGAAAACAACTGCTTTCTAAATTGTTTTAATTAACTGCTTTCTAAATTGTTTTAATAGTGGAAGAAAAATCTGAAAATCAAAACAACTGCTTTCTAAATTGTGCGCTGTCGCTAAAAACCTAGGAAAACTAACCTCCAAAGTCAATACCTCGAAATACCTTAGTTGCCGGTGTGACAATTTTACTCTCAGGGAACGATATATTAAGAGGGTATGCAGTGTCTAAGCTTGTAAGTCGCTTAGTGAAAACTAAGAAGCAATTAAACCTTCCATAAAGTAATGAACTAAAAAAAAAAAAAAAAAAAAAAAAAAAAAAAAAAAAAGAAAAAAAAAAAGACTATGGGGACTGTTTCAGATCACAACACTTTCTCCTTCGCTTCCTCCTCTATTCTCCCTCAAAATTCTCATTTTGTTCCTATTAAAGACATATTGTTTGGTACGACTAAAAAAAAGTGCTTTCCATCAAATAAGTTTTAGTGGAAAAGACTCACCAAAATCTGAGCTAGGATTTCTTGTCACAGACACTGTTCCGTCGGGAAGAATTTGCAAATACACACGATTTTTTGTAAACAGCGTTACGTAGTCAAGCTTATTTTTCTTATTTTTAAACGCTTGAAAGAGCCTTGCGGATGTATCCCTTGAGGTAAATTTATTTACCAGTTCTTCCACTTGCTGATTAGAATCCAAATTGTGAACTTTACCGATCTCGTGTCGTCTAGTTCTTCGCACCATTGTCCTACACACATTAGCCTCAACCATTGCTAGCAACGTCAACAATATGACACTAGTTCCGAGGCTAGTTTTACAGGTTATTCGCATGACTTTTCATCCCCTCCTTAGACCCCAACTCTCCCAGCCAGGAGCCATTTTGTCCCAGTTGTTATAGAACAGCTATCCCCAACAAGTACATTTGCACTAACTACCTATACTGGTATATCGAAGTCTCTCAACTGTTCCGAAGATAGATAGACCAGGAGACCTAGGCTATACCTTTGCAGTTGTCCAATCAGTGGCTTAGGATTGGGTACGGAGGCCGCGCAACAAAGGTGTTCCAATACGTGATGGAAGATAGAACAGTGACATTTATGTTCCCGGATCTGATGTGGGAGGTTAGATCTGCATAAAGAAATCGCAGGTTAAATGAAAAGCTGGATTGATGATTGCTTAAAGTTATTAAACAAAACTACAAAAACTAGACAAGTAACTTATATTATTTTATAGCAAAATCATTTAGGAAAAAACGAACTACATCTACCTTTGTAACAATAAATCTCTCTTCTGCGACGCAAGGTTCAGGAATGTGTTGTTAATGGTGGCTATATAAGCCCACTTTTAGGAACTAGTAAAGAAAAAAAAACGAAACTTATTCCGTATATGAGGGGGCTGCCATCCCTCAGATTCAGGGGCGTAATTTGCCATGGGGCAGGGGGAGACAACTGCCCCTGCCAGATCTCCGTTCCCCCCAGATTCCATTTTGCCCCCCCCCAGCTGAAATTTAGTTTCTTCTAAAATCTTGTCAAACCTAAGATAAACCTATAATAAAGAATTGCAATTACCCGTCAACTACATTGGTTGCACATATATGCTTTCAGTAAAGCACTAAAACTTCAGCGCAAAAAGCTGAGGATTAAGGGGAGGGGGACAGCCCCCCTAATATATGAAATAGTTACCATTCAGCTAAGCCCTAATTAAGCTTTATCGTATAGACTGGAGGGTTAAAAGGACCCCGGCGGGTTTGCCGCCGGGCCCCGGCGCTCGGCAGGCTTCTATATATGGTTTATTGTCGCTTGTCTTCTAAAAGCAGACAATTTAAGCCTTTTCTTGATATCATGACGTCCAAATTGACCTCAAATTAGAAGTAGTGCCTTTGTAGAATTACATTTTATTTATTACACCTTTAACTTTTGCCTCAGCTTGTCTTTTGTCAGTATGAAAGACATCGCCGAACCTGTGTTTCTTTTAATTGTTCAGGTGGTGGGACAAAAATTTCTTTTTCTTCCAACGATTTACCTAGTCCAGGTTTTTGATTTTCAAAGGTATGGTAGGCATTGATGACCACCTTTGTTTCTTTTGGTTGTTCAGGCGGTGGGAAAAAACTTCTTCTTTTGCCTCGGCTTGTCCTTTGTCATTGTGAAAGATATGTCGCCGAACTTTTGTTTCTTTTAATTGTTCAGGTGGTGGGAAAAAACTTCTTTTTCTTCCAACGATTTATCTAGTCCAGGTTCTTGATTTTCAAAGGAATGGTAGGCACTGATGACTTTATCCATGTCAAAATCCAAAACCCAATCATCATTACTATTATTTTCAGTTTGTTTGGTTCGTTTTCCCTCGGCTTGTCTTTCTTCATTATGAAATACATATCGCCGAACCTTTATTTTTTTTAACAAAGGTATGATAGGCATTGATAACCTTATTCATGCGAAAATCCCAAACCTATCATCACTATCATTTTCAATTTTGACACGTTTTCCAGGTTGATTTTCATTGACTTGCTCCCATGCTCAGTGCCGCATGTCTTCTAACCGCGTGTATATTTACTCTTTATTTTTTATTTTTGACTCGCTCATATGCTCGGTGTCGCATGTCTTCTAACCGCGCGTGTCTTAACTTTTTGTTTTCATTTTGTACACGCTCTAATAATCGTTTTCGCTTATCTTCTAACTGCCCGTGTCTTTGCTCTTCATTTTCATTTTTGACACGCTTTTGGATTTGATTACTTCAGACAATTTAGCAATGGTCTTTACTTTAGCTGCCCGTAAAGGTCTTTTCAGGATTGATGGTGCGAATTTTCGTTTTTTAGGCCTTAGAGGCTGATGAGATCAGCCACGATTGGGGCAAAAGTGTTTCAGTATACAACAGTTCACAGTAACGAACTGTAAGTAAGGAGCGACCCGGCTCAATAGTAGCCGAAACTCTAAAACACAGAATTTTGATACCAATATACACATCAACAGAATCAGATTTTTATGCTGATTTAAAATATATAATTTTCATCGAGTTTAGTCCTACCCCTCAAAAGTGACACGCCTGAGAAAATTTGCCTGGTTTTCGAAAAAAGGAGGAAACACCCCCCCCCCTAAAAGCCATAGAACCTTAATGAAAATCACATCATCAGATTCAGCGTATTAGAAAACCCTACTGTAGAGGTTTCAAGCTCCTATCTGAAGACGTGTAATTTTGTATTTTTTGCAAGAAGAAAGATCACGGATGCGTGTATATTTTTTTTTTCAGGGCGATTGTATCGACCCAGTGGTCCTAGAATATCGCGAGAGGGCTCATTTAAACGGAAATTAAAAGTTCTAGTGCCCTTTTCCACTGACCGAAAAATTGGAGGGCCACTAGACCCCTCCACGCTCATTTTTTCTCAAAGTCACTGGATACAAATTTTGAGATAACCATTGTGTTCAACATTGTCGAAAAATCTAATAGCTATGTCTTTGAGGATGACTTAATCCCCCTGCAGTACCCGGGGGAAGGGCTGCAAGTTATGAGCTTTGCCCATTGTTGACATATAGTATTGGTATACAGACGTTTTCAAGGAGATTTGTTTCTGGTGTGGGGGGGGGGGTCGTAGGGGGTTACGTGGGAGGATCTGTCCATGGAGAAATTTCTCATGGGGGAAGAGAATTTTTCCATGAAGGGGGCGTCGGATTTCCCAGTATCAAACAGTTCGTGGTAACGAACTGTAAGTAAGGAGCGACCCGGCTCAATAGTAACCGAAACTCTAAAAACCGGAATTTTGATACCCATAGATACATCAATAGAATCATATTTTTATGCTGATTTCAAATATATAAGTTTCATTAAGCTTAGTTTTACCCATCAAATGTTACGCGCCTGAAAAAATTGGCCTTATTTTTGAAAAAAGGGGGAAACACCCCAAAAAAGTCATAGAACTTTAATGAAAATCACACCATCGGATTCAGCGTATCATAAAACCTTACTGCGGAAGTTTCAAGCTCCTATCTGCAAAAATGTGGATTTTTTTATTTTTTGTCAGAAGAAAGATCACGGATGCGTGTTTATTTTTTTTTTATTTATCTTTTTTTTATTTCCCCAAGGGTGATCGTATCGATCCAGTAGTCCTAGAGTATCGTAAGAGGGCTCATTTGAACGGAATTTAAAAGTTCTAGTGCCCTTTTCAAGTGACCAAAAAAATTGAAGGGCAACTTGGCCCGCTCCCACGCTCATTTTTTTCCCAAAGTCACCCAATCAAAATTTTGAGATAGCCATTTTGTTCATCATAGTCGAAAATCTAATAAATATGTCTTAGAGGATGACTTAATCCCCTACAGTTTCCGGGGAAGGGCTGGAAGTTATGAACTTTGCCCATTGTTTACATATAGTGTTGGTTAATGGGAAGTATAAAGACGTTTCAGGATGGATTTTCTTATGATGGGGAAGGGGGGTGTTGGAGGAGGGGGTTATGGGGGAGGATCCTTCCATGGAGGATGTTTCTTTGGGGGAAGGGACATTTCTATGAAGGGGGCGCCGGATTTCCCAGCATTATTTGAAAAACGATCAGAAATTAAATAAAAAAAAACAAGTTTTTTCAACTGAAAGTAGGGAGCAACATTAAAACTTAAAACAAACAGAAATTATTACGTATATGAGGGGGTTTGCCCCCTAGTCAATACCTCGCTCTTTTCGCTAGAGTTTTTTTAGTACTTTCAAAAGAGCTATCTATTCTAATTAACCGGCCTTTGTGATTCAGGGGTTTGTGATTCGTACAAAATTTGAACTGTGATTCGAGCGTAAAGAGCGAGGTATTGACAAGAGAGCGAACTCACTAATATACGTAATAAAAACATACGGATATAGAAATTCGTTACGTAAGTTAATTCGTAAGTTACGTCTGAACAAAATTTCGAGAGAGCCAATTAGCCAAAAAAAGGAAAATTAATATGCGAATTTCGTTTTAATTATTCGTGTACGGTGTGCCAAAATCAAAGCTGCATTAATTCAAAAGCGTTCAAAAATTAACTAAAAAAAACAAGTTTTTTTAACTGAAAGTAAGGAGCGACATTAAAACTTAAAACGAACAGTAATTATTCCGTATATGAAAGGGGCTGTCCCCTCCTCAACGCCTTGCTCTTTACGCTAAAGTTTTTTATTGTTTTAAAAATAAAGTTGTGAGAAAGAGTCAAACTTTAGTGTAAAGAGTGAGGCGTTTAGGAAGGGACAGCCCCTTTCATATACGGAATAATTTCTGTTCGTTTTAAGTTTTAATGTCGCTCCTTACTTTCAGTTAAAAAAAAACTTGTTTTTTTAGTTAATTATTAAATGAAACGATAAGAAATTAAATAATAAAAAAACTAGTTTTTTCAACTGAAAGTAAGAAGCAACATTAAAACTTAAAACGAATAGATATTATTACGTATATGAGGGGTTTCATCCCCTCGTCAATACCTCGTTCTTTAAGCTAAAGTTGTTTAGGTACTTTCAAAAGAGCTATTTATTCTAATTAAACGGCCTTTGTGATTCAGAGGTCATTTCTAAAGAATTAGAACAAAATTCAAACTTTACCGTAAAGAGCGAGGTATTGACGAGGAGTGAACCCCCTCATATACATAATATTTCCTGTTCATTTTCAGTTTTAATGTTGCTTCTTACTTTCAGTTGAAAAAAACTTGTTTTTTTTTTCAAACCCTTCGTCATAGTTTTCAAACCTTTCGTCTCTGCTAAATAAAATAGCTATCTCAAAATTTTAATCGGACAATTTTTGGGGAAAGGGGCGTGGAGGTCAACTTCCCTCCAATCTTTTTGGTCACTTAAAAAGGGCACTAGAACTTTCAATGTCCGTTCAAATGAGCCTTCTCCCGACGTTCTAGGACCATTTGTCAATACGACCCCTGAAAAAACTACTACTACTGCTACTACTACTAACAACTTAACCCAGCACCAAGTCGTCTGAGGCCGACACAGCTACGCACGCTCCTCCTCCATCCCAATCTATTCAAAGCCTCCCTTTTTACACCCTCCCAGGAAGTTCCCATTTCCCTTAAATCTTTCTTTATGACGTCCTTCCACCCCCGACGAGGACGACCTGCTTTCCTTTTAGCCCTAGACGGTTCGCCGAAAAGGACAATCTTCGGCAATCTGTCATCATTCATCCGTACAACGTGCCCTAGCCACCTCTACCTTTCTTTCATTAAGCCCTAGAAAGCGGGATTAAACCCCATTTTTCGTACAGCCTAATGTTGGAAATACTGTCAGTCAGCCGGGTACCCAGAACAATCCGTAAGTAATTTCTCTGGAAAACATCTAGAAAATCTTCATCTTCTTTTCGGACCGCCCATGCTTCAGAGCCATATTTGACTACTGTCATCACTGTACGTAGCTTCTAATGTTCTAATCTTGGTGTGCAGACTTATCTTCCTATTCTTCCAAACTTTTTTTAACTGTGAAAAAACACCCTGATCCTTGGCTATTCTACTTTTAACATCTTCACTACTCCCACCGTCTTTACTAATAATACTACCAAAGTAAATGAAGCTGCCCACCTGATCAATCTTTTCATTACCCAGCCTCACCTTTTCATCTTCTCTTATTCCTAGCCTTAGTGACTTAGTCTTCTTAACATTAATTTTTAAACCTTTTCTAGCACCCTGAACTCTCAAAACCTGTAAAAGTTCATTCATTTTACTGACACTTTCATCTAGGATGCATAAATCACCAGCATAATCTAAGTCCAGGACAGTTTTTTCTCCCCATTTGACTCCGTGGTCTCCCATTGCCTTTCCTATGCTCCTTAAGACAAAGTCCATCAAAATAATCCATATAAAGGGGGATAGTACACAACCCTGCTTAACTCCTAATTTAATAGAAAACCAGCTGCTAACCTCATTTCCTAACCGCAGCAGTGTTATTCTCGTACATAGCACTAATCGCTTTAATGTATTTGTCTGGTATACCATACAAGGATAAAACCTTTGCTAAAGCTCTTCTGTCGACAGAATCGAACGCTTGCTCATAATCTATAAAACTGAGAACCAAAGGTATTTGACAAATCTGGCACTTTTCAATCATTAACCTAAAAGTGAAAATTTGGTCGACACATCCTCTACCTTTTCTAAAACCGTACTGTTCTTGTCTTACAACGTCTCTCAATCTAAAGAGTATCATATTACTAAGTAATTTGCTACCTACAGAGACCAGACTAATACCTCGATAATTACCACACTCATTTTTATCACCTTTCTTATAAAGTGGCTTAATTAAGGTTTTCCTAAAATCGTTAAGTACTTCCCCTTTTTCAAAAATCATATTCATTATCTTCAGTAACTTATTTCTAAGGTCAGAGCCAGCATATTTAAGAAACTCATTTACCACCCTATCAGCACCTGGAGCCTTATTATTTTTTAATCCTTTTAGTACTGTTCCTAATTCCTCCTCACAAAAACAAATCTTCCTTCACATCCAAGGTATCACAAACTTTTTCATTTTCCTCTATAAGATATAGAGGAAAATGGAAAAGTTTGTGCAACTCTATCTCAGGTTATCAAATTCTCAAAATGTTCTGCCCACCTCTCTTTAACTCTTTTCTTATCACTAATAGTGGTCCCGCTCCTATCTTTAACTGGGACAAGTCCGGATTGACTACTCCCTCTCAATTTATTAACATGACAGTATAATGTTTTACAATTATGCCGTCTAGCTGCATCTTCCATATCCGCGGCAATTTTATTCATGGCCTCCACTTCACACCTCCTTAGTTCATATTTTAATGCTTTCTCCACATCTCTACATTCCTTTTGTTTTCATATGATCTATCAATCAGATAATTCTTGTACAAGTCCCTTCTCCTTTCTATTAAACATAATGCTTTTTCACTAATATTCTTAGCTGCCATCCTAGCCTTCTTCCCTAAGACATCTTCAGCAACTTCACAAAATATTTTTCTAAAATTATTCCAACCATCTTCCACATTGTCAATTTTTAAACTCTCATGTTTAATATTCAACTGTCCCTTGGAAGTGTCTCTCAAATCCTTATCCTGGAGTCTACCAACATCATAACTTCCTGGGAAGTAATTACCCTTCTGAAATTTCAGCTTTAAATTAACCCTAGACACTAATAGATGGTGATCTTTACCTTTAACATCAATAACAGCACTCCCATATACCCTAGTATCTTGCATTGATCCTGCCAGTCTTCGGTTTACTATAACATAATCAATAAAGTTTGCTGTCTTACCATCACGTGAATACCATGTTAACTTACGAGCCATTTTGTGACCAAACACCGTATTGATTATAACTAGATTGTTCTACCTATAAAATTGCAAGAGTCTGTATCCATTACTGTTTTCTTTTCCTACACCAAATTTACCTAGGCTAGGATACAATCTATCCCTATTTCTACCGGCCTGGGCGTTAAAATCCCCTAGTAAGAACATCATATTTCTACCCGGGACCCTATCTTTTTGCTCCTGTAGCTGTAAGTAAAATTCATCTTAGTCGCTAGTATCTCCGTCAGTCGGTTCTACAGGGTACATAGTACTATAACTGATACCCTGAACTTTTTAGTCATAGAATGAGCAATTAGTATTCTATTATTAATACCTTCCCAGCCTAAACAAGACTTAGCAACTTTCTTATTCATCATGATCCCTACTCCCTGTCTAAATACCCTATCCTTCCTGCCTGAATAAACAAATTCTATATCACCTAATTTCATACTTCCAACCCCTGGGATACGAGTTTCTGAATCCTAATAAGTCCAGTTTGAATCGTTTGAATTCGTCAGTGAAAATGTCGATACGATAGTCATTTTTTAACGTCGTAACATTCCAAGTTCCAATTTTCATGTTCTTTAAATCATTGAAATTATTTTGGCCTCAGGAAAAGCAACGATCCCAGATACCAGTGCAGGACGGGGATCACATATCTTCTCAAGTCTACAACGAAGAAAAAAACAGGCAGATAAACATGAATCTGCGATCTTTCTTCTGGCAAAAAATACGAAATTCTATATTTTTGCAGATTGGAGCTTGAAACCTCTACAGTAGGGTTCTCTGATGCGCTGAATTTGGTGCAAATTTCATTAAAATTCTTTGAATCTCTCTTTTTTCGAAAATCAGAAAAAATTTCTCAGGCTCTTAACCTTCGATGGGTAGCACTAAACTTACTGAATCTTATATATCTGCAATCAGTATAACAAGCCGATTCTTTTGATATACCTATTGATATCAAAACTACATTTTTTAGAGTTTCGGTTGCCATTGAACCGTGTCGCTCCTTACTCACAGTTCGTTTCCACGACTTGTTTGAAAGGAGAAAACTCACACGGCTTTTCGATAGCTCCAAGTCGATTGGCTGTCTAAGAATTTTCGCTCGATAGCATTTTTGTCCTATTCGCGTTAAAATTTTGTTTTGCGGTACAATTGGAAATTCTGATTTTACTCGAGAAAGAGTGATTTTTATTGGCTGTCAGTGACGCTTTGACTAAAGACAGAAAATACCACTTTCCCTTTCAATAACCTTACGTTAGTGGAAAACACATCCGACTACTTGAAACGGATGTCACGCGATCACTTTCAATCAACCAAAGACCATTTCGCGATCCTTTTGGTTCGAATTTAACCAAAATAAGCCATGTTCTCGTACGTCCATTGATAGGCGTTAACATCATTTTCCACATATCAACTACTTATAAAAGAGAAAACAAAATCTGATTGGTAAAACGTGAAAGTGATTAGATATCAATGTAAATAAGCACGCGTGTGAACTGAGCTTGAGGTAATCCATGGATATACGTAAACAAGGGCGGTCAAATAGGGCTAATGGGCTTAGGATCACTGTTTCTTCGAAAAAAAGCCACACCTTACTATCTAAAATGATTTTAAAAT
The DNA here is from genome assembly GCA_027921565.1 of Artemia sinica. Taxonomy (NCBI): domain Eukaryota; kingdom Metazoa; phylum Arthropoda; class Branchiopoda; order Anostraca; family Artemiidae; genus Artemia; species Artemia sinica. The sequence goes on along the minus strand of CM051265.1, from coordinate 21,160,104 downwards.
TTGGAAATATCTTAGAAGAAAAGATTATAGGCCTTCCAGAATGATATTTAACTAATGCAGACATTAAGCTATCCCTAATTTGAGCCAATCCGAATTTTTCAGCCAATCACGAAAATCCTATAAAAAAATCTTATTGACTCAAAGCAGCGCTAGCTAAATGTCGGTGTTAGTCTGCGGCTGAACCTGACATTTCTTTTAGAGCACGTTGTGTCATGGTTTGAGGTGAGCCATCTTGTATTAAATGTTTCCAAATCAAAGCTTTCTATTTTTTCTTGAGTATCTCAATCTTGTCCTAGTATAAAAGAAATCTGGAACACATCGAGGATCCATCTCGGGACCTGATTGTGGTTTTGTAGGTTTTCTCAGAATTCTGGTAGATGAAAATCTATCATTTAAAAACCATAATGATATGATCAAGCTGAAGATGACAAGAAACGTAGGAAACTTCGGAAGCTTAAGCCCTCATTTCCTGATCGTATCCTTAAACTTCTTTTTTCTTCATTGATTCGATTGTATGTTTCTTATTGTTCGCTGACATGGATGTCTACCTTGCCGTCTTCTTCACGTTCGTTTTCTACTGTCCACGAAAGGGCCAGAAAAATTACTAAAGACTCAAAATTTTCTTTAATCAAGCCTCTTCTAAAACTTCGGCACGTGTATCTAGCATCCTGTGCATTTTTTGCTGGTCTGTCCACGAGCAACTACCAGCTGTTTTCAAGAGCCCTTCTTTTGTTTCTAATTTTTCATCATATGCCCTTCGAAATGCTACTGATGTAAGAATTCCCACTAAGCGGTCCGTTAAAGTCCGACTTTAATCCTGTAGCCGCAAGTTAAAAAGTATAGAATTCGCTACCAGCTGCGGCACGAAGTAGTCATTCGTTTGGGACTTGCCAAAAAATGGTGCTAAATTTTCTTTCAGAAGAAATTAATGAAAATTTAAGCTTAATAATAAATTGTAAACTTTTTATTTATTATTATTATTGTTGATATACGCGTATGTGTAGTGTATCTTAGTTAATGTAATTATGTTTTGGTGTTATGAAGATGGGGTTGTTGGCTAGAGGTTAGCCTATGCTGGTCAGATTCACATTATTTTGCAAGATGCGAGTGTTGCGGTTTGGTTTCTCACGTCGAGTCGTCCTGAAGTTATTAGTGAAATATAGGCGATGGATTATTTTACGATTTTTCTACCCTTTCTTCCCTGTTTTCCTGGCTATGGAGCCTTTTGGGGGAAGGAGGGATGTTCTATTTTGTGATAATTTGTTGTTCAATAAATAAACACTGATATAGGCTCTATGTAGTTCTTGGCTTATCCATATTCAGGTTTACTGATGTATGAAATAAATGCCAATATGTCATTTTACTTCCCAGTGTTTCTTAGGTAAATTATAAAGTAAATTAAAAAAAAAACTTTCGCAGATTTTTTTTACCTTTTCCCGGTCAAATTTAAGAGTTTATAATAAAAAATTTACTGTTAACGCTTATACTGAATTAACCTATGACCCTTATAGCCCTTTCTAATAGATCTCAATCATTCTGCGGCTAGGAACATTAACCTGACAGAAAGTGTTTGTATATTTATGTCTAGGTTTCTCTCTTGTTTCAGCGGCTTTAATAGATCCTTGGTTACTATGGACTCGCCTTTAATTCTGTTCAAAACGTGTTACATCGTTTTCGACACCACACTGAGCTTGGGACTAAACAAAGTATTTGATTTTGGCGCCTTCATTTGTGGCTCAAGAACATGGAGATGATGTGTATCCTATCTAAGACTATATCCAAACAGAAACCGGCTAACATCCTTGTATTATTTGTAATGATACTCAATCAACATGTGAAACTGGATAGAACCTGAACTTTGGCAATTTTATGTGATGTGATGAAAAAGAGATATTAGTCTAATAAGTAGCATTACAGAGCTCTGTTAAATCAAGTGGCAGAAGGAATTTAAGTAGCTAACAAAGCCCTGAATTGCTGGAGTATAAAAGAAAAATGCATTACTGTTATGGGACTAGTGGGAAAGCACCCACTTGAATTCTTGTAGAAGTCGAGCAGCTTGCTTCTGTCTAGTTTTGGTGATGTTGCCAGAAAGCCCCCTTCTTCGCTCCGAATTGCATTGATGTCAGTGGTCTTCATATTTGAAGTGGGTTTTTCAGAAAAGGCTTTTTTGTAATGAAGAAAAAACTGTTTTTACTCGACCGACTTTGCCTGAAAAGCCATAATAAAGACAGGGCTTCACAAAGATCTTTTTTAAAGATATTTACCAAGAATTGAAAAAAGGTGTTCAACGAACTCTTGAAAAGTATTTAAAAAAAACACCAGAAAGCCCTTGAATGTGTCTCGTTAACTTGATTGCGTATTTATACAAATAGGTAAAAATTATAGAATAAAGCTTTTACTCTGCTTTCGTACATTCGATATTCGAACACGCTTCAAGAACCAATTCTGTTTGAAGGTTTAAAAGCTACCTTTATATGTTTTACTCTCTAGTAAAATGTAATGATTACTGCTTGCGTTGGGCGACATGAATAACTTTTATATCTACGCACGTACGAGCCAAATTGACCAACCAAGATATGAGTACTACTGGGGATAGAAATTTTTCAACAGAAGATTTAAAACACTTTCTGCTCTGTAGTGGCACAATGGGATTGACCTCAGCTTGGTAATAGGAGACCCAGAGTTTAACTCAGCTGCAGCAACCAACTTCAGGGCCCAGAATTTGATTCCGGTGATGAGATTATGCGAAACTGTCTCCATACGAATCCAAACAAGAAGAAGAAAACAGTTTCTTCTAAGACTTGAGATGGCGATCTCTGACGTATTAATTTGCCTTATTGGCATCACGGGATGTTTAGATTAGAGTGATTACGAAAGAAGCGATAATGACTAATTGATTTTCCTAATAACAAAGTTTGCTCCATTTATTGTTTGTATAGCAAGTCAATGTTTAAAGACAATGAAAACATTTAGGGCTGACGTATACGAGCAGGTCTTTTGCCGAAAAACTATTAAATTTCCAGCACAAAACTCATAGATGTCGGTGTAGTAACAGTCGAGTGTAAACCCTTGATTTTCTTTTCTTCTCTTTTTTTGATAGCATGATTCACATCATCAATAGCTTAATAATACATAGGTAGCAAGCACGTGCACAAGAGCAGCACGTGCGCGTTTGTATTTTAATCACCTTTTGAGCTCTTCCTCATAGTAAAATCTACAGTTCTTAAGAAAATTCCAAACATCTCCTATATTTTTCATTTAGTTTTTCCTATTATTAGCCTTTTTTGAAGTTTCCTCCACCCCCAGAACAAAATTCAGAGTACATGCCTGAACAATAGCCTTGGCAGCTTTATAATGAAGCAATGGAAGCCTTTATTCTTGTGAAGAGCCAATGTAATGTCGTTGACTTTTCATTAAATAGAACAAAAGTATCAGATGAAAGCAAAAGGCAGCTTCAAAAGCTAAACAGAACACAAACTATCATGTACACGAGGAGGGGGGCTCTCTCTTTAGTGGCTCTCTCAACCTATCTCCCTTTAACTCTTTACGCTAATTAATCAAAAAAACTTTTTGCACAAAATGAGTTTTTCAAAAAAAAAGTTTTGAACTCCATTAAACCAAAAATGAACAAAAATAGAATCAAATAATCTACCAAGCATACAACTACCACAAATCAGTATAAATAAACAAATAAATAAAACCCAAAACAAACAGAAATCAAACTAAGTCAAACTCAAATCGAGCAGAAATTAATGTGAGTGGGGTTCTAAACCCCATGCTTTCTAAAAGCAAGAATATAATTTGTACTTTATTGAAAAAAATTCAAATGAATTTACTGAAAAAAATGTGCATTGTCAGTTTAATATACATAATGCTGATATTCATTCCTTAAAATATTAATTAGTTTTTGATTTCTTAACGTTATAAAAGTGAAAACATTTAAAAGAATTTTTTTCAGTAAAGCACAAATTATATTCTGGCTTTTAGAAAGCATAGGGTTTAGAACCCTACTCACATTAATTTCTGCTCGATTTGAGTTTGACTTATTTTAATTTCTGTTTGTTTGGGTTTTATTTATTTATTAATACTGATTTGTGGTAGTTTTATGCTTGGTAGATTATTTGATTCTATTTTTGTTAAATTTTGGTTTAATAGAGTTCTTTACTTTTTAAAACAAAAAAACTTATTTTGTGCAAAAAGTTTTTTTGATTAATTTCTGTTCGTTTTATATTGACATAATCTTTTTAAGGGAGAAAAGACTGAGCTTCTTCTGAAGTTAACCAACCATCCATTCCATAAAACCTTTATTACCCCCTGGACATAACTTACAACCCTTGCCCCTAGTCTCTGGGGTTTGTTTCAACCCCAAAAGCCTTGTTATATGATATTTAGACTATTTTGAATAGAACGGCTATCTCAAAGTTTCTATTAGACGCATTTTGGGACAATATGACGTATGTGTAGGGGGAAGAGGGTAGCTGCCCTCTTATCACTTTGACTCTTAAAAAGGGCACTAGAGCGTCTGATTACCAATCCAATGACCCCTCTAGATGACCATACTTTCTATAAAAATCCTATATGTCCCCAGGGCAAAACTTACAACCCTTGCCCTGAAGGCTGGGGAAATTTTTAAATAATCAAAGAAATAATTTCCAGACCTTTCTGATAGGCTTAACAAAATGGCTATATCGAAATTTTGGTTGGAAGTGTTTGAGGAAATGATAGGCATGGAGGGAGACATTTGCTCTCTGATCATTTTCGACTGATAAAAAATGCACTAGTCCTCTCAATTTCCAATCAAATGAACCCTTTTTGAAGCTTCTATGACAAACATTTCTATAAAAACGTTAAATGCCCGAAAGGCATAACTAACCACCCTTGTCCTGAGGGCTATGGGGGGAAGGTTATCATCCTCAAAGACATAATTTCCAGACCTTTCAACTATGTTGAACAAAATGACCATATCAAAATGTTGATCGGTAATATTTGGGGAAATGATGGGCTTGGGGGGGATTCTCCTTCTGATTACTTTTGACTATTAAAAAAGGGCAATACCTTCTCAATTTCCAATCGAAAGAGCCCTTTTTTAAGTTTTTACGGCAATACTTTCTACATGAAATTATATGCCCCCAGGGCATAGCTTACAACCTTAGCCCTGAGGGCTCTGGGGGGTTGTCATACTCAAAAACATATTTCCGGCCCCTTCAACTACGTTCAACAAAATTGCTATATCAAAATGTTGATCGGAAGCGTTTGGGGAAATGATAGGTATGCGGAGGGGGAATTCACCTTCCGATCACTTTTGACTATTAATAAGGGCACTAGCCCTCTCAATTCTCAATGATAAGAACCTTATATGTCCCCATGGCATAACATACAACCCTTGCCCTGAGGGTTGTGGAAGGTTTGTCATCCTCAAAGACCTAATTTCCAGAACTTGAAACTACATTAAACAAAATGGCCATCTCAAAATTTTGACTGAATGTGTTTAGGGAAATGGTGGGTGTGAGAGGGGGGTTAGTTGCCCTTCAATCATTTTCGACTATTAAAAAGGGTACTAGCCCTTTCAATTTCCAATCGAATGAGCCCTTTTTGGAGTTTCTACAATAACACTTTCTATAAAAACCTTATATGCTCCCAGGGCATAACTTACAACCCTTACCCTGAGGGCTGTGGTTGAGGGGGTTGTAATCTTCAAAGACATAATTTCCAAAACTTTCTACTACGTTTAAAAAATGGCTATCTCAAAATTTTGATTGGATGTGTTTGGAGAAATGGTGGGCGTGAGAGAGGGGCTAGTTGCCCTCTAATCACTTTCGACTATTTAAAAGGGCACTAGCCCTTTGAATATCCAATAAAATGGGCCCTTTTTGAAGTTTTTATGACAAAGTTTTCAATAAAAAAATTATATGCCCCCAGGGCATAACTTACCACCTTAGCTCTGAGGGCTCTGGGGCGAATGTCATCCTCAAAGACTTAATTTCCAGAACTTTCAACTGCGTTGAACAAAATGGCTATCTGAAAATTTTAATTGGATGTGTTGGGGGAAATGGTCAGCGTGAGAGGGAGGTTAGTTACCCTCCAATCACTTACGACTACTAAAAAGGGCACTAGCCCTCTTAATTTCCAATTGAATAAGCCCCTTTTGAAGTGTCTACGACAACGCTATCTATAAAAATCTTATATGCCCCAAGGGCATAACTTCCAACCTTTGCCCTGGGGGCTCTCGGGGATTTGACATCCTTAAATACATAATTTCCTGAACTTTCAACTACATTGAACAAAATGGATATCTCAAAACTTTGACTGGATGTAATTGGAAAAATGGTGGGCTTGGAAGGGGGGTTTGTTGCTCTCTATTTACTTTCGACTATTAAAAAGGGCACTAGCCCTTTCAATTTCCAATCAAATGAGCCCTTTTTGAAGTTTCTACGACACAGCTTTCTATGAAAACCATATATGCCCCCAGGGCATTAACTTAGAACCCTTGCCCTGAGGGTTGTTGGGGGGGGGGTTTCATCCTCAAAGACCTAATTTCCAGAAATTTCAACTACGTTGAACAAAATGAACATCTCAAAATTTTGATTGGATGTGTTTGGGGAAATGTTGGGCGCGAGAGGGGGGTTAATTGTTCTTCAATCACTTTCAACTATCAAAAAGGGTTCTATCCCTTTCAATTTCCAATCGAATGAGCCTTTTTTGAAATTTCTACGACAACTTCATCTATAAAAACATCATATGCCGCCAGGGCATAACTTACAGCCCTTGCCCCAAGGCCTGTGGGGGGAGGGGGGCTGTCATCCTCAAAGACCCAATTTCCAGGACTTTCAACTACGTGGAAAACAATGGCCATATCAAAATTTTTATTGTATGTGTTTGGGGAAGGGGGGGGGCGTGAGAGGGGGGTTAGTTGCCCTCCAATCACTTTCAACTATTAAAAAGGGCACAAGCCACTCCAATTTCCAATCGGATGAGCCATTTTTGAAGTTTCTACGACAACTCCTTCGATACGAAGTGCCCTGATCTAAAGAAAAAATAATAATAATAATAATAATACATTGTGCCAACATCGTTCTTTACCTAGGCAGCACGATTGCGCTGCCTATAATTTGGTCTCTGTAGGTAGCAAATTACTTAGTAATATGATACTTTTTAGACTGGGAGATGCTGTAGACAAGATTATAAAGAAAAACAGTGTGGTTTTAGAAAAGGTGGAGGGTGTGTCAAACAAATTTTCATTTTTAGGTTAATAATTGAGAAGTGCCTGAGTTATCAAACACATTTGGTCCTCAGTTTTATAGATTACGAGCAAGCGTTCGATTCTGTTGATAAAAGAGCTTTAGCGAAGGTCTAATTCTTGTGTGGTACACCAGACAAATACGTGATTAGTACTATGTACGAGAATAACACTGTTGCGGTTAAGGTAGGAAATGAGGTTAGCAGCTGGTTTCGTATTAAATCAGGAGTTAAGCAAGGTTGTGTTCTATCCCCCTTTATATGGATCATTTTGATGGATTTTGTCTTAAGGAATAAAGCAAAGTCAGTGGGAGACGTCGGAATTCAATGGGGAGAAAAAAAACTCTCCTGGACTTAGATTATGCTGATGATTTAAGCATCCTAGATGAAAGTGTGAGCAAAATGAATGAAGTTTTAGAGGTTTTGCGAATTCAAGGTGCTAGAATAGGTTTGAAAATAAATGTGAAGAAGACTAAGTCACTAAGGCTAGGAATAAGTAAAGATGAAAAGGTGACGCTGGGTAAGAAAAATATTGATCAGGTGGACAGCTTCACTTACCTTGGTAGTATTATTAGTAAAGACGGTGGGAGCAGTGAAGATGCTAAAAGTAGAATATCAAGGGCTCAGGGTGTTATTCTCACAGTTAAAAAAAGCTTGGAAGAACAGGAAGATAAGTCTACAAACCAACTTTAGAATATTGGAAGCTACAGTGAAAACAGTTGTCAAGTATGGCTCTGAAGTATGAGCGTTCCGATAAGCGGATGAATATTTGCTAGATTTTTTCCAGAGAAATTGTCTACGGGTTGTTCTGGATACCCGGCTTACTGGACGTATTTCAAACAGTAGGCTGTATAAAAAGTTTGGTTCAGTCCCGCTTTCTAGGGCCATAATGAGAGAAAGGTTGAGATGGCTAGGGCACGTTCTGCGGATGAAGGATGACAGATTGCCAAAGATTGTACTTTTCGGCCAACCATCTAGGGCTAAACGGAAGGCAGGTCGTCTGCGGTTGGGGTAGAAAGATGTCATAAAGAAAGATTTAAGGGAAATGAGAATTTCTTGGGAGGGTGTAAAGGGGATGGCTATGAATAGACTGGGATGGAGGAGGAGCCTCTCTATCTGTGTTGGCCTCAGGTGGCTTCGAGGTGCGGTGAGTTGTTAGTAGTAGTTTGATGAGTGAAAGCCTTTTTGAGTGGAAGAAATATAGTTGGCAATCGGAAATGTTTTATTTACCTATTGTCTTTCAAAATATTTGGACTTTTTTGTCTTAAGGCATTTTGGCAAAAGAAAAAAAGTCAAAATTTTAGCGTAAAGAGCAGAGAGCAGGCTACGCCCCCTTTTCTCACTAACTAGAAAATATTTGTTCTTTTTAAGTGTTGATATTGTTCCTTACTTTCATTTAAAACAGTCTACTTTTTTTAAAATAAATCCTTTTTGTGTTTAGCGTCATATTTGGAGTTATGCACTTTTCTATATCAGTGCTTTGAGAAAGGGGGCTAATTTAAATATATTTGCTTTTAAAATGAAATAAAGTTTTTTTTTTTCTAAATAAGAGGGCTATTCCTACAACCTCTGCTATTTATGCCCAAGACCAAATTTTCCCACAATCTTTTTGTGATTTTGTGTCTGAGTCTGTGAGTTTGTAGGTGTTTTTCCTCTCTCTCTGGGCCTGTGTGTCTGAGTGGATGTTTGCGTGTCTCTATGTCTGTCTATGTGTGATTTTGTGTCGGACTCTGTACTTTTGTAAGTATTTTTGTCTCTCTCTCTCTGTGTCTGTGTGTCTGAGCGGATGTTCGCTTGCCTCTATGTCTATTTTTGTGTGATTTTGGGTCTAACTCTGCGTGTTTGTTGGTATTTTTGCCTCTCTCTCTCTGTGCCTGTTTGTCTGAGTGGATATTTGCTTGTCTCCATGTCTTTCTTTGTGTGATTTTGTATCTGACTCTGTGTATTTGTAGGCATTTTTGCTTCTCTCTCTCTATGCCTGTGTGTCTGAGCGGATTTTTGCTTGTCTCTATGTCTGTCTTTGTGTTTTTGTAGGTATTTTTGCCTCTCTTTGTATGCCTGTGTGTCTGGGCGGATCTTTACTTGTCTCTATGTCTGTCTATGTGTGATTTTGTGCATGACTTTGTGTGTTTGTAGGTATTTTTGCCTCTCTCGCTCAATGCCTGTGTTTCTGAGCGGATGTTTGCGGTGTTTGTAGGTATTTTTGCCTGTCTTTCTGTGCATGTTTGTCTGGGCGGATCTTTACTTGTCTCTATGTCTGTCTATGTGTGATTTTGTGCATGACTTTGTGTGTTTGTAGGTATTTTTGCCTCTCTGTCTCTGTGCCTGTGTGTCAGAGCGGATGTTTGCTTGTCTCTATATCTGTCTTTGTGTCATTTTGTGTCTGACTGTGTGCGTTCTTAAGAATTTTTATCTCTCTCTCTCTATGGCTGGGTTTCTGAGCGGAGGTTTGCTTGTCTCTATGTCTGTCTTTGTGTGATTTTGTGTCGGACTCAGTGCGTTTTTAGATATTTTTGCCAGTCTCTCTCTTGCCTGTGTGTCTGGGCGGATGTTTTCAGTGTTTGTAGGTATTTTCGCCTCTCTCTCTGTGCCTGTGTGTCTGAGCGGATGTTTTACTTGTCTCTATGTCTGTCTATGTGTGATTTTGTGTCTGACTCTGTGTGTTTTTAGATATTTTTGCCTCCCTCTCTCTTGCCTGTGTGTCTGAGCGGATGTTTTTGGTGTTTGTAGGTATTTTTGCCTCTCTTCTCTTCTCTCTCTCTCTCTCTCTCTCTCCTCTCTCTCTCTCTCTCTCTCCTCTCTCTCTCTCTCTCTCCCTCTCTCTCTGTGCCTGTGTGTCTGAGCAGATGTTTGCTTGTCTCTATGTCTGTCTACCTCGAAAAAGTTTTCGACTACAAGACAGTGAATTTCAATGATCGGTGGTTTGTTAAAAATAGATTGATCTTCCACGCTGAGAGCCAGAACTACAAGATAGACGCAAACGACCACCAAAAAGTCATAAGTTAAGATCTTAGCTACATGGGGTATTTTTAAGAAACTAAAGATTTCTAACCGGAATAAAGATGGTCCCCTGACATTACTTTCAAATAATCAGAGCCTTTTCACAATGAAAAACATATAAAAATTAATTGAAATAAGCTCTACGAAACGCGGGGTTGGTCCCATCAAAAAGATAACGGAACTATAAGGCATTAGAAAGTAGAATTTCCATCGCATCACAAATTCGACACACTGCATAAACTTCACTGCTGTTATCTGTTTTCATATAAATGAATTCCAAAGATTTATTACAGATGGCGGTATGTCTGCCAACCGCGCTATCAATTGATGCTTGCAGAAGTTCATATGTTGTTGGATTTTGCAAACTATAATACCACAGTGACGCATAATCAAGCTGCTTGAAATTGATAAGGTATGTATTTGGTAGAAAGGACAGAAGACTTCGTTACTCAGCAAATGATTTAAAAAAATTCTATTCTTCGATTAACAGTTCGTCTTCGATTTCTTTCAAGAAACGTGATTCTGAAATGAGAAGACTTCCAGTATTTATGCCACTGTAGAAAGCAAGAAAACTATGTCCCAAAAATAAATCTAATGTATGTGTAAGAATCTAAAGGTGAGACAATTATTTTTTATATAGTCTCAACAACCAATAGCCTAATTTACAGGTTCTTGATATAAGTCAACCAAGTCCTTTTTCACAACTTTTAAAGCACTAATATCTTAGCCAGGCTCAAAAAATCTATTAATATGTGAAGAAATGGGCACAATTTTTTAAAGTGCCACTATTTCTTGTAATCTATACGTTTGGTTGCACACTAAAAAGGGTACATAATTTAAATCACTAGTCTTTAACTTTAAAAATGAAACTTTCTACCATTTTATTTACTCTGTCTATATAATTTTTTTGCTGTCCTTGTTTAGCAGCATATTCCCCCCCCCCTCTCCTCTGTAAGCTTAACTATTGGTGTGCCCCTGATTGTTTTTTGTCTTATTAATATACATTAATATACAATTATCATACAATTACAATATATAATATTACGACTTATTAATATACATTTTTTATTGAGTTGTTAATATACAATTAATACACAAATTTAATATACAATTAATATACATGGTTATTGCTATACAATTTTACGACTGCTACTTCAAACAAAAACTATGTAAGTTTGGATTTGCTAGATGAAAATAATGTAAAAGCTTAGTAACAGAGAGTGTGTTCCAGAAACCAATTTTGATAATTAATTATTTGTTACTACCTTGATCTTAAAATGGATCAAAACTATAAATTCAACAACTTTTATGTTCAACAAAAGCTGATTCTTGACTTATAATAGAAAGAATCAACCAAGTTATTTTATTTTCTGGAAATTTGGAAATAATCAATTATTACCAAAGATAATTGCATTTTGAAACACATCAAGATACATTGCAGACTTCTTATTGCAACTTTTCCATTTGCAACTTCTTATCTCTGAAAAATAATTTCAGGCGAAAATAATTTCAATGATTTAAAGAACATGAAAATTGGAACTTGGAATGTTACGACATTAAAAAATGACTATCGTATCGACATTTTGACTGACGAATTCAGACGATTCGAACTGGATTTATTAGGAATTTCAGAAACTCATATCCCAGGGGTAGGAAGCATGAAATTAGGTGATATAGAATTTGTTTACTCAGGCAGGAAGGATGGGGTACATAGACAGGGAGTAGGGCTCATGATGAATAAGGAAGCTGCTAAGTCTTGTTTAGGCTGGGAAGGTATTAATAATAGAATACTAATTGCTCATTTTATGACTAGAAAGTTCAGGGTATCAGTTATAGTAGTATACGCCCCTGTAGAACCGACTGACGGAGATACTAGTGACTCAGATGAATTTTACTTACAGTTACAGGAGCAAATAGACAGGGTCCCAGGTAGAAATATGATGTTATTACTGGGAGATTTTAACGCCCAGGTTGGTAGAAATAGGGATAGATGGTATCCCAGCCTAGGTAAATTTGGTGTAGGAAAAGAAAACAGTAATGGATACAGACTTTTACAATTTTGTAGGTATAACAATCTAGTTATAACCAATACGGTGTTTGGTCATAAAATGGCTCATAAGTTAACATGGTATTCACGTGATGGTAAGACAGCAAACCTTATTGATTATGTTATAGTAAACCGAAGACTGGCAGGATCAATACAAGATACTAGGGTATATAGGAGTGCTTTTATTGATGTTAAAAGTAAAGATCACCATCTAGTAGTGTCAAGGGTTAATTTAAAGCTGAAATATCGGAAGGGTAACTACCTCCCGGGAAGTTATGATGTTGGTAGACTCCAGGATGAGAATTTGAGAGAAACTTTCCAGGAACAGTTGAATACTAAACTTGAGAGTTTAAAATTTGATAATGTGGAAGATGGTTGGAATAATTTTAGAAAAATAATTTGTGAAGTTGCTGAAGGTATATTAGAGAAGAAAGCTAGAACTGCAGCTAAGAATATTAGTGAAAAAGCTTTATGTTTAATAGAAAGGAGAAAGGACTTGTACAAGAATTATCTGAGTGATAGATCGTATGAAAACAAAAGAAATGTAAAGAAAGTGGAGAAAGCATTAAAATATGAACTAAGGATGTGTGAAGTGGAGGCTATGGATAAAATTGCCGAGGATCTGGAAGATGCAGCTAACCGGCATAATAGTAAAATATTGCACTGGCACGTTAACAAATTGAGAGGAAGTAGTCAATCCGGACTTGGACTAGTTAAAGATAGGAATGGGGTCACAATTAGCGATAAGGAAAAAACTAAAGAGAGATGGGCCGAACATTTTGAGAACTTGCTTAACCGAGATAGAGTTGCAGGAAAAAATATAGAGGAAAATGAAAAAGTTTGTGATACCTTGGATGTGAAGGAAGATTTGTTTTGTGAGGAGGAATTAGCAACAGTACTAAAAGGATTAAAGAATAATAAGGCTCCAGGTGCTCATAGGGTGGTAAATGAGTTTCTTAAATATGGTGGCTCTGAGGTTAGAAATAAGTGACTGAAGATTATGAATATGATTTTTGAAAAAGGGGAAGTACCTAACGATTTTAGGAAAACCTTAATTAAGCCACTTTATAAGAAAGGTGATAAAAGTGAGTGTGGTAATTATCGAGGCATTGGTCTGGTCTCTGTAGGTAGTAAATTACTTAGTAGTTTGATACTTTTTAGACTGAGAGATGCCGTAGACAAAGTTTTAAGAGAAGAGCAGTGCGGTTTTAGAAAAGGTAGAGGATGTGTCGACCAAATTTTCACTCTTAGGCTAATAATTGAGAAGTGCCTGAGTTTTCAAACACCTTTGGTCCTCAGTTTTATAGATTATGAGCAAGCGTTCGATTCTGTTGATAGAAGAGCTTTAGTAAAGGTTTTATCCTTGTATGGTATACCAGACAAATACATTAAAGTGATTAGTGCTATGTATGAGAATAACACTGCTGCGGTTAAGGTAGGAAATGAGGTTAGCAGCTGGTTTTGTATTAAATAAGGAGTTAAGCAGGGTTGTGTTCAATCCCCCTTTGTATGGATTATTTTGATGGACTTTGTTTTAAGGAGCACAGGAAAGGCAATGAGAGACCACGGAATCAAATGGGGAGGAAAAATCTCCTGGACTTGGATTATGCTGATGATTTAAGCATCCTAGCTGAAAGTGTGAGCAAAATGAATGAAGTTTTAGAGGTTTTGCGAGTTCAGGGTGCTAGAATTGGTTTGAAAATTAATGTTAGGAAGACTAAGTCACTAAGGCTAGGAATAAGTGAAGATGAAAAGGTGATGTTGGGTAATGAAAAGATTGATCAGGTGGGCAGCTTCACTTACCTTGGTAGTATTATTAGTCAAGATGGTGGGAGCAGTGAAGATGTCAAATATAGAATAGCCAAGGCTCAGGGTGTTTTTTCACAGTTAAAAAAAGTCTGGAAGAATAGGAAGATAAGTCTGCAAACCAAGATTAGAATATTAGAAGCTACAGTGATGACAGTGGTCAAATATGGCTCTGAAGCATGGACGCTCCGAAAAGCGGACGAAGATTTGCTAGATGTTTTCCAGAGAAATTGCTTAAGGATTGTTCTGGGTACCCGGCTGACTGACCGTATTTCAAACAATAGGCTATACGAAAAATGTGGTTCAATACCGCTCTCTAGGGCTATAATGAAAGAAAGGTTGAGGTGGCTAGGGCACGTTGTGCGGATGAAGGATGACAGATTACCGAAGATTGTTCTTTTCGGCCAACCATCTAGGGCAAAACGGAAAGCAGGTCGTCCCCGTCTGGGGTGGGAGGACGTCATAAAGAAAGATTTAAAGGAAATGGGAACTTCGTGGGCGGGTGTAAAAAGGGAGGCTTTGAATAGATTGGGGTGGAGGAGGAGCTTGCGTAGCTGTGTTGGCCTCAGGCGGCTTGGTGCTGCGGTGAGTTGTTAGTAGTAGTAGTATCTGAAAAATGCTTCTATGGTGGCATTAAAAATACAAACTAAAATTCTTTGTCACCCTAAAAAATAATTTATTTTGTTGTGTTTCAAATATGAATCCACAAAAAGAAAAACCTTTGAATGTGAAAAGAAATTTGAACATATCATCACTTATTAACTAATATACGCTTATTCATTAATCTAAGTTTTACGTTTATATTTGCATGTATTTGTTAGAAAATTTGAATGAAACCTTATTCTAGCCTATTATTAATGTATTCAGTATGTAGCAAACGATTATACAGTTAAATAATAATCATTATATATCTTCATAATATATTATTATCACTATTATAATAAGTCATTATTGTACAGAGGTTCATTATAATCCAAGCGCTTTTAGTCAGTAAGCATCGAAAGGCCTTGAAAATTTAGCATCGGCCTCACTGTTAGAGGGAAAGCTTCTTCTAAATGACAGGTGTCTAAGGTGTGACTGCGCTGAGATACTAATAGTAGCCTACACTTACTTAATAGCCTAAACTTACTTAAAGTACTTGGACAGAATGAAGTTAGAAAACAATTCTTACTTCATAATATGGAGAATAATTGTAGCTAACACATTTTGCATGCAGACCCACTATACTTTGCGCTATACTTGGTCAGTGTCGTTACTAGCCAAAATGTTGGGTGGGGGGGGGGGGGGAGCAAGAGATTTTACCGACTGGCTGGTCATTTTTACCGACTTTTTTTTGTCAATAATTAGCATAATGTCCGTTTCTAATACAATACATATAATCACTGCATGAGTCGGTAAAACTGCTGCGTTTACCGACCAAGTTCGAAATTTCTGTAGATGACATGTCAGTATTTTCGTGGTCTTTATTAGACTTTATTGAACCAAACAAAGAATTTTAATGGCGTCGGGAAAATCGTGGCGCAAAGCACCACAATTTTGCCAAGTTATTATTTTTTTACCGAGTGACCAAAAACATTGGGGGAGGGCGCCCCCCATACGTGACGGCCCTGCACTTAGTTCAAGGTTTTCTTAGTTCAAGGCTTGTGACGTTGTCAAAAATTATCAATCAAAAATTAATGTAAAGTGGAGAAAATGCTCTTATCACATTCTTTTAAGCACGTATGAAATATTTTACAGCCACGTTTCCTAACAGTATCCACAATCTCCTCCACAGAGCTAACTCAGCTTGCAAGCTTCTGCTATAGGTGTCTCCATCAAGATACCAAAAATTAGCCAGAGTATCTGATATATCCTTTGTTTTTTCTTTTTCAATTGAAATACAGTGCTGAGGAAGTAGGGATTATAGTGAGTCCAGCAACTTTCTTTGACTAAGGATTCGCTGATGCAGCTGCTCCAGAGAGTAGTTGATAAATGGGATATACACAGAAAGTTGGTAATGCGTTTCAGGATTCTTTTACACGGATGTGTAATTATCCCTATAAGTTTGTTTAGGAGCTCATCAGGACATTCTAATGCTGATTTTACCATCTTGACCCAGTTCAGTCCCTTCAGTAAAAAGAGGATGAAACGTCGCTTCAATCTTCTCTCTCTCATGTCTCTAACTATACTCTTCAGATCGTCAGTGTGTTTGAGAAAATATACGATATCTATAGTTTCTGATTGCAAAGATGTCAATAAATTGTGTAACAGACTAAAAACTTTACTGACAGTAATCATAGCTGCAACAAAACTGTATCTTTCACTAACAGACAGCAAAGAATAAGCTTTGCTTGAAGATTCAGAAGCTGAATCGGAATTTTCTTGAATCTCCCTCTTGGCCTTATACATATTTATATAAAACATAAGTTTTTTCAACTTGAAGTAAGGAGCAACATTAAAACTTAAAACGAACAAAAATTATTATGTATATGAGGGAGTTGCCCCCTCCTAAGTACCTCATTCTTTACGCTAAAATTTGACTTTTTGTTCCAATTATTTAAGAATGACTCCTGATGCACAAGGATCGTTTAATTAGAATAATAAGCTTTTTAAAAATTCAAAAGTCACGTTAGCGTAAAGAGCGAGGTACTGAGGAGGGGGTAACCCCCTCATATACATAATAAATTTTGTTAATTTTAAGTTTTAATGTTGCTCCTTACTTTTAGTTGAAAAAACTTGTTTTTAAAAATTTAATTTCTAACACTTTTTTAATTAATGGTGGGAAATCCAGCTCCCCTCCCATGGAAAATTCCCTTCCCTCACGAAGAATCCTCCATGGAAAGATCCTCCCACGTAAGCAACCCCACCAGAAAATCCTCCTTTTTGTGTTTAGTGTATTTTTTTATGTTTTTTTTTTTAAATTAAAACCCATATTGAACTTGAACTTGAACTCCCCTGAAAATATCTTTATACTTCCTAATAGCCAGTACTATACGTAAGCAACGGACAAAGTTCATAAATTGCAGCCCTTCCCTGGGGGCTGTGGGGGGTTCAAGTCATCCTCAAAGACCTAGTTATTAGATTTTTCGACCATGCTGAACAAAATAACTATCTCAAAATTTTGATCGGACAGTTTTGGTTAAAAAGAGGAGTGGGAGTCAGTGGCAGATCCAGGTGGGGGGGGGGAACAATGGGGGAGTGTCCCCCCTAACATAGTCTAAAGTAGTGTAATATACTTATTAGCGCAAATTTGCGTTAATAAAACTTGCTCCTAACGCAAGTTTATTGGATCAACCACAGTCCCCGGGGGAAGGGCTGCGAGTTGTGAACTTTGCCCATTGTTTACATATAGCATTTGTTATTGGGAAGTGTACAGCAATTTTTTTTTGGGCGGGGGGTGCGCTTGGGGTAGATTTCTAAGGGGAGAATCTTCCTTTGGGAGGGAAATTTCTGATGAGTAAATATTCTAGGGGAAATATTACACTGGGGGTTTTGACAGAATTACTATACGAAAATCTTTTTGATTGTCTTACATTTTCTTTGCCATTTCTTTAATGGAGATATTCCAGGGGAATTATCCAGGGGATTTTTTCCGCACGTTTTGTTATCTGGGAAATAATTTCCATGGAAGGGGGTAGTTCCGGAGTGACCAAGAAACCGATTATAGATTAAAGTCTTATTGCAATGAAAAAATTGCTATGGAGAATTGTTCGTGGTGAATCATCCACAAGCAATTTTACAGAAAAGGGGGATTTTCAGCGAGGAAGGAACTGTCTGGAGAGAATTTGACGGGGGGAGGTGCACTTCACGTTGGATTAAATTTAAACGGAGGAGTTCCGTGAGGGAGAGGGGTATATTTCATAAAGGGTGAGCCAGATTTACCGGCATTATTTGAAAAACGAACAGAAATTATGCCATATACAAAGGATTGCTCCCTCCTCAATACCTTATTTTTTTACGCTGGCAACGTTGGCAAGAGAATTAGCTGTGTTTTGAAAAATCTTCTCTTTGTTTGTGTGTTTTCCATAGTCAGAGTGAAGGTGGAAAAATGCTGTTACCTCTCAGTGATCGCCATATACGATTTGTAATTACAGGACATTTTTTCTTCCGGAAAAAATAGACCAAATTAGGTATCTAGTGATTATTTAAAAATATTATTCCACGGTTGAATACAGGTATCAAGGTAAATTGCAGTGGCGGAAGAAGAATAAAGATGAAATAATACCGCAGTGTTGCGTACAGAACAGACGGTGCGCTGGCAGTAGCAGGCGGTTGGGCAATTAAAATTAGAAGGTTTTTCCGGGAGATTATTTTGGAGCGCGTGAAAGGGAAGCTGGTGCTTGTTTTTGGGGTTTAGTGTATTATTAAAATTTTGTTGAGGTTTAGTTTGTAAAAAAAAGAAGAAAATGTAAAGGAAAACGATTAAGTTCGATTTATGTGCAATGTCAGAAAATGTATTGAAAGATCTACCGCATTTGAATATCCACCGATTCCTGGTGTCGATTGGCCTGAATGCACAAAACATACATGCGATTGATGGAGATGATCCAAATAGGTTTGATATAGTGGGAGTAACGATGCAAAGTCCTGTACTGGTAGAAGAATGGGTTCAAAGACTAAAGGCAATGGAGTTGAAAATTATTTTCCAAAATGAAAGGTATCCAGTTCTCGTAGATAAAAATGGATAGCGCCCACACGTGATCCATCTCAAACGAATTCCGGGAGAAGCAACCGTCCATGATATAAACACAGCACTGCATGGTTATGGGCTTGTGGTGAATTTTAGAAGGAAAACTTTTCAAGGGGATGGGTTTATACCCTGTTTTTAACGTGAAAGGAACAGCCCTGATGTATTTGGAAGTAGTGATCCCACCGACCGTAAAGATTTTAACAGAGGATAAAATGCAGGTTTTCTACGATGGTCAGCCTAAAATGTGTTACATTTGTCATCAAGAGGACCATTAAGCCCTATTATGCCCAAAGAAAACCCAATAGAGGAAGTAGAAACCCAAGCGAAGTGCTCAAAGATCAGTCCTCGGAAAACGTCAGAAACTCTAATGTCTGGTTTACAAGCCCACAAAAAATTGCAAGCTCTCTAGATGAACAGCTGGCAAGTTTGAGTCCCATGGAAGTTGCGAGCCTGGCACTTGGGGTAACAGGGTCATCAGAAACGGAAAAGACTCGCACAGGAAACATGAAAGCACAGGGTGGAACCCGGAAAAAAGAGCGGGGAGTAGCTATTGTGAAAGAAAAGGAAATGGCAGAGCCTAAGGGAGAAAGTTCGAAAAGAGTTGAAGTAGGGGTGAAAGAGGTAAGGGGCATCACCCCCTGAGTAGTCTGAGAGGAGCTAAGGAGCCAGAGGCAAAATCAACCCAATCCCCAAAGCGAACGTTAAGCAGCCTATCTTTATCGTCAACTACAAATGAAAAAACGAGCGAAAAAAAGACTGAAAGATGTGCGCTGCCAAAGAGGCAGAAGAAACCTGGACAAAAATAAATGAGATTTGCGACGCTGAACGTTAACGGGATAAAACAGGAAAAACGACAGAGTTTAGTTTTAGATTTTATTGTAAAGCAAAGAATTGATATATTGTGTCTCCAAGAATCAGATACAATAAAGATAAGAAATACTGAAAGAAGGGATTCCATTACATTGCTGGAGGACTCCGACCTGACACAGTATACATAGTGAACGAAAGATTTAAGGATATTAGAGGAACAGTGCGTTTTCAAGAGGATGGTGAAGTGAGCAGCATTTGGTGGAAAGGAGTCGTTTTTGTAAATGTGCATTTGCCTTCAGGCACAAATAAAGCAAGAGAAAGACAGTTGGTAATACAAAATACTTTTCCACTACATTTAAGAACTGGCCCGCTATTGCTATTGGGCGACTTTAACTATGTTTTAGAAGAAAAACACATTTTGAGTTCGAGACGGAAAAATATTAAAAGGAAGATTAGCACCGAATTAAAAGAAGGGGTTGGAACATGGAAACTGGTAGATGTGTGGCAAGAAATGGGATTGGAGAGGGGTTTCACGAGAATAGAAAAAAGGGGCAGCACGAGGATCGACAGGGTGTATTGTTGGAAAGATGGAATGGAAAAAAAAGAATATAGAAAATATCGCCGTGCCTTTCTCCCACCAATGTGCACTACTGGTAGATATAAAGCTGGAGGATATGGAATATATTTCTTTACCCATGAAGCGACCTTTCTGGCGAATGGATATTAGTGCCCTCCAGGGAAATGATAAAGAAGAAATAAAAAAAGAAATAAGAAGGCTTCTGGCCAGTTACCAAGAATCGAGTCACCTAGTACAATTTTGGTTGAATTTTAAAAGAAAATAGGAGTCTTCCTGAGCGATAAAGAAAAAGAGTCGGAACGCCAAAGAAACGCGAATAAAAGGTACTTGTACAGAGTGTTAAACGACTTAAAGAAAGTAGTAGAAGAAGGAGAGTCCGTATGGCTCGAATATGAGCAAATAAAGAGAGCAATAGAAGAACTCAAGTACGAAGAGTATGAGAGATGGAAAACTCGGAATCGGAATGGTAGAAATGTTTGCATCGGACCAGGTAAACCTAGCTTCCGTAGTTAAAGCAAGAAGAAGAAGAGAATAAAATAGCCTGAGGAAAGTAAAAAGGGAAGATGGAAAAGTAGTAGAAGAGCAAAAAGAAGTGGGGAAGCAGTGACAGAGTGGTTCAAGGGGTTGTTTAAAAGAAAGGAGACGCAAGGTGAAGAGGACCGAAATTAGTTTAATGAATACCAAACGAGCCGTATGGTAAGCGAGGAGGAAAACAAAAATTTAAGGAGCCCTGTCTCGAAAGAAGAAATTGAAGTAGTTTTAAGGAAAGCTAAAAAGAAAAAGTCACCCGGTATAGACGGTTCGAGCTACGAATTTTATTTGGAACTATGGGAAGAAATGGGGGATTTTTACGAAAAAGTCGTTAACGCCTTTATCACTGAGGGGTACCCAGAAGAGGGGGTAGTAATATCCCTTGTACACAAAAAGGGGGAACGATCTGATCTACGCAATTGGAGACCCATCTCCTTGCTTTGCTGCGACTACAAGATTGCATCCCTAGTGCTAACAAAAGGACTAGGAAAAATAGTGCCACATATACTAGGAAGCTACCAGTTCGGGGGGGATAAAAGGAAGAAAAGCACAACATATTTTGAGCGTTCTAAGAGATGTATTATATAGGAGAGATGAGATGACCCGAAAGAAAAATTACTTATTTTTTAAGTGGGGATGTTGAGAAAGCATATGATTCGGTTGACAGGGAAACTTTGTGGTCTTTGATGATTTTAAAGTATAGTTTTCATGAGGATTTTGTTCGTATGTTTAAAAGCCTTTATTAAAAACCAGTAGCTGTCATAAATGTAAATGGTTCGCTTACAAGGAGGATTGATTTTGAGATATCGTTGAGACAGGGCGACCCGGCTTCACCATACCTCTTTGAAATATGCATTGATCCCTCGCTCAAGTATGTAGAAGACCGTATAATCGTTTTACCTCTCCGTAATGAGATATGCTTAAAGGCCCTGGGGTCTATAGATGATGGAAATTTTACCCGATCAAGCATCAAAGATGTAAAGGCAGTTCTACAATGGCTTCATTGGTATGAGAGGAATTTTAGGTTAAAAATCCACAAGGGAAAAAGCAATCTTTTACCAATACTGGAATCAGAAAATACGGAAGAAATTACACAGGAACTTTGGATAACAAAACTAGAAAAGGCGAAAATACTTGGAGTGACATGGACCCGCGAGATGAAGTTGTACAAATCATGGGAAGATAAAATACAGATAATTTAAGGAATGCTGGGGACGGCAAATGATATTGAAGAGTTTTCTTTGTTTTTTTCAGAGCGAAATATGTAAACACATATTGTCTACCACTACTGTTCTATTACGCGCCAGCTTTTGAGCTAGATGAAGGGAGAGAATAGAAAAGGTTATTTTGAGGTTTGTGTGGAGAGGAAAAATTGAAAAGTTTAGCATGAAAATGCTGTTTGTACCAAAAGTAAAAGGAGGAATAGGAGTGGTAAATTATAGGAATGTATGCCAATCACGTTTTTGGAGGAATGCTATTGAGATGCTCCAAAGGGACGATGAAATTGGATGTTTGGAGAGAATGGCTACTACCGGTCTTGAACGAAGTAGTGGAGAAATAATTTTTGACACTAGTGGAAGAGGTCCCAGATCAGTTAAAGGAAACAGCGGAAACTTTAAGAGAATTGAGATCAAAAGGAGTGTTTCAGGACAGATTGAGTCCGACAGAAAGAAAAAGGGTCATAGATGATTACATATGGACCCGAGAGGACGATTTTTCATACCATGTTAAAGAAAAAGAACCTTTCATGAGTTTTGATGCGGCTTTCAAAAATCTAAATGAAGTACCGTGTGACACTAGAGAAAGAAAGGTGATGTTTATGCTGATACACACCATATTACCTTACCGGGATAGAATAAGCTATTTCAAGAAGAGTGAAATAAAGGAGTGCAACCTGTGCCATGAAATGGTGGTTGATGGTTTACAGCATGAATTTATAGAATGTATTTTTAACAAAGAAGTCTTTATTTTTATTTTTGATGTTGTTAGAGGTGAGAATATAGAGATGGTGAGTTTAAATAGTAAGAAAAAAAAATTGAAGTTAGATTTTGAAAGAAAAGGTGATGAAAAGAGGCAGAAAGAATGTTATTAATAGTGATATGGGTATGTACCCATATTTGGAAGATGAGGAAAAAGAAAAAAAGAGTTGAGTTAGAAAGATTTAAAGGAGTAGTTAGGGGGAAAGTAGAGCTTTTGAGAAAGAATAAAAAATGGAAAGAAATAATTGATGAGGTGTGGATAGAGGGTTTGGTAAATAGTTAATTTTTAAAAAATTTTTAAATGTTAAAGGTTTTTTATTTTTTAATAGTTTGGATTTTTTTTTTTAAGGCAATCAAGTAAAGTATGAATTTTATTTGGAAGTTTAAAGTTTAAGGGTAAATTGTTAGAAATTTTGAACCCTTCTTCCTAAATAAGTATTGTGTTCTTTAAGTATATGTTTATTGTTTGTTGAGGTTTTTGTAGGGGAAGAATGGTTCAAAATGTATATATTTTTTATTTTATTTATTTAATAATTTCTTATTATTATTTTATTTATTATTATTATTATTTTTTTTATGATGGAAGCTTGAAGGGAAAAAAAAAGTTTGGAAAGTAATTGAAACCACCGCCAAAAGATTCTCCTAAGGAGGGGGGACATCCTATAAGCGGAATGTGTGTTTTGAAATGTGATGTTTTTATTTGTGTAGTAGCATGCCCCGGAAAGTAACCTGGTGTATTTGATTGCCTTGATTAATATTTAGTAGGTAAAAATGGAAATACATTTTTTTTTTAAGGTGGTTTTAGTCGAAAACCTAAAAGATTTGTGGGGGTTGTATTGGTTGGTTTTTGGGGTATATGATATTGTTATTGAAATGGAAAAATGTAGTATAGTAAAATTAAAAGGTGTAAATTGGTTTTGTAACTTGTTTTGAAAAAGGGAGTTTTATAGTTAGGATGATGAAAATTTTGTATTGAAATAATTTAGTTTTTTAAATTTCAGAGGTATAAAGGAGGAGAAAATAGAAGAAGAGAAGTTTTTGGTGATAGTACTTGGTCGAAAATCCGATTTTGTTGAATTTATTTATGAATAAAATTTTTAAATTAAAAAAAAACCTTATTCTTTATGCTAAACTTTGACTGTTTACTAAAATTGAAACACAGGGGCTGTTTAATTAGAATAGGAAGCTTTTTAAATGTGCAAACAGCTTTAGCATAAATAGCAAGGTATTGAGGAGGGGCGACCATTCATATCCGGAATAAATCAGCCAAAACTAATATGCAAATTGTGTTTTAAACTTTCATGCACGGTTAGCCAAAATTGAACCTGCATTAGTCGAAAAACGTTCCAAAATTAAATAAAAAACAAGTTTTTTTTAACTGAAAGTAAGGAGCGACATTAAAGCTTAAAACTAACAGCAATTATTCCGTATATGAAAGGGGCTGTCCCATCGCTCTTTACGCCAAAGTTTGACTGTTTTTTACCACTCTACTTTAAAAAAAAATAAAAATAAAGAGCGAGGCGTTCAGGAGGGGACAGCCCCTTTCATATACGGAATAATTGCTGTTCGTTTTAAATTTTGATATCACTCCTTACTTTCAGTTAAAAAAACTTGTTTTTTTTAAATTTAACTTCTTAAAGACGATACTTTAGTCAACATATGAAGAACCGTGTATGTTGGAATTGTATCTGTCTGGTTTATATGCAAAGTAACACAAGAGACGAAAATTAACGAACAAGAGAGTAATGAAGAATTATGGTATACAAAGTAATATTTGGCAGGGATAGCCTAGTCACTAGAGATAAATAACTAGGGATGGCACCGTGATTGGGTGATTTTCGGGAATTCGGGGAATCAAATTTTTTTCGGGGTGACACATAGATTTTCTGGGAAATCTCCGAACATGCGGGGATAGTGCAAGCCCTGCTTGAGTTCTAATCAGGAAAATTGAAATACTTAACCACACGAAAAAAGAAAAGCTCCAACTTTGCGGTTGACGCAATAAAGAATTGCCGCAAAATTAATTCAGAGTCAACCAAACGCCGCCATCTCTGCTGGCGGTGGCATGCGTGCGGCTCGCCGGTGGGTTTGCTACACTTGGCGGCGGTCAACCGGGCCTCTCGTTGGCGGCGTTCGGCGCCGGCGTGGAGCCGGGGTCTAGATAGAATGTAGTTTCTCACCATGGATGTTCAAGAATCATTTCAGATTGTTGGAAGGGCTACAAGACAACTGTGCTGGAACCAGCAAGTTTCACTTATTTGAAATTACTTATTTGAAAAATTTAGCTATAAATACAGACACTGGAGCCCAATTTAT
This sequence comes from Artemia sinica, assembly GCA_027921565.1. NCBI lineage: Eukaryota > Metazoa > Arthropoda > Branchiopoda > Anostraca > Artemiidae > Artemia > Artemia sinica. Next base: position 21,135,133 of record CM051265.1, on the reverse strand, counting down.
AACAATTTCACTTTAAATAACTCGGTCAATATTTTCGCCCAGTCTAACTTCAGAGAACCTATTTGCATATCTAATTAAAACCGAAACTGTAGACCAGCTACAACTAATGCAAAGCAAAGGATTCTTGCTCAATCATCTTAGTAAATTCTTTTTCATTGATTCCTGGCGACACAGCATACCAGTAAGATAGAAAAAAAAAATCTTGAACACCGAACACCACTGCCTGGAACGCAGACGTAGTGAAATCACGAAATCCTATGATAAAATCACCAACGGTGGCAACCCTAGTCATGTTTAGCCAAAACACTTTTAGATGAATGACATTATTGCTAGCTGAAACCTGAAATCAGAGTTACAATTTTTCAAGGCACGTCAGCTTTTCAAAAATTTCATTAAAAAAATACAATTGCAAAGAACATTTAATTTTGAATCAGATTTTGTCACCCGGAATGACGAGGTACGTACTTATAATGACTTGTTTATTTTTCTTTTATTTTTAACAGCACCCCAAATTGTAGATTCTTTAAAGTAAAAACTTGGATCAATTAGTTTATTCTGCAAGTATAAGTGCTTTCATGCTGTACATCTTTTAAAATGTTTTGAGGGGCTAGTAACTTCAGTTTTAATTTACACGTGGAATCAAGGAAGAAGAAAGTTTTCAGAAACAATCAAACAGTTCGTGGTAACGACCTGTAAGTAACCAGCGATGTGGCTCAATAGTAACCGCGAAAGTCTAAAAAACGGAATTTTGACATCAATAAATATATCGAAAGAATTTGCTTATTATGCTGATTCCAAATATATAAGATTCATTAAGTTTAGTGTTACTTATCAAAATCTACGAGCCTGAGAAAAATTTCCTTATTTTTGAAACAAGGGGGAAACACCCCCTAAAATTAAACAAATCTTAATGAAATTTACACCATCACATATAGCGTATCCGAAAATCCTACTGTAGAAGATTTAAGCTCCCATCGAGAAAAATGTGGAATTTTTTATTTTTCGCCAGAATAAGATGACGAATGCGTGTTTATTTCTTTGTTGTTTTTTTCTTTTTTTTCGGCTGTTGTTTTTTTCCAGGAGTGATCGAATCAGACCAACAATCCTAGAATATCGGGAAAGGATTCATTCAAACGGAAATTAAAAGTTCTAGTGCTCTTTTTAAGTGACCAAAAAGATTAGAGGATAAACTAGCCCCCCTCCCATGCCCATTTGCGTCCAAAGTCTTCCGATCAAAATTTGAGATAGTCATTTTGTTCAGCATACGCAGATTATGAATCATCCACTTTAAAACTAATTCTCTTAGTAAAGGATAGTTGGTATTTGGAAATTCAGCCGAAAGAAGATCATCAATTTCGACTGGATTACAGATTCGATCACGAGGACTCATGATCAACAGCAAAGAATCTAAGGATCTAAGAACTATGTATTGGAGGATGACTTTATCCCCCCAGCCCCGGGGGAAGGGGTACAATCTATGAACTTTGCCCATTGTTTACATATAAGCCTAGCATTTGATATTGGGAAGCATACAGATACTTTTTGGGGGGGGGGATTTTCTTTCAGAGGTGTTACATGGGAGAAAAGCCATATCCAGGGGGTTAAGAGGTTTGAACTCCCTGGAATGTTTATTCGACTCGTAAAAACCTAACACAAATGAAAATAAACAAATTTTTTTATGCTTTTTTTGATTTTTTTTGTGACCCCCCCCCCCACCCCCAAAAAAAAAGTTTTTGACCCCCCATCCCCGAAATTTTGTTTCGATACGGCACTGCTTGAGAGGATCTTTCTATGGAGGAATTTTTTGTGGGGCAAGGGATTTTCTATGGAGGAGGGTCTGGATTTCCGGGGTTATTTAAAAATAATAATAAATTACATAAAAGAACAGTAGTACTCCTGTAACAACAGTTTAAACACAACAGTTTAAATATCGTATACGCAATGAAAACCACGCTATACATTGTATTACCCCATAGCGGTGTCTTAAATTAACAGGTCAAAACCAGTTTTTTCGTGACTGGTATCCATTGCAGTATATAAAAGAGTGCGTTTAATACAGGATAACCAAAAAAGTTTTTTTTTCAACTGAAAGTAACGAGCAACATTAAAACTTAAAAAGAAAAGAAGTTATTACGAATATGAGGGGATTGCCCTCCTCGATACCTCACTCTTTACGCTAAAGTTTTGTGACACTTTAAAAAAAGATTAGGTACTGCTCTATTAGCTGTAAGCCACTTGAGAAGTGAAGTTTGGTTAATGCTAATACAATAAAACAAAATATGATGAAAATATAATAGTTTATAAACAAATTTGCACATTAGGGGGTTTGGAGTGGGGGGGGGGGGTGGGTGTAAAGCATAGAATATATGAAATGCGTAACCTAACCTAGGTATAACTCCCTAAAATGCGTAACTCCCTAAAAGACAAAAAACTAAAGTTTAAGTATTGTAAACACAGTGAGAAACCACTGTTTGCAATCCAATTCTCTGTTGAAAGAACCTGTTTGACTAGTTTCTTTTATTATCTATCTCTCGTGGTTTACAGCTAATAGAACAGTACCAAAGATTATTATTTTGAACTTTATAAAGTTTATTAAACGGCCCTTGTGTTTCATGAGACATTCTTAAATAATTGGAACTAAACGTCAAACTTTAGCATAAAGAGCGAGGTATTTAGGAGGGAGCAACCCCCGTCGTATTCGTAATAATTTTTGTTTGTTTTAAGTTTTAATCTTGCTCCTTACTTTCAATTGAAAAATCTTGTTTTTTTTTATTTAATATACATATAAAGGAATTAGGATTTTATGGTAATTCCAAATTACTCCTTGTTTCTGCTTCTATATTTCGATTATATGCGTATTACTTATTACAAGTCTTTTCATGTGCTAGAATTTGTAATATGGTATGATCGAAAAAAAATTACACAAAATTATGCTAATGCAAAATGTACATTTTAACTATTTGTTTTTTATCATTATTTGTGAAGTACGATGTAGAGTTTGATACTATTTTTGCCTTAAATGATTATAAATACTTTGCGAAAACTAAGATTAAAGATGTAGTTATTCCACTTTTATTCTCTTCAACAATTTTTGAAAAGCTGACGCGCCTTGAAAGATAGTTAGTCTGATTTCGGGTTTCAGCTAGCAATAATTATATTCAACTAAATTTGTTGGCTCAACATGACCAGGGTTGCCACCGTTAATGATTTTATCATAAAAATTGGTGATTTCACTACGTCTTAAATGATTATAAATATTTTGCGAAAACTAAGATTTTTACAAATATTTTGCAAATACTAAACAATTTTTGAAAAGCTGACGTGCCTTGAAAGATGGTTACTCTGATTTTGGGTTTCAGCTAGCAATAATTACATTCAACTAAATTTGTTTGGCTCAACATGACCAGGGTTGCCACCGTTAATGATTTTATCATAGAAATTGGTGATTTCACTACGTCTGCGTCCCAGGCAGTGGTGTTTGGTGTTCAAGATTTTTTTTCTATCTGACTGCTATGCTAAATCCTGGCTAGTTTCATTTAGTGTATGTTCTGTATTTGTCGGGTAAACTTCGAAAGGTTAGATTTTCGTTCTTTTTTTTTCTTTTTTGTTTAGCACTAAGGACGACTTGGCGGAGGTCCTTGTCGAAATATTTGCTTGTTCTTCGTCTTCGCGCTTTGCCACTGGCTGACAAAATCCTCGTTTTCTAATCTCTTTTTATTTTTCATTTATTATTTCCTTTCCTCTCTTAGTTTCATATGTTCAAAAATCCTGAAGTACCATAACTGTCTCAGGTTCATAAAAAACAAGCTGTGAACAGGGACGGATCCAGTTTTTTTTTTGCGCGGGGCGCATAATAGGTTGCTCCGATAAACTTGCGAAAAAATACCAGTCATGTTACACCCAAAGATATAGTTTTTAGATTTTTCGACTATGCTGAACAAAATGGCAATCTCAAAATTTCGATCCGGTGACTTTGAGAAAAAATGAGCGCGGGAGGGAGCCTAGTTTCCCTTCAAATTTTTTTTGTCACTTAAAAAGGGCTCTAGGACTTTTGATTTCCGCTTGAATGAGCTCTTTCGCGATATTTTAGGACCACTGGTCGATACAATCACCCCTGGGAAGAAAGAAAACAAACAAACAAATAAAAATACATCCTTGGTCTTTCTTCTGGCAGAAAAAAAAATACAAAATTCCACATTTTTGCATATAGGAACTTTAAATATCTACTATGGGGTTAACTGATACGCTGAATCTGATGGTGTGATTATCATTAAGATTCTATGACTTTAGGGGGTGTTTCCCCCTTTTCGAAAATAAGGCAAATATTATCAGGCTCGTAACTTTTGATGGGTAACACTAAACTTGATGAAGTTTATATATTTGAAATCAGCATAAAAATCCGATGCGATTTGTGTGTGCTCCCTTTTAATTAGATTCCTTGGATCTTATTGAATGCCACCGCGAATCTATTATCTATTATTTCAACTATTACGCAAGAATTCTGACACGCCAGAGCCATTTCGTTTTTTCCAGATTTCTGCCGCGGCTATTTTTGGTCCCGCTGCCGCCGGTCTTCCCTTATCGGCGTGGGGCCGAGGTTTATTTTCTATCACTAGTCAAAGCAAAGTAACCGTTGTCCTCAAGAATTATATTAATAACGAACTTTTCTTTGTCTTTGAGATGGTCAGCTGACACCAAAGCTCCCAATTTAATAATTCACAAATGACCTTCACAATTTTGCTAATAAAGTATTCCATTTTCATCATATTTTATTGTCACCAAACTTCACTTCTCAAATGTGTTTTATATGATAGAAAAGTACCAATTATTTCCTAAAACAGTTTTTCAGACATCTTGGAAACAAATTTAGGCTTGTGTTTTTTACAAATGTTCCAAAACCCCTTTTCCCTTGACTCCCCAGATGTGAGCCCCTTCCCCCTCCCCCCTCTCCAAATAAAATTCTGGAGGTACGTCCCTGACCAAGAGGTGGGTTGTTAAGTGAAGCAATACATTTTTAGAAATGAGTTAAAAGTAGGCTATTTGTGATAGTTTAAATTAGCCTAGTCCTAGGCTAGTTTTTATTATTTTTGGAAACGCTTTTCTAAAAAACAAAAGGTGTCCTCTTTTCCATGTAATTTCTCAAAATAAAATTAAAGAAAGTGACTAGCCTAGAGTGTTTGGACGGGGCACAAAGAAATTCACCTCTTCCAAGCTGAGCAAAGGGACAACTCCAAATCTACCCCATAAGTTTTTGATTTAAAGAAATAGGTTTGCCATACCCTTTGAATTCACCATCATTTTGTGTGCTTACTTCTTATCTGCAGCAGTGTTTCTACTCGGTATGGTGCAGAAAGAAGTAGGCGATGCCAAAAAATAAGTAGATTGGAAGTGTAAACAGTTTCAAATATAAGTAAAAAATTAGTAGTTTATACATAAATTGTTTGAGGAATTTTGATAAGATATTAGACTTTTTGAGGCTCGCATAAGGCTTTTCTCTGATAAACGACTTTAATTGTAAAACCAGCACAAGAATAGAAAGGGATAATATAAGATAAAATAATTACTAGCTAAGCCAAATGTGATCGGACCAAAAAAACACTTCAAACGCTTCCGGCTGTAAAGGCGGAATTCACTTTAAAACACTGCTTCAAATTTCAAATCTAATGGGGATACATTCATCTGCCAAAGCATTCTGAAGCTGTCGCTTTGGCATTAACCCGCTTCAAACGCTTTTTAAGTGAATCGTCAACGACCATGTGGGTGTGGCCGCCTGATCGTTTTAGTCCACACTTCGTTTGAAGAGTGGTGCAAAGGGTGACACTGGCTAGCCGAATGCGGTTTTCTGTTTTGATCGATTTTAAGAGACTGAAGAGTCTTTCCACTACGATATTTGAAAATGGCTAGCAGAAGAAACATTTTACCTCTTTCAAAACATTTTCGAACTTCTTACGCCCAGTGGGTGTTTTTGCACTTGCGACATATTTCCAGAACAAATTTGGGTCAACACTTTTGACAGTCCATGTCAGCTGGGGGGCAAAGTAAAGCCAATTCTTGCCACTCTCTTTTAATGCTTGCTTTGTTCCATGAATGAATTCCAAAAGGATTTGAAAAAAGGTAGCAGGGTTTTAGCTTGTCCTGAAAGAGTGAAAGACGGATTCACAAGCTCAAGAAACTTGTATATTTCACCCTCAAACGGGAATCTTTTCCAAATTTGTGTTATTAGTTCTTTGTAGAGTTCTCTGGCCATACTCTTGACTTTTTCGCTGGGGATTTCTGCGAATTGGGGATCAGACATCAAATCCAAAAGGCGGCTTACAGCGTTCAAATTAAGATACACCTGGTCAAGCTTAAGGTAATTGTCTTCGCTGACCACGTCTACATCCTTGATGTTTTGTGGTTCCGAAGGTACGAAGCAGCAAGGAAACTCATGCAGAATGTCTTCACTTCAGATTTTACTTCTTTTTTCCAACTTGAAAAAATGGGAGCTTCACTCTGGAAAAGCGTATTGAATTCGTTGAATATTCCAAGAGAATATTCTAGAAACTCCATCAGTACCCTCTGATAGGGATTCCTTAGCGTTGATAAAACCTGGTCGTTACCATGTGACAGGTTTTCGACTGCTAATTCCGTCCAGTAAAGTGTCAAGGCGTCCCAATGCTCCAACAAGCCTCTTACAGTTTGTTGAAAAGAGAGCCATCGTGTAGGAGCGAGAGCAACAAACTTTCTTTCGGTTAACCCGGGTGAATATTTGAAATTGTTTGCATGCATGTATTTGCTTGGCATTGTGCCTAAATGGGAAGTTACGTTTCGACAAAGATCCTCAAGTCCTTTAGGTAGCTTTTTGCACGCATATTGAGCACACAAAATGTGAAAGATGCCAAGGAGCACTTCACTATCACGCCCCAAGGACGCTTGGCTGTGACGAGAATTGACAAACTGTGGCAACAGTCCATCATAGACTCAGATGTGCCGGCACGAAAGCCGACCTAGTTCCGTAAGTCAACGCCTTCCTTATCCAGTGCTTCCAAACATTGGCTTAGTTTGTCAAATGCCCCATCTGCAGTATTGTCTGCACAAGAGAATATATCGAGCATATCAAATTTTGCCTCTAAACCACAATCAGCAAAAGGGACGCAAATCGCCAGCTGTTTCTCAGCAGACACGTCCGTGGTTTCATCCACAATTATAGAAAAGAAATACTGTTCCAACATCGCCACTAGGTCTTCCCTGAAGTGTGGCCCAAGTGCCTGACGCACCGCGTTTGTCACTTTCTGTTTGGTCAGAGCAAGCCTTCTCAATAAGTCTGGCCCTGGTAGTGAATTCATTAACTTCGTGAGGTTGTCGCATAGGCTGTAAGGAAAATCACGTTCTGCTAGGAAGCATGCACTTTTACTTTCAATCTCAAACAAACAATCTTCAACTGATTTGTCCTGGAAGTGAGATCTTACAGATAACATAGTTTGTGTTGAGATCCAGGCTTTCTCACTAGCAAGGTGCGCTGACGTTATGGCATGCTTCAGCGAGGCTGCCTTACCCTGAGAGCATCTCAAGTCTTTCGTACAGCAAATACAGTGACCCATATCTGAAGCCAACATACCAGCAGTATTTCTAGCTTGTCTAATCCAACTGCTGAATTCTGTACTGCTTTCGGTATGAATTCAACTGCTGAATTCAACTGCTGAATTCTGTACTGAATTCTCCCACTGCTTTCGGTACTTCTGATCATATTTCTTGCTGTTTGCCTTTGAGCTGACCAAAAAAAGAACGCTAAATCTAACCGAAGATTTACATTTTCAAAAGGTTTGAGCATACGATTATTGACGCACATTGATTATCTGTCAATTATTTTTTTTTACACTAGGAATTGTGTTTTATTTAAACTCACTCTAGTATTTATTTAGAATTTACCTAAGAATTTACCCAAATTTCAATAAAATTACGAAATCTTTAAAGCCCTCTTTACAACGTCAGCAGAGATATGCTAATTTTTTTAAGAGTCATGTACAAATTCGATGGATTTAAGGAATTATAAAACTTAAAAAACCGATAATCTTGAGTTAGAATTAGGTGAATAGCATTATATCATAAAAACATCTGGAAACAGTATCTCGACGAGGGGTTGTCTTCTCGGTATCTTGGTGTAAAATGAGTGCCCGATGATGGCCAGTGACGGGTCGGGGTTTTACAGCTGGTGATACATTAAAATCTGTGATGCAGCAATTTTTTCCTGAAATTCTGCCAGCACCGGCGAGTGCCAGCCGGTGCCAGGGAGTAGGGACGGCCTCGTCTCCTGATTTGCATTCGACTAACGTCCAAGAACATAACATCTTTCTTTTGTTTTAAGCTATCGGTGTTGGGGAAAACTTATATTTTTTTCAGGTCTTGAAAAACAGTTAATCAGTCCTTGACGTGGCTGTACCCAGAAATTTTGTTTGAGGGTGGGTGGGGGTACTAAAAAAACTTCCTTTCATGAGTATTCTCTAAAGGCTTAGAGTAAGAATATTAGGAGATTTTTCAAAAAGGCTTAAAAGTTAGAGACAAATTTAGGGGGGTTTGAACCTGCTAACTCACCCGCCCCCTAAATATGGCCCTGGTCCTGTATATGAACTAAAAAAAATTGTAGAGTCTATAGGAGTTAAAGTGTGTTCAGACACGCTACTAAATGAAATTAATTACAAAAAAAACTTTTTCTGAACGAAGTAAAGAGCGAAGTTGGAACTTAAAACGAAATAAAATTATAACTTCACAGCCTACTCCCAATGGCTAGTTCTCAACTGATTTCTCATTGTGATAGAAAAGAGCAGAAAATATATGCAAAAAAATCTTATCTCTGGATGTTCACTTTTAGCGGCCCATGATTGAGTAGATGTGCAGTTTTTTCGAAGTGCATATTTACACGTTTATCAGTTATCCTTAACAAAGCTGTTTTTTTTTTAACACAAAACATGCAAGTAAATAATTAACCATGCCTCATTTAGACAATTTACCCTTTTTCTGTTGAAACCACAGTAAACAAAAACAAACTTTTATTTATGTGTTGCTTATTGTATTCTTTTCTGTACTTTTTCTAGAAAAGCAATCCACTTTACCTTTTTTGTCCATTTTTTTTAATATGGGACAAAATTGAGAGAGTTTCACCTTAAAAATTTAGTCAGAGAATTTTTATTTAAGGTTTATAAGCCGCTGAGTACAGTTTGGGAGGAGTTTGAAAATGGTTTTAGTAGTTTAATGGATGCGGTAGAATTGAGTAATCTGGAGTGCATTTGCATGGGGGATTTTAATTTTGATCTTTTAAGTTTATACAATGATAATTTGGATTTTTTAAACCTTTTCTCCAGTTATGATTTTTATCCATTAGTTGGGATTCCCACTCGTGTTACAGGACAGTCAGCTACACTTATTGACAATATTTTCGTGCGATCCCGGGTCTTACATAGCTGTTATGCTGACGTTATAGTAAAATGAGGTTTCCGATCACTTTCCTATAGTAGCAGTGACTTCATATCAATATGCGATAAAGCAGAACAAGACAAAGGTTAAAAGAAGGCAACTAAAAAAAAGAGAACCTACAGAAGTTTAGAGAGGAACTAAGTATTGTGTCATGGAAACCAGTTTATGAAGAATCTGAAAGTGCTTCTGCGGTATTCGATAAGTTCATGGACATATTGCAGCCAATATTTGAGAGAACTTGCCCAGTAAAGAGCATAAAGGTGAGGAAAAAGGAACCCCGGAAACCTTGGGTAACTATGGAGCTACTCGACTTAATTAGAAGGTGAAATACATTGTATTTGAGTTACTTAAATAGTAACCATAGTCAAGATCTAACTGAATTTAAACAAATCCGTAATAAAGTAAATCGGCTAAGGCGGTCATGCATCCACGAATAATATGGAGTGAAATTTAAGGAAAACAAAGGCAATACGAAAACGACTTGGAATATTATAAATGAAATCGTAAATAAGAAGAAAGAGACCAAGATTCCTGCTAGTCTGATCTTTGATGGTAAATTTGTTGATGGAAATGAAGAGGTGGCTAATTTCTTTGGTGAATATTTTTCTAAGATTGGTGAATCAATAAGTGAGAATCCATACGATGAAAATAATGAATTAATGAGACGTTTAGTGATGAAAGGGAGTTGGATTGGAAATGTCTGCAGATGAAACGAACGTTGAAGAATTAAAACAGATAATAGGATTGGTAAAAATCAAGTTCTCCAGGGAATGATGGAATTAATCTGAAGGCGTTCAAGCATGTTATGGTTATATTTTGTTGCCTTGTATTGTTTATTTGATTAACCTTTCTTTGAAGAAAGGTGAATTTCCTACTCGTCTGAAAGAGGCTAAAGTTATTCCGCTTCACAAAGGGGGTTCAAAAACTGATCCGTCTAATTGGAGGCCGATTTCAATATTGCCCCTATTTGCTAAGCTGTATGAAAAAGTGATGCATCGACGACTTTATAACCATCTGACTACTTACGGTTTTCTTAGTGATACCCAGTTTGGATTCAGGAAATACCACTCTGCAATACATGCAGTCCAGCACCTAACAGATTTCATCAATGGTGCTCTCGAAAAAAGTGTACTGGTACTTTCAGTATTTATAGACTTTAGAAAGGCTTTTGACACGGTGGTTCATAAAATTTTGTTAAATAGGCTAAGCCGTTTAGGGATCCAAGGGTTATTCTGAAATGGTTTGAATCTTATCTTAACCAGCGTATTATTCGAGTCTCTATTAAAAATTCTATTTCAAAAACTTTTATCGTTAATTCTGGTGTGCCTCAGGGCTCAGTGCTTGGCCCACTTCTTTATCTAATTTACGTTGATACCATGCGTTTTAATATATCAGATGCACTTATAACGTCTTTTGCTGATGACACGGTGTTTACGATTACAGCTACTTGTCTGAACCAGTTAATTGAGAAGACAAATAAGGCCCTCGCTGAATTGATAAGTTTTACAAATTCTAGTTATTTGGTAGTGAATATTTCAAAAACAAATTTCGTGACATTTTGTAGAAATGGAGTTTCATGTGTTTTAGATAATAAAAATTGTTTTTAACGGTGTATTTTTAAAGCAAGTAAATAGTGTTAAATATTTGGGCTTTAGTCTTGATTTTAATTTAAGTTGGAAATCACATTGTGATCTTGTGGCAGTTAAGATTTCAAGAGGGTTGGGTGTGATAAGAAGACTGAAAAATCAACTACCGTCAAATGTTTTACTTTTACTTTATCATTCTATTGTTAGCCCTCATTTATCGTATGGTTGCATGCTATGGACTAGTAGTTTTATTTCAAGTTTAGAAAGGTCCAAATTTTACAGAATAAAATAGTTCGTATTTTAGGTAATTATATTCAGTTTGAAAATAGCACGTTGAATTGCTTTACAAGTTTGAAAATTTTAAATATTTATCAGTTACGGGATTACCAGTTAGCAATTTTTATTTATCAATGTTTGAATAAGCGTTCACCGGAGGTATTTTGGGAAATTTTTAAAGCTAACTCATCTATCGCTGTTATGAGACTAGAAATGCGAATGGCCTTGCATCGGAGCTCCGGCATACTCAAACGTGCTGCGTTTCTGCCTCGTTTTGCGGGACCAGGGGTGTGGAATTCCCTCCCGGATGCTATTAGACAAGTTGATAATGTAAAGCCAGCTCAAGAGTAGATTGAAGCGTATGAAAATTGTTTGGACAGATAATGGTCGCATTTTCGCGAAATTACCCAGCCAAAGCGCACGGAGTCGGCTCTATAGCCTAGCTGATACTTATTGATTTTGTCATAGTTGATTTAGTTAGAAGTATCTTTTTTTTTTTTTTTTTTTTTTTCTTTTTTTTTTTTTTTTTACCTCTGTTGTTGCTTTTTTTTTTTTTTTTTTTTTTTTTTGAGTGGATGTTTTAAGGATGATGTGTGATATTTCTCACTTGCGATTTCTAGAGTGTAATCCTTTTAGAGTAGGAGATGTTCTTTATGTTGATTTAGTTCAAGTGCTGATTTTTTCCCCATAAAGAGATAGTTTTTATGTGGATGTAGAGCTTTATAATAATGGATTTGCAGCCATCGTAAACAAACCTTCGGGTTTTTGTAGATGGCCGCTGTAAATTTGTTTGTATTTTTTTTATGCTAAATAAATTAATTTGAATTTGAATTTGGCGCTCCAGACCAAGTAACGATGCAAACAGCACCAATGCTCTCAAGTTCCATCCGTTGATTTTGAATTGAAGTTGTCAAGTATTTTGCAGTAGGTTGCATAGGTTGCATCAAGACATGGCTAATTGTAGACGGAGAAAAGCCAAGACAGATAGTCCAAGTAATTGAGAGGCAAATGGTTTAAATGGCTGGGGCATGGGAAAATGGCAGGAGTATGCATGACTCTCTTATTGGACACATACTTGTTTGTTCGTTTTTGGAAAGGCATGCCTGCCTAGAGTCTCAGGCATGCTGACCAAGAATTTAAGATTGACATAAACCGTTAGATTGCCTGTAATGAGAGGCAAACAAGGCACGCCCGCCTATGGTCTTAAGAAGGTTGACCAAGAATTTAGAATTGACATAGGAACATAAATTTACTTGAAATAACAGGCAAACAATCGTTTAAAACCATCTTTATCTTTCAAATAGTACCTATTCGTTGCCTAAGCTTAGCCCCACATTCTGAAAAAAATTTGAATTTTTCACAAATTCTTCAGAAATGCTATAACGAGAATGGAGCCCTTTTCACCCAGAATAAAAACATTTTGGCCATAAAACCCAGTCCAACACGCTATACTGACAATCAGAAATAACCTAAATTATATGAAAGCTCACAAAAACTCGATTTTTTACAACTTTTTGAAACTTGAGGAACACTTTAAAATCTTAATAAAACACCATCAGATTCAGTGAATCAGAAAACCTTACTGTAGTGGTTTCAAGCTCTTATCTGCAAAATAAGTGGAATTTTGCATTTTTTTTTTTTTGCCAGAAGAAAGATCAAGGATGCGTGTTTATTTGTTTTTTTCCAGGGTGATTGTATCCACCCAGTGGTCCTAGAATATGGTGAGAGGGCTGATTCGAACAGAATTTAAAAGTTCTAGTGCCCTTTTTAAGTGACCAAAAAGATTGGAGCTGGCCCCCTCTCCTGCCCCCTTTTTTCGGCCGATCAAAATTTTGAGAGAGCCATTTTGTTCATCATAGTTGAAAGACCCAATAACAATGCCTTTAAATATAACAGAACCCCCCACAGCCCCAGGTGAAAGGTTTTCAAGTAAGAAAATTTGCCCATTTTTTAAATATATTATTTGTTATTGTAAAGTATGTATACATTTTTGGGTGAGGGGGGGGGGAGTTTTTGCTGGGGGTTTTTCATTTCCTATGGGGAGGGAAGTTTCCAGGGGGTAAAAATTTTATGGGTAATTATACATTGGGAAAATTTGCCAGAATTCTTATACAAAATTTTGATACCAATATATACATAAAAAACAACTGGATTTTTATGCTGATTTCAAATATATAAGTTTCATCAAATTCAGTCTTACCCATCAAAAGTTATGAGCCTGATAAAAATTTGCCTTATTTTCAAAAAAGGGGGAAACACCCCCTAAAACTCATCGAATCTTAATAAAAATCACACTATCACATTCAGCATGCTAGGTATCAGAGAACCCTACTGTAGAGGTTCCATGCTAGTGCCAGCAAAAATGTAGAATTTTGTATTTTTTGACAGAAGAAAGATCACGGATGCGTGTGTATTTATGTTTTTTTCCCAGGGCTGATCGTAACGACCCAATGGTCGAAGGATATCGTGAGAGGGCTCATTTGAACGGAAATTAGTAACTCTAGTGCCGTTTTTAAGTGCCACGCTCATTTTTTCTCCTCGTCACTCGAAATTCACTTGATGAAAATTTTGAGATTTTATTCAGCATAGTCGAAAAATCAAATAGCTATGTCTTAGAGGATGACTTAATCCCCCACAGTCCCCGGGGGAAGGGCTGCAAGTTATGAACTTTGCCCATTGTTTACATGTAGCATTGGTTATTGGGAAGTATACAGACGTTTTCGGGGGGAATTTTTTTTCGGGGGGATCGGGAAAAGATGGTTATATGAAAGGATCTTTCAATGGAGGAAGTTTTCATGGTGGAAGGGACATTTCTATGAAGGGAGGGCCGGATTTCCTATTATCATTTAAAAAACGATCAGAAATAAAATAAAAAACAAGTTTTTTCAACTGAAAGTAAGGAGCAACATTAAAACCTAAAACGAACAGAAATTATTACGTATATGAGGGGGCTCGCCCCCTAGTCAATAACTCGCTCTTTACGCTAAAGTTTTTTTTGGTACTTTCAAAAGAGCTATTTATTCTAATTAAACGGCCTTTGTGAGTCAGAGGTCATTCTTAAAGAATTGGTACAAAACTCGACCTTTAGCGTAAAGAGCAAGGTATTTACTAGGGGCGAACCCTCTCATGCACGTAATAATTTCTGTTCTTTGTAAGTTTTAATGTTACTCCTTACTTTCAGTTGAAAAAACTTTTTTCTATTTTTTTAAATTTCTGATCGTATTTTAAATAATGCCGGGAAACTCGTCTCCCCTCCCCAGAAAAATTCCTTCCACGGAAAGATCCTTTAGATAATTCAATCCCGGGGAAAATTTACCCCGGACAATTACTCTTAACTTCTGCTCATGTAAAATTAAGTCGGCAAAGACAAGGTAAGACAAAAAGAAATAATAATTTCTTATAGGAATTCTAGAAAATTTCTAGTTGTAAAATTTTCCTTGTAAAGTTCATCCCCGGAAAACCCTCCCAGCAAAAAATTTGCCCGTCCCCCAAATGAAAAATGTATGCATACTTCCCAATAAGAAATACTATAAGTAAAAAATGGGTCAATTTCATAAATTAAAGACCTTTCCTTAAGGGCTATGAGAGGTCATTTTATCTCCAAAGGTATAGTTATTGGACCTTTCAACTATGCTGAATAAAATGGCTATCTCAAAATTTTGATCGAAGGACTTCGATGGAAAAAGGGGCGTGGGAGGGGAGCTAGTTACCCTCAAATCTTTTTGTATACTTAAAAAGGACACTAGAACTTATCGTTTCCGTTGTACTGAGCTTTCTCTCGATATTCTAGGACCGTTGGGTCGATAAAATCACCCTGAAAAAAAAGAAGAAAGAAAATTAACACGCATCAGTAATCTTTGTTCTGGCAAAAAATGATTACTTGACTTTTAGAGGGTGTTTTCTTCCCTCGAAAATCAGGAAAATTTTCTCAGGCTCGTAGCTCTTCATGGGTTACAGTAATCTCAATGAATCTTATATATTTGGTATCAAACAATTCGTGGTAACGAACTGTAAGTAAGCAGCGATGCGGCTCAATAGTAACCGAAACTATAAGTAACAGAGTTTGATAAGAATAGATACATAAAGAGAATCGAATTTTGACGCTTATTCAAAATATATAAAGTTCATCAGGTTTAACGTTGCCTATCAAAATTTACGAGCCTGAGAAAATTTGCCCAATTTTGAAAATGGCGGGAAACATCCCCAGAACTCAAGTGATTTTTAAAAAAAATCACATCATCAGACGCAGCATATCGGAGAACCCTATTGTAGAACTTTCAAGCTCCTACATATAAAAATGTGTAATTTTGCATTTTTCGCCAGAAGAAGGATCACAGATGCGTGCGTATTTTTTTCTTTGCTTTTTTGTTGTTTTTTCCCAGGGGTGATGGCATCGAACCAGTGATCCTAGAAGATCGGGAGAGGGCTCATTTGATTGGAAGTCAAAAGTTGTAGTGGTCTCTAAGTGACCAAAAACTATTGGAGGGCAAACTAGCCCCCTTCCACGCTGCTTTTTCCAAAAATTACCCGATCCAAATTTTGAAATAGACATTTTATTGAACGTAATCGAAAGATCTATTAACTATGTCATTGAAGATGACTAGACGCTCTACAGTCCCTAGGGGAAGGGCTGCAAGCTATGAACTTTGCATATTGGTACATATTGTATTGGTTATTGGGAAGTATACATACATTTTTTTTTTTTGGGGGGGGGGGGGTTGATGGAGGACGGTTATGAGGGAGTATCTTTCCATGGAGGAGTTTTCTGTGGGGGAAGGAAATTTTTCATGGAGGGGCAGCCGGATTTCCTGGCATCATTTCAAAAGATCGGAAATAAATAAAAAAAAAAACAAGTGTTTTCAATTGAAAATAACGAGCAAAACTAAAACTTAAAACGAACATAAATTATTACGCATATGGGGGGGATGCCCCCTCGTTAATATCGCACTCTTTACGCTAAATCTTTTATAAAGCTTTTCTTAGCGTAACTAGCAAGGTATTAAGGAGGGGGCAACCCCCCTTATATGCGCACTAATTTCTGTTCGTTGTAAGTTTTAATTTTGCTCCCTACTTTTAGTTAAAAAAAATTGTTTTTTTTTTTATTCAGCATAAAAAGCCAATTCTTTTGTTATATCTATTGAATGCAATATAGTGACCGCATTTTGTAAACTGAGTAACCACGCTCAAGAAGTGAAGTTAGGTTAATTAAAATATAACAAAATATGATGAAAATATAATATTTGATCAACAAAATTTAGAAACTACAACAGAGAATTATGGAAAGCAGGCCGCCCAAAACGCATTGTATTAAATACCTAACCTAATCTAACCAATCCTATATATTAAATATTTATTAAATAAATAAAAACATGTTTTCTAACTGAAAGTAAGGAACGACGTTAAAACTTAAAACGAACAGAAATTATTCCGTATATGAAGGGGGCTGTCCCCTCCTCAACGCCTCGCTCTTTACGCTAGTTTTTTTATTGTTAAAAAAAAATAGAGTTGTGAGAAAGTCAAACTTTAGCGTATAGAGCGAGGCGTTGAGGAGGGGACAGCCCCCTTCATATACGGAATAATTTCTGTTCGTTTTAAATTTTAACGTCGTTCCTTACTTTCAGTTAGAAAAACATGTTTTTTTTTATTTAATTCTTGAACGTTTTTGAATTAATGCAGGTTTTGATTTTGGCTTACCGTACATGAATAATTAAAAAAATTGCATATTAATTTTACTTTTAGTTTGGTTAAATGGCTTTCTCGAAACTTGTTTAATTTTATTTGCGAACGTTTTTATTAGTAATAAATAGCTTACGAATTAACTTACGTAACGAACTTCTATATTCATAGATTTTTAATACGTATATTGGGGGTTTTGCCCCCTAGTCAATACCTTGCTCTTTAAGCTAAAATTCGAATTTTTTTCCAATTCTTTAAAAATGACCACTTAATCACAATTAGTTGATCAGTTGAAATCAGTTGAAAGTTTTGATGTTGCTCCTTACTTTCAGTTGAAAAACTTGTTGTTTTTTTATTTAATATCTGATCTATTTCTTTAATAATGCTGGAAAATCCGGCGCCTCTTCATAGCAATGTCCCTTCCCCCATGAAAACTTCCTTCATGGAAAGATCCTCCCACATAACCCCCGACCAATCCCCCCCCCACTACCAAAATTTTTATCGGGTGACTCTGAGAAACAAAATGAGGGCTTGGGTGGCCTAGGTGCCCTCCATTTTTTTCGGTCACTTAAAAAGGTCACTAGAACTTTTAATTTCCGTTCCAATGAGCCATTCCACGATATTCTAGGACCACTAGGTCGATACGATCACCCCTGGGGGAAAAAACAACAACAAATAAACACGCATCCGTGATCTTTCTTCTGGCAAAAATTGCAAAATTCCACATTTATGTACATAGGAGCTTGAAACCTCTACAGCAGGGTTGTCTGATGCGCTGAATATGATGGTGTGAGTTTCATTAAGGTTCTATAGCTTTTAGGGGGTCTCTCCCCTTTTTTTCTAAATCAGCCAAATTTTCTCAGGCGCGTAACTTTTGATAGGTAAGACTAAACTTGATGAAACTTATATATTTGAAATCAGCATTAAAATTTGATTCTTTTAATCTATCTATCGGTATCAAAATTCCGTTTTTTAGATTTTCGGTTACCATTGAGCCGGGTCGCTCCTTACTTACAGTTCGTTACCACGAACTGTTTGATTTACTTAAAAAATATCTGCATAGTAGTTCATCTGACTCAGACTAAACTGATTATCTGCGAGTTCACACCAAAAACCGGTTTTATCCGGGTTGCAGCGGTAGCTAGTAATCTAGTAAGAGGCGATCACATCCAATACTAAGAATTGTAATAGCCCATAACTCCTCGAAATAGAGTCAGATAGAAACAAGAAGTACACTAATAGAACCGCCTGGTCCGAAGTCCTTACATAGAAGACTTACCTTCATTTGGCTTGAACAACAAGGGAAATATATTGGCTTGAAAATCAAGAAAAGTGGCTACAACCATGATATTCTGCATAAAAGGTATATTTTCTTCTTCTTTTCCACAGTTGGCGGGGCACTGGAACATCGTAGAGAGCTGTTTAAAGGCTCATTTTAAAAGAAATTGATTGGGTTAAAAACCTTTTGTAATTAAAAAAAATATGATTAAAATATATTCATTTTTTACGAAAAGCTACATTTTTCATGTACAATATTGATCAATGACGTCATAATCGTAGGTTGTAGCCAGGTCGTCTCTTACTTTTCCAATCAAATTTCACAGTATCTAAGGTAATTCCAATTTTTAATTTTCAAAGTATCTTTTAAAAGTTTATGAAAAATGAAATAATGCTTTTAGGGTTTTCATAATAATCCTGGTTGAAGGGGTGGCTATCCGAATTGCAGCGGTAGCTAGCAACCTAGTAAGGGACGATCAATTCCCATAGTAATAAACAAAACAGTCCAAAGTTCCCAAAACTAGTCAGATCAAAAAAAGTTATATGGGTTGCAGTGGTAGCTGCAATTATAGTTAGCCGAGTCAAACTCAAAACGAGCCAAAATTAACATGAGTAGGGGTGATAACCCCTACGGCTTCTCAAGACCAGAAAACAATTAGTGCTTTACCAAAAAAAAAAAACTAAAAAAAAACAAACAGACAAATGACCGGGGATTGATAAGCTTTTGATAACTTTTTCATTTATGAAAGTAAGAAAGGTGAAAACATTTCAAACATATTTTGTGTTCAGTAAAGAGCAAATTGTCTTCTGGTCTTGAGAAGGCATTAGGGTTATTAGCCCTACTTAATTTTTACTCGTTTTGAGTCTGACTCGGCTATTTATTGTCGGCTATTTATCTGACTCGATATTTATTGTGTATGTCGTTTTGAGTTTCATTTATTTATTGATATTGAATCGTGGTAGTTTTACGCTTGCAAGATTATTTGACCTTATTTTTGCTCATTCTTGGCTTAATGGAGCTATTTATTTTTCTTTGAAAAACTTGTCTTGTGGAAAAAGTTTTTTCAATTAATTTCTGTTCCTTTTTTATTGTAATAGTCTTTTTCTTGGAAAAAAAAATATTGCAGGCCTATAGGTTCCTTCACATTGAAAACGTAAGGCTTTACGTTACGTTCAATCGTAAGGTTGTTACGTTTCATGTTACGGGTCTTACGTTTATGTTCCTTCACATCAAAAATCTTCCCTTCACACTGCAACGTTAATTTTCTATAGAATAATGCACCTTCAGCGTACAAAACCATCACAATCATCATTCGCAAAAGGTTTCAATTCCACAACATGGCACAAATAACCAGTGACAGTGAAGATGATTTGGTACTCGCTGCTGTAGCTATCCTTGAGGAATCTAATCAACAAGTAAAGTATGTTGTCCTATTTATTTAAGTTTTCTGTAAATATTCAACATAATTCAGGTCTTTCCTAATTCAATAATTGTTTAGGGGGAAGTTTCATTTTGAACCCTAAAAGGTGAACCATTCCATATTAACCAAAAGTTTAAAAGAATGTTTCTAAAAAAACTGTATATTGAGAAAAGTTGCCATTTGCAGCTGCAAAATTCCTGCAACTATTTTTTAGAAACAGGATATTAAATTTCTGGTTACTATGGGCTGTTTTGAGCCCTTTTAGCCAGTGGCCAGCATTTACCCCCTCCCCCGAAAAATTTTCTTTCATTAAGCACCCTGCCCCCCCCCCTACTGCTGGTTTCTCGAAAATCACTTTTGACTTAAAAAAAAGGACTGGAACTTTCAATTTCTGATCTAATGATCATCCTCTGCATTAGGTTGAGGTGTGGAGCAGGAAGGGGTAGTCCCCTCCTATACAGAATAATTTCTGCTCATTTTGGGGTTTAATGTTACTCAATACTTTCATAATAGCAGAGTAGACTAGAAATATTCCATGAAAGCATAAAGGGAGTAGATAACAATATCACATTTTTATGCGTTTTTAATGGTTTCTTTTGTACCCATCCCCCAAGAAAAATCTTAATTACAGCTTTGGGGGTAATACAACAAGTTCTACCTTCACCTTCCCTTAGAACTAATTCTATATTTATCTGATATATCTCCTCCCAAACGAGGGAGGGAGGTATCTCCCTCCCTCCCAAACTACAAAAAATCAGAGAAACACATTGTAGATGTTTAAGTGCCCTTTTAAGTTATGTAATTCGTCAATTGCTTACATATAGTATTCGTTATTGGGAAACATAGGGACATTTTTGGCGGAGTTTTCTGCAGGACAGGGGGGGGGGGGTGTTATCGTCAGGGTGAATTTTCAATGAGGAGTAGATTTTTGGGAATAAATTCCTTTCAACAAGGATTATTTTCTGGGGGGTAAACGCCTAGAACTTTTTTTGGCATGTAAGTGGTTGAAATATAATTTTCCCCACAAGCAATTACTGGATTAGGAAAGAGTATAAAAAAGGGCATCTCCTCATATATCCTAACTTTCATATATCCTAACATTCATCCTAACTAATGTTGTAAACTTAAATAATTTCCTGCTGCTTTTCCATTTACGAAAAAACAAGCAAGATAAGTCTGGTTTTAATTTTAATAAAGCAGTGAAACAGAAATGAATAAAAACAAATCAATACTTTAATTAAAAAAATATTGCGAATATTTCGGCCCCATGAAAAAACGAAAAAAAAAATATTAAAAAAAAATAACACACATAAAAAAAGAACAACTAAACACAGGAAGAAAAAAATATTTTAAGGTAAATAAATAAGAAAATAACTCATAATAAGTTTGTTTTGTGGGTTGTTTATTTATATATATATTTTTCTACCCGTTTTTCTTGCTTGTTTTTTCGTAAATGTTGTAAATTGCAAATTCACTCTTTTATATTTATTAATAATTCGCATTTTTTTTCAGTCGCTTTAATTTTAACAAAACCTTTTTTTTGCATTTTTTCAAAGTTCTTATTTGTTTTCTATGACAAAAAGATTTTAATAAATGCTTTAATAACATGTGCCTTTTTTCAAATATATTATACCATTAGTCTTAACATCTAAAAGAAGCTAAAGTAATGTCATCAGTCAGCATTTAAGAGGCCTAACTAATTATATTATATGAAATTATTAATCCAACTACTAAGATTTTTCATTACTAACTCTTTTGGTAACACTTAATAATCTAAATCTGAAAAAAAAATTAACTGGGTTCCTTTTGTGTTCACTAGTCATTGCTAGATGACAGTAATAATTAAGTTCAGGTAGGAACAGGGACATTCCTTAGGCTTTCTCACGCCTAGTATATTATAATGGCTTTATATTCAATGAAATCCATTGCAGATTCTTATTTTCAAGGAAAATTCTAGTACATTATTTTGTTCTAGTCAAGACTATTATTTCATAGGAGCAATAGCTATGTTTTTGCTATCATGAGGGGTCAGAAGCTTTGTGAAGATGTAAAATTATGGGTAAAATATTAGGGTATTTACTAACGTTTCATTTGAGTAGGGTCTTTCATACTAGGCAAAGCAGTTGTTGAGCAATCAATAGTCTGGGTAATGTACTTCCTCCTATCCAATTCAATTTGCCAACCTCTGGTTGGCAGCAGGAATAATACTTACCTCCATTAATACCCTGTTTTTTTTCAGAAAGAAGAGAAAAATGTGGGTCCGCCCAATCTTCAGTGAAAAGGAAAGAGAGGAGAAGGGCCAGATTGCCTTGGTTAAGCATATGTTGCTTGTTGATGACGAGGAGAAGTTTTTAAACTACAAAAGGTTTACAAAATATGAGTATTTTGAAATATTAGCAAAAGTAAAAGACAAACTAACAAAAAATCATACCAACTTTCAGAAGCCAATACCACCTGAAATAAAGTTGGCATTAACATTTCGATATATTGCCACAAGTATGTCAATGACATCATTACAGTATGACTTAAGAGCTGGCCTGTCTACAGTATCTGGCATAATAAAAGACGTTTTCAATGCTATTTATGAAGCTCTAAAGGATGAACATTTAAGACTGCCTGACAGAAGTGATATGGAAAAAATAAGTGAAAATTCAAAACAAAAACATCCCTTCCAAACTGTGTGGGAGCCATGGATGGTAAACACATAAGAATTCAGTGTCCATATAATGCAGGCTCCCAATTTTACAATTATAAGAACTATCACAGTATAGTTCTGCTAGCTACATGCGATGCAAATTGCCAGTTTAAGTTTATAGATGTTGGCGCATATGGGAGTGAGAGCGATGGTGGGATATTTTCAAGATCCAAATTTGGTCAAAAAATAGAAAGTGGTCAAATTAAACTTCCAGACCCCACCCCATTGCCAGGAACTAATGAAAACTTTCCTTATTACTTTGTTGCTGATGAGGCCTTCCCTTTAAAAGACTACATAATGCGCCCATACCCTGGGAATAGGCTTTCAGAAGAGCAAAAAATCTACAATTATAGAATTTCAAGAGCCCGGCGATCAATTGAGAATGCATTTGGTATTTTTGTACAAAGATTTAGAATATTTCGGACTGAGATTATTCTCCAGCCAGAAAATGCAAAATTACTGGTTTCAACTTGTCTCTGTTTGCATAATTTTCTAGTCCAGACTCGTGGAACTCAGACTGATCATCAAGAAACATTAACTAGCTCTGTCTTATCTGAAGGCAGACAGTTTGGAAGCAATAATGCTTCAAGAAATTCCCAATGCCTTAGAGATAATCTGGCTAGATATTTAGTTTCATCTTCTGGAAGTGTACCCTGGCAAAGGGAAAGGGCATTGCGTGGCAGTTTCTAAATTTTTGATGGTTTTCTTTTTAACTACAGTTTCATGGCAGGGATGCCTTTTTACACATTTTTATAAAAATCTAAAAACAGTTACTACATTTCAAAACAAAGCCATAAAAATGTTACGAGAACTATTTTCTCGTATCATGTTTTTATTGTGGTACTAGTATTATTATTGATAATTATTTACATTGCTGGAATATTTGTTATTTTTTAGACCTACTAGCTATTTTTTCATACAATTTAATGCTTACCAAAGAGAAAAAAGAAAAAGCTTTATTGAGTTTGACTAAAAAACTGAAAATACAATGAATGGTTAAATAAATTTTTTGATTGCTTTCATAATTTCCATCTGGCACTCTAACTTTGAGTCCTCTGGTACTTTTTTTTAGATGGGGTAAAAGTGATTGAAGAAAGTACCACTCTGGATCATGCTGATCTTCACCTGGCTTATCTTTTTTTTCAATTGTTCGCTGTTTAAAATAACCAGCAAGGGCTTCTTTCAGATCTGTCTTATCTCCAGGCCCAGTTTTTCTTCTTTTCTGATTTTCATTCTGGCTTGTAGATGCATATATTTGCTGCCTACTAGAAGTTTCGGACATTGGGATATCTGTTTCCGTATTGTTGATAATATTTTCTGCACTAGATGCAATAAAATTAATGTCATTCACATCATAATAGTTATTTTGTTGGCTGCTAACTGGAGCCTCTGAAATATCCATATCAGGAGAAGTGGCAAAAATACTTGTAGTATAGTCCTAAGGATTCTCACTACAGACACTTCCTGTATGCTCTGAATAAATCTCCCCTGAAATGTTTTAATCTTGATCACTATTTCCTGTTGTTTTACGTTTCCTTTCAATTATGTGTTCAGAAAGGAAATTCATTCTTTGCACAAGCTTTAGTTCATCTGGCTTTAAGCTTGCACATGCACCAGCACCACTTGGAGGAGATCTCCCTTTTTTCTTTAGACGGACATAGCGGTCCCTCAAGTTTCCCCATCTTTTCATAAGTTCAGTAACTAGAAAAAATAACAATTACTACTAACTTTTTCAACTTTAAACATGCTTATTTTATTTTTGCCACTTTAAAAAGTTCCGTGGACCACAAGTTCAAAAACATTAGTTGTTCTATTAATTCGAACAGTATCACCAACATTGAATTTATTTTTCTTCTTGACAATCGTTTCATTGGAATATTGTTTAAGAAAAGTGTCAATTGTATCATGATCAGAATGATGAACTTCCGTTGGGGTTGAATTGGACAATGATCGATGAGGTCGTTGATTATAAATCAACATGATTTTATCTAAATCATGAATAAAAGCCGGTGTATTTTTCAATGTACAATATCTTGAAATTAAAAGTCGAATAGCTCTTATCAATCGTTCGGCCAATGCAGCCTTTATAGGGCTATGACTATGATAGAGCAGTGTATTATATTTCACTAGTACTTTTGCAACATGGGGATTACCAAATTCACTACCGCGATCCGTTTGAATTTTTTTATACGAATCCTGTTCGAGAATACTTTCAATAGCCTGAGCAACTTCAACACCTCTATTCGAGCGCAATGGAATGGCATATGCATAGCGACTAAAAACACTGATTGCAAGTAGAATGTACTTGTACGGTGTATTGTGACGTCTTTGAATCTCATCTAGAGTTAGGAGATCTGCTTGCATTATATGCAATGGGAAAAAGGCTTTAGTTTTTCAATGATGATTAGCACGAAGTCTATGATTTCTATGCAGAGTGTAACTTGATTCATTTTGTAGATAGTCTTGTGCACTTTTAGCGTGAACACCAGTGTGACTTTGGAAAGAGTGGTAGGGAACTTAAACTCCCCACTTCACCAATATTTTCATAAACACGTTTCAGAACTTCAACCATTTTGAACGTAAACACGTTGTGTAACGTCCGCTACCCTTTTGTATACTGGCGGTTGGTGGTGGTGGTGGTGACGTTGACTTGATACATCTTCGCTTTTGTCTAGCTATCAGTGGTGTGCTAGTATTTTCCAAAATTGATTTAAAATCTTCTTCTTCTTCATGTTCATATTTTAATGGTGTTGACAATGGTACATGTTCATTTTATTTCTTTTCAAAGCAAGGCGGAAGCGATTTTTAGAATTTGCTTATTGCTAATAAGGCTTTTGGGAAAGTTTAATGTATTTAGAAAGTTGTATAGATGAGCGTCAAATGATAATAGTCCTTTACGATTTGTAACCATATCATAGATTAAATCGAGTAGATTATAGCTCTTGCCCTGAATTATAATCTATTTCCCAATTGCTATCAACTTGAATATGATCTTGACCACTTTCCATGAGATAGGTTAGGAGTCGTTTACTTTGTTCACGATATGAGTGGGGGGCATTAGATTTCCAATTTTCAATACAATTGAATCCAATTCCTCCCTTCTTTAATTGTGTTCCAGCAGCAGACTCTTGAGGAGATGATTCTTTTTTGTGATCAATACCTGTGGCCTTCACACGATAGGGCTTATGTTTGTCCACTCGGCGAAGTGCATCTTGAAGTAAAAGCAGTTTTTTTTTTATCATTCTTAATATTCTCGTTGTCAAGGAATTTACTCATATTGTTCTCAAAGTGTTCCCACGGTGAGAGAGCGAGTTCTATTGGAGTCAATTTATAGGGTTTTGCCATTCTCTAGAGAAAACTGTTTACAAGTCCTGCAATTATCGGTAGTAAAAGTGTGAAAAAGCTACCGCCCGCCTCAAGAAGTTTTTTCCTTTTAAAATTCTTTCCTTTGTTTTTAGAGGCCATTGTACGTACAATGGAGCGATGTTGCTTTGCCTGTTGCTTAACTACTTCTGGCAGTTGAACATTGCCCTCGGTCAAATTTAAACAAAGTTCGGATATTAGATTAATGAAATCATTGTCAATACCATGTTTGAGTATGGCTTTCCTAAGCGAGGGTTTTTGAAGTGCTTAGAACTGAAAACAGATGTCTATTTTCATGTAGTTTCTTCAGTGTCATGATAGCGAGTAATAGGTCTTTTTAGTGTTCACGGGGGAGATATACTGTAATTTCATTGTCGAAAATATCTGTGACTACACGCAAATCCTCGGGTGTATTTTGATTAAGATCCAATAGGATGTAGCCGTGGGGTTTATTAGTTTGCCTGATTGTATGCTGAGAGCAGAAATTTAGGGGCGCCTGGATAGATTTGTTTATTGAGAGTTATTAGGGAGCTGGAATCACGAACAATTCTGTAGATGATATAGTAGGTGCAGTTCAATGCAAGTGTTCGCATACATTTGCTCTGATGAAAGAAATTGTGTAGAACCAGAGTAACAGAGATCTGTTCATGATGAGAGCGAACGGTGAACAATTGCAGCATTTCCTGGGACCATTGTTCAATAGATTCAGCCAGATCGTCAATAATCAGCCAAGAGTTTGATTCAATAATGTTGAAAACATCAAGTCCCTGTATGAATTGTATCTGCACCAATCCCGTCGTGGCAATTGCTTTTATTTTATCGTATGACTCCTGCCAAATACTGTAACAATAGTAGATTTTTTCGGCTTTTCCACAAATATTTTATCACAACTTTTAATTATTTTAGTTAAGAGTGTTGTTTTGCCCGACATTGACGGCCCACACAGAAACGATCTGAATGGTGTTTTAAATTGATACATGTTCCCTTCAACAATTCACCTGGACAACTAACTGTAGACTATAGTTGTCTAATGACTAAATAATTTTCCTACTAGTCCGTTCAAGAACAAAATCAATAAAGAATCATATTTCTTGTATTATAAAAAACAGCACTTTACAGAAACAAAGAAAAATACACTTTTTAAATTTATTTATAAAAAAAATGCACTAGAAAAAGCACTTAAAATAATATCACTTTTTCTTTTCAATGCAACATGTCTATTTACAAAAAAAAAAAAACTGCTCTAAGTCAAAAAGGATAACTTTGGTAGTGGCGGTGCGCCCCCCACTGGCGGCCCCCCGGGCAACGAGCCCCCCCCCCCTCAAGGCTGCGAGCCCCCCCCCAAGGTTGTGGGAAAAATTTACTGGACTTTATTCAAACCGAGACTTTCCCTATGGATAACACATTCGGCCCGGTCTGAAGTTAAATAGTGCCCAAGGGGGAGGGTAGTCACACCGTCTTGACAAACATAGACCTTGTCGGAAATGGTACTCATGGCAATTTTTTCTACATTTACAGTAAAGTTCCTGTAGTTGTGGGAACGAATTGCCAGCAATTTGGCTCGTGGAATTGTATTTTGAACAATACAATTCCTATAGATGTCCTCGCTGAAATTCTTATCCACATAGCGCGTGGGTACTCCTTTGCAACGTTTCTTGATTTCCTCGTCGTGTGTCTGTATAAAGTACACCTTCGGACTTACAAACATACCACGGGAAATCATGTCGCTTCCCGTTTCTGATTTAAAAAATAAAAGCTTATTTGGCGCCCGACGTTTCACTAGCTCTGGGTAAAGCCCCTCAGCCCACTCCAATTGGTGTAGTCCATCCGTGAGCTGATAATTTCACCGTGCGCCAAATCATCAATTAGGTTTGGGGTTTTTACTTTTAGCAGTAGAGAATCTGTGTCCCCATAGCAGACCTCTAATTGCCCCTTCTCTGGACCCACTGTACCCAAGCCACATTGTAGTAGAATTCCAACATGAGCTTTTTAGAGATCTCCAAGATCGCACTGCCTGCAGCAATATTTTTATTCAGGACAATGCTTCTTTTTTTCTATTCAATAGTACCATGTCCGGGCCAATGATTGTGAAGGAAGTGTAATTTGGATCGGCAATAATTCGAGCACATTGTTTGGGATCGGTCACGACGTCACAACGATTTCTATTGCGAACACTCTCACACATTTTACCAAAAGCCGAATTCAAAATGAGCTTATAAATTTCTTTTTCGGCTTTCGTTTGTGCTTCAGAACGTTTCTTGACAGAAGTGTCAACAAACGTTTTCAGATAGGGTTTTTTGGCTAAACTGGAGGGCTCTATGAACCTTTGTGACGTTGAAACCGTTGTTGCACATCCATTTTAAAGCCACATGATGTACAACAATATTTTTTTTCGGCAGAAGGTCAGCAATAAGTTTTTGTTTTGAAGGTGACCAATGCAATCCGTCCACCTCGACTAAACGCCTATTGCGAGGGGTCAAAGAGTCCCTAGTCACAGGTCTATTGATGCACGGGAAAACAAAATCCTTTACTGAATCGTGAAGCTCAACTGGTATCTCCCATCAATTTCAAAAAACTATCCAACCGGCCCATTCTCCTCAACACTGTCAATGTTGAGGAAATGGGGAGCTTGAGGGTCATTGAGCCATCTATAGTCATCGCAAGGTAGCGCATAATGGGACATGGCCGAGGGGTAGAAAGAATTCATATCAAGGAAAACTGCATCCGATTTTGTCCCCGTCTTCTCTCCAGTTGGATCAGTTTCCAAGATACGATCCCCGTGAAAACGTATCCACCCCTCATTGACCTTTCGATGAACAGGTGCTGATCGATGTCAGTGATTTGCCCAATTTTTCCCCGCTAATTTTTAGGATGAGGTCCATCACCAAATGAGGAGATGAAAAATAATACCCCAAATCAAGATTAAATTCCCCATAGATTTTGTCCGTATTTTTACACATAATGTCTAACAAAGTTAACACATCACTCGACAAATACAGCTTGCAGTAGTAAAACCCATTTTTACACCCTCCCTCTGCCCACACTTTTTTTTAGCAAAACTGTATTCATCGGGGGTGCACCTACGATCGTGTAGATTGTCGTAAAACGATTCAATCGAGGGAATAGTTTCCTCGGAGAATCTCGACATGGAACAATAATAATCATACGGATAGATGCCCTTGACCGTCAACAAATCATATAAATCATTTGAAAATTGTTGCTTGAGAAGGGGGAAAGCGTTGCAGCCGTCTTCGTTTTTCTGCAATTGAATTAATTTGCTCAATGATTTGGGGGGAAAAAACTGTAGGAATCTAAAAAGCGAATTTTATTCGTGTACTCAACGTCGTCTTCAACAAATCTCCACATAAATTCCAAAACAAGCAATTTTTCCAATGATTTAGGAATAATTTTGTAGGAAAAGCTGTCTATCACCCATGCATCATCCACTGTTCCATTTCTTTGAAGATGTGCCATTGCTGGTAGCACATACTTCAGATCGTAGTTAGAATTATGTATAAAAACCGGAAGAAAGAGTTTCTGTTTAATTTTTAAATTACATGAATTGTGAGCCCACCCCCCGAAAGTTACTTTTCCCCGTTGAATTGGGGTCAATAAGATTGTGATCCTGGACCGCGTCTTTTGGGGCAAGAACACAACCCTACAAACCCAACAAATTGTCCCCTTTTCTAGTGCCAGTTGCTCCTTATCTGATAATTACATTGGGTAGTGGGTGTGACGCAATCGTGAAATTGCACCGTTTGCTGTTTTTATTAAAGACACCAATAACGTCTCCATGCTACCCTCCTCATCCATAGCCAAAAAACTCTTCCAGCTGCATTTTATTATTGGAATCGCGACGGGCATGCGCATAGGAACACGCAACTAGTTTGTGTTCCTTGACTATATTTGGCCTTTATGGGTCAGATACCTCCACCAGTCTTGATTCACAGTCTAAAGATACTTTATCAGCTTGTAGCAGGGAATTTTGGAAGTTTTTTAAATTGTAAAGTATCTTTGCCTTCTGCCGGCATTTCTATTCTTTGATTGCCATGAATTTTACAATATCTCATGTGATCTGAGAATGTGCGTTAAAATGTGAATGGGGAAAGGCACATGGGGCAATAGAGACGTCCCCCTTTCTGAACACCTTGGGATAAGAGTCGACTTATTGCCGTAACGGGGAAAAAATGACCATAGGAATTTACATCTTTGGGGGCTCGTAAATAACCCAAACCCAATTTTTAACATTATCTACCATCGGTGTCCTAACTGAATATAAAACTCCTTTTTTATTTGGTTTCTTTCCCCCATTTACAAATTCTGTGTCATACTGGAGAACAACCACCCCCAACCCAAGATTTTCATTTGCTTTTTCAAATATGGTTATTTCTTTTAAAGACACCGGATATTTTCCCTCTAAACAGTCAAAATTTACTTTAGGGAAATTTTCACCACCGTTACGAGCAAGTCCGTCGAGATTTTTCATTGTTGAATGTTTTTTTAATGTTTTATGGGCTGCTGCTAACAATGTATATTTAAAGCATTGCAGCCCCGTTTCAAAATTGAAACCCTGAACCCCTCCTGTAGCCGACAAATCTGGGTGGCATTTTATTTTGTTACCCCGCCCTCCCCTTAAAAAAAGTTTTTTTTTAAATCTACTGAGATTCAGATCCATGTGTTCAATGTATAAAATTGTGGACCCGCTTCCCCTCTCGTTAAACGTGTCCAAAGTCGATATTAATTTATTAACCCAATTGAAATAGTTATCCTCAAATTCATTTAGACCAGGGTAAAAAGTTTGGTTATCAGTTGAAAAATGAAAATAAAATCTGTCCCCAGATGTCCCCTTTTGTAAATAAACTTTTTTGATTTACCGATGCTTTAATCCCCCCTTGACCCCCCCCCCCATTTCTGAATCTGAATCTCAATAAGTGCTCGAATTCGGTCGATGTAGGTATGAAGAACATTTACAGGGTCTGTTAAAATAACACTCCCGTCAACCACGTTTTCCTCGGGAGGATTAAAATCTACCCTATGTGTATGCATGTGACCTAGAGTAGATTCCAACAAATAAAATTCACGTAGTTCCGGGGACGTGACACTATTTTCATGTCCTGCACCTATTTGCACAGGATCCAATTCACTAATTATAAAGTCATCGTCAAAAATGTCCCCGGAAACATTAGGTCCAACAATTTGCATAAGACTATCCATTTCTTCAGTTGTAAATTGAAAATCCAGGGGGATATTAAATGACGTACCTTCACTAACATCATCGGGCGAGAGGGGACAATTACCCATGATACTTTGAAGTCCTGGACCAGGGAATGCAGTTGTTTTCGTAGCTTCCCCCTGAAACTAAAATGAATGGATTAAGTTTTTTTTTCTTTGACGAAAGTTTTATCTTTAGACGAAAGTTTTTATCACAATTTTATAGCACACTATTTTTTTTCGGATTTATCTTAGTTGGATTTATCAAACACATTTTTTTTTAGTTGGATTTATTTGAGGAAAGTTTTATTACAATTATAGCACACTATTTTTTTCCTAGTCGGATATATCAAACAATTATTTTTTTTTTGCTTATAGCATTATTTATCAAACAAAATGCATAATAAATTACGAATTTTGTTAATAACACTCACGCACACACACAAACGCACACACACATGCGCACACACGCACACACACATGCGCACACACACACACACACACACACACACACACACACACACACACACACACACACACACACACACACACACACACACACACACACACACACACACACACCACACACACACACACACACACACACACACACACACACACACACACACACACACACACACACACACACACACACACACACACACACACACACACACACACACACACACACACACACACACACACACACACACACACACACACACACACACACACACACACACACACACACACACACACACACACACACACACACACACACACACACACACACACACACACACACACACACACACACACACACACACACACACACACACACACACACACACACACACACACACACACACACACACACACACACACACACACACACACACACACACACACACACACACACACACACACACACACACACACACACACACACACACACACACAACACACACACACACACACACACACACACACACACACACACACACACACACACACACACACACACACACACACACACACACACATACACACACACACACACACGCACACACACATGCACACACACACACACACACGCACACACTCACACACACACGCACACACACATTCACGCACACACACACACACACACACACGTCACACACACTCACACACACACACACACACACACACACACACACACGTATGCGCGCACACGTTCACACACACACATGCGCGCACACACACACACACACACGTATACGCGCACACGTTCACACACATGCGCACACACATCGCAACGTTTGACTAATAGCAATAAAATATGGTAAAAAAAAACAACTCAATGATTGTCTTAATAGCTCATTAAAAAAAATCGACTCTTTTTTTTCCTACAAATCTAGTCATCCATAAAAAAATAGTCATAAAAATAGCCTATTTTCAATGTGTAGTCTGTTATTTTCAAGATTTTCCGGAGCAAATGATAAAATTGAAACTGTTAAGTCCCACATCTCATATCAAATTCTTTATTATGCAAATTAGAATCTGGAATTATGTCTAGTGGTACAATTCTCAGTCCTTCAAATTGACTTGGGAAAAAGAATCATTAGCGAGAAATAATATTTGAAAACTCACATTTAGATTTGCAGTCTGCTTGTTGAGGGCTGTAGGGACCACATCATTCTCGTCTTGCATTGGTCGTGAAGGGCCCAGCAATGTTTGATAGGGGGTGACTTCACAATCTTGTGCAGCAGTAACGTTATGAGCTATAATCCACTCTCTTTTCAGCTTTCTACCCGGCTGCATAGGGGCTGGCACGGGTGGGTCTTGGGCAGGCAGCACCAGTCTGGAATGGATGCGGGTGGCCCCCGATGGGCCATCTATCTCCACTTGTTGAATTAGAGTAATGCCATTAGCCTTAGCCTTCTTTTGAGGAGGAGAGTAATTGTAGGAATTTTCCTCCTTAAAAAGAAGAAAAATTTAGCATGGAAAAACGATTTCCCGTTTTTTTACAGATAAATTGCCCTCTAAAGTTTATTCTGAGGTTTGTAGTGCTATAACTATTAGCACTTTAGAAATATTTAAAAAGGCTTCTAAAGTAAAATTTTTGAAAATTTGAGTTTGGGGGAAGGGGGATTTCAAAAACATCCCCCCATAATATAAATTACCCTCTAAAGTCGATTCTGATATTTGTAGCACTCTATGTCTTAGCACTTTAGAAATAATTAAAAAGCCTTCTAATGTAGAATTTTGGAAAATTTGAGTTTGGGGGGATTTCAAAAACATCCCCCCATAATATAAATTATCCCCTAAAGTCGATTCTGATATTTGTAACGCTATATCTATTAGCACTTTAGAAATATTTAAAAAGGTTCTAAAGTAAAATTTTTGAAAATTTTGAGTTTGGGGGGAAGGGGGATTTCAAAAACATCCCCCCATAATATAAATTATCCCCTAAAGTCGATTCTGATATTTGTAACGCTATATCTATTAGCGCTTTAGAAATATTTAAAAAAGGTTCTAAAGTAGAATTTTGGAAATTTTGAGTTTGGGGGGAAGGGGGATTTAAAAAACATCTTCCCATGATATAAATTACCCCCTAAAGTCAATTCTGAGTTTAGTTTACTATTCTTTATTTAACGATTTTAATATCAATTTTTTTAGTATACCATAACGCTAGACCCTATTTTAAATTGACGACATTGTTCAAACATCACTCACGCATCGCATTTCAAAGGCTTTACTCTCGCCTAATTTGACCACAACAAGAATCTATTTCTCAAGGAAATCATTGGCGCTGTCCTTAAACATGTGGTATTAATAATAAATTCCAGATAATGAACATGTAAAAGGTTGTTTGGAAATTGTCACTCTTGCTAACAGGATAAGACACAAATGCCTTTAGTTAGACCGGAAAAAGACGAAATATCTTAAACACACAATTGAGAAAAGGGCCATTTTGAACGAAATAAGTAAAACTACAGAATTATGCTCGTAAACAGAGCAGTGGATGAGGGGTTTTTGTTTTACATAATAGAAAAAAAGCGTGATTTGTGTTTTCTAGCGAGTATACTCATCATATTTTAGGGTTTGTATTGATGGAGGGGGGAGGGGGCTAAGTCCCCCTGAAATTTGAATTTACTGGTAAAATGATTTTTATCTGGAAATAAATTAAGAAATTCAGTAAGCTATACTCACGTTGACAATTGAAGTATCCATTGTTTCAAAGTTAATAATATTCAATGTACTTTCTACGATATGTTAAAACATAATGAAAATTAAATCGTAATGTATGAACATTTTATACAAAGTCTCAAGGACGAATAAAAAATGGATGTTGGCTCGAAAAACACTCTGGTTGAGTCACATAATTTCGTGCATACTCCCAAAACATGTTTGACCACATTATACCTTGCCAACTTTAAAAAAAATATAGAACGTGGTTCCTATGGCCTCAAGCAAATAGCATGGGAATTCCTAGGGCCTCAAGCAAATCTCTTTGAAAGGTGAAAAGTTTTGCAATGTTTAGGAACAGGAGGGGAATCCCCGCTCGTTTGGAAAGGTACCAACGGGATATAAGCAAATAGCACGTAGTTTCATAACGTGTTTAATCACGTGTAGAGGTCCCATAGAATAACAATGGAAGGAACATAGCGCTATAGAATAGCATGGGAGGGAACATAAACCCATATAACAGCATGGGAGGGAACAAAAACCCTTAGAATAGCATGGGAGGGAACATAAGCCCTTAAAATAGCATGGGAGGGAACATAAGCCCTTAGAATAAAATGGGGGGGGGACATAAGCCCTTAGAATAGCATGGGAGAGAACATAAGTCCTTATAATAACATAGGAAGGAACATAATCCCCCCAAATCCATAGGTACATGCTCTGGAAAGACGTCAAGGAACATAGGGCAAGCAAATCCATAAGTACATGCTCTGGAAAGACGCCAAGGAACATAGGGCAAGCAAATCCATAAGTACATGCTCTGGAAATGTTTTTCCTATACGTCTAAGCAAATAGCATGGTAATTCCTTTACGTCTAAGCAAAATGGTAGGTACTACTCTACTGGTATATACAGAAAGGACGATCGTATAGTCTTCGGAGGGGGCTAATTGGCGTTATTATCAGAAGTTCTAGTGCACTTTTTAAGATTCAAAGTGATCAGAGGATGGATATCCCCCCCCCACACCTCGTATTTTCCCGTATTTCCTTGTATATTGTATCTGTTAGAAATTTTGAGATGGCCATTTGCTGTCGAAGAAACTTCAAAATAAGCTCATTTGATTGGAAATTAAACAAGCCAGTTCCCTTTTTAATAGTAAACA
The DNA here is from genome assembly GCA_027921565.1 of Artemia sinica. NCBI lineage: Eukaryota > Metazoa > Arthropoda > Branchiopoda > Anostraca > Artemiidae > Artemia > Artemia sinica. The sequence continues at coordinate 21,099,848 of CM051265.1, read as the reverse complement.
TATGGGAAATTCATACGCCTCTGAAAATCTACCATTTTGTCCTTTTTCACAAATAATTGTCCCTTAAATTCAAAATGTATTCGAAATTTTTATGCGAAGGTCGAAGAAAGATAGTGTGTCTCTGAAAATCACCATTCTTAGATCTTTATGGCCCAAGTTACATGCTCCATAAATTTCAAGCCGATAGATAAGAAATACCCACCTATCTCTTTGCTGAAAAGTCGGCGACGGGGGGTGATATCTGAAGATCCACAGACCCTATTTGTGCCTCCAACTGTTTATATTGACGTTTTTTTATATGAATCCACTTAAAATATCATTTCTGCCTTTGTGCTACAAAGTTTGGAATGGTGGGGGGCTTCCAACCTTTTTTGGTTTTTCTACCACACCAATTGAAAAACCTTGCATGATTCTGGTTCAGAGAAGGTGTAGCATGCCTGCCTTTCAGCTGAGAGGCTGGGGGTGGAAGAGGCCGGGAAAATGTAGAAGGGGAAGAGACGTAATAAATCCACACCCACCATTTCCCAAAACACATCCAATAAAATTTTTTTAGATAGCCATTTCGTTCAAGGTAATGGAAAAGTCTGGAAATTATGTCTTTGAAAATTACACCCCCCACCCCAGCCCTAAGGGCAAGGGTTGTAAGTTAAGCCCTAGGGGAATATAAGGTATCATATGCAGCGCAATCACGCTGCCTAAGTAAAGAACGATGTTGGCACAATGTATTATTATTATTTTTTTTTTGTTTTTTTCCATACCAGGGCACTTCGTATCGAAGGAGTTGTCGTAGAAACTTTGAAAAGGAATAATTCGACTGGAAATTGGAATAGCTAGTGCCCTTTTTAATAGTTGAAAGTGATTGGAAGGCAACTAACACCCCTTCCACGCCCACCATTTCCAAAAACACATCCAATCAAAATTTTGAGATAGCCATTTTGTTCAGCGTAGTTAATTTACTACTACTACTAACAACTCACCGCAGCACCAAGCCGCCTGAGGACAACACAGCTACGCACGCTCCTCCCCACCCCAATCTATTAAAAGCCTCCCTTTTTTACACCCGCCCACGAAGTTCTCATTTCCTTTAAATCTTTCTTTATGACGTCCTCCCACCCCAGACAGGGACGACCT